>QVAJ01000071.1:1217771-1241304 GCA_003546035.1 Mixornis gularis
ACAGGTGGAGCGGGCCCTGCCGGCGCGCGCGCGCGCGCCCCCGCGGCCGTCACGTGGCGCGGGCCGCCCCGCGCGCTTCGCGCGATATGCACGGCAAGTCTCGCGATGCCTCGAGGGCCTCAGGGCGTGAGGGCGGGGAGCGCCCGGCCCGGGCCCGGCTGGAGCGGTGGGAAAAGCGCGAAGTACGGCAATGGCAACACCTGGGAATTCGGGCTTCTGGGCACGCCTCGCGTGTGAGTAAAGCTCTGAATTTCTTTAAGCGCGGAAAGGAAAGGGGATTTGCTGCTTGCTTTCCCTGCTTCATACGGCTTAGCGCAGTTCCAGCCTGACTTGTAGATGAAATGTTACCTGAGCATTAGACTGCCTTTAGGGACCTAAAAGGTCATCTCGTTCCAACTCCCTACCGTGGGCAGGGACTCCTTCCACTAGACCAGGTTGCTCAGAGTCCCATCCAACCTGGCGTTGAACACTTCCAAGATTGGGATATCCACACCTGTTCCTGTGCCTCCACACCATCCTTGGGTTCCTCCTTCTCAGCTCAACCAGGAACCCAACGTTTCTCTCTACAGTACCACACAGCCAAGAGGCTTTAGGGCTTTTTAAGTAAGGTGTTTGCAGATCCTTTACTCTTGGCTCCTCTATGGTGCATAGAGGAGCTGAGCCCTGCTGTGGGTGTGTGAGGGCACAGGTCATCCCCATTTTGCTGGAAATGGATCAGAATAACCTTCTGTAACAGCATTGAATCACTTCTCTGGTGTCTGGCTGATGCTCGGTGTCTGGGCTGGCTTTTCCCATTTAAATTTCCTGTTTGATGATTACCAGGTACTCTAAAGCAAAAGTAAAGCCATTAGCTGGCTTTGGGAATTCGGTGAACAAGGTCAAAGACCAGCCTATGCTGCTGCTTGCTGGTTCTCCTTTAATTGCCACTCTCCAATCATGCTCACGACACTGAAGCACGTTTCTGCCTCTGTAAGTGTTAAACTAACATATCAGTGATATTTTTCAGGTGGATCCTTAAGTGTTTTCTGGTCCTGATGGTGCAGAGACACTGGCAGGAATGGAGACCTGGTCAAGACAAAGTCTTAAATAATGCAAATGAAGACTTACAGTAGTGTGTCCACGCTGCTCTTAAAAGCAGACTCTTGCAATGTATCTCCGCTTTCTAATGCAAATGCAGGAAGAACAAAAAAGCATCTGGGTTTGATGATGCTGCATTTCTTCATAAAAGAGTCAGCAGCCAGTTTGTTGAGAGTATGGGTATAAGAGACAGGCATTTATGTTTGAAGGACTTGCCAATTTGGAATGCAGATAAAACCCAAGTTATTTTTGGTTCTGGGAATGGGCCATAGTCTGTTCATAGTGGAAGCACTATGATCAAACATCTGTGTTCATCTGTATTGTCCATGGCTTCTCTCTCATGGATTTTCTCAGCAGAGTTTCCTCAGGTGCCAAAATCAGCACCAAGAGCCTGACTTCTTGGGAATGTGCCATAAATACGGGATTTCGATGCAATTATTTCCGTGGATCTGGACTCTCAGGTATAACATTTCCACTTGGCAGTGTCCTGAGTATAAATTAGCAGAAAGGGGAGCAGACAAAACCATCGCTCAGTGGAAGAATGGGATTGCTAAACCACAGAGCAATTCAGGAGACTGTAGAAGCTGAGAGTCCCAGTCCACTTGAAATTTGTGTGTACCTGAAGTCATAACAGCCGAGTTACTTCTCTGGTACTGTCAGTGCCACTCTTAACCCCCTACACCCTGCCGGAATTGC
This sequence comes from Mixornis gularis, assembly GCA_003546035.1. Lineage (NCBI taxonomy): Eukaryota > Metazoa > Chordata > Aves > Passeriformes > Timaliidae > Mixornis > Mixornis gularis. The sequence continues at coordinate 1,219,545 of QVAJ01000071.1, forward strand.
TGGGATTGAATTTCCAGATGCCCTCATTTTTTTGTTTATTTGCTGTCACTTCCAAGTCAGTTAGGAAATTTGAAGGAGCATTAGGTCAGTCCCTGTTGGATACAGCTGAAATCTCATGGTCTTGTGTAGTCCAGGCATACTTTGTAGTCACCTGCAGCAAGATCCATCCCTGGAGAAACAGAAGTGTTTGAAGGTGGGTGTATGAGTTCCAATTGGTTTGGTTTTCATTCCTGCCTTTTGAAGCTCTGGGCAGCTGTAGGCCTTGACCAGCTAAGCAAGGACAGTGGTCATCTCCTTACCCAGGAGTGTGAAGAAGCTCGGGAGCCACGTGTAATCTCCAATGATGCTGCTGTTTAAGAAATGATTTTGAGGCGTGGAGTCAACATTATGCTCTCAATAGCTCAGGAAATGTCTGACTACGAGGCAAATCCTTTTGCAGCAGAGCAGGCAGAATGTGATGAGACAATCTTGGATTCACGTGACAGCGTGCACGTAATTGAAAGACAGCAACTAACAAAGCAGGCTGACCAACAGAACCCACAAGATGCCATTTTGTGTCCTACAGAACATAAATTAATACTCTCGGGTTTGGTTTCTCACCTGAGATTCAGGTGGTTGAAAGTCTTTTCCCCTCTGAAAGCCCTGAGCCAGGTCGCAAGGAAGAAGTGGAGTCTTCAAGGCCTTGTTTTCCAAGGTTTCCTGTGTTATTATTTGATATCTCAGAGTTTTCTCTGCTCCCAGCCGAGGTCTGAGCAGTGGTGGGGACAACACGAGGCGACTCCCCGCCGACGGGGCGTTGCTTTGCTCTTATACAGGTAACTACATGTCTCTTACTTACAAAGCCCTGCCAAAGCCTTCTGCACTAGAAGGGTCATTTCTACTTTGACCCAATCCCCTTAAACTACTTTGTGCCATCATCACATCAAAAGATGGAGGCCAAGGAGAGAAGAACCTAGGGCACCGCCCTAAATCCTCCATTTTGTCCCCCCATTCACCTCCATTCTAAGAACCCCAAAACTACAAAATTTTCCACCCCGTGCTATGCTAAACTACTGTTTTCACACCTTTGTGGTTTGTAATTCCTCTCTCAGTGTTGGAAGCCTCTCCCATGGACTAAAATCAAAGGCAGTGTCTTCCTGGGCTCTGTGCCAAGGTCTCCAGCCCCCCTGGACTGGCTCCACACTCCCCTCTCCAGGATTCAAACTCCCTTCCTTGGGTCCCAGGTTTTCCAAAGGGATGCCCTGGATTCTGACAAATACTTGCTGCCAGCTTGCCAAATTTTAGTCAACCTGCCTGAAACACGTGGCTATTTGGCGTATGAGGGAAAGCACTGTAAACTAATAAAATCTGGCAATAGGTCAGGGAGAAAGCAATTTCATTAACACTTTTCTTTTTCTGCATTTGTTTTCCTTACTGTTGCTTTCTTTTGCTCCAAGGTAAAAGAACAAAAGCTCAAGTTACTAAATTATTTTATTGGTATTTGGAACAAAAAATCCTGTGGTGCTTCATTTTTGGACTTTAGCAGTGGCTTTTCTCTTGTCCAGGAGTTCATAGTGAAATGACCTGGAATTTACATGATCCTTGTATTGCCCACATTAAATTTCTGATGGGTGTTGTGTGATGACCTGTGTTTTCACAGCATGTGGTAGTCAAGAAAGTGGGGAAGCTGATCTAAACCCTGAAGTTTGGGTTGTTTTGTTGTTTTTTTTTTTTCCCCCACCAAAAAAAAAAAGGCAAATGCTTTTGCTGGCAATAAAGAAAATCAATACATGGGTAGGAGAATTATTATTGAAAATAAGAAAAAATTCATCCCAATGCTGTTTATCACTATGTTGAAGAAAAAATTGCTTTAATTTCAGAAATACTTTCCTAGCTTTGGGTAGTAAGGGAAGTGAGCTAGTCTTGGAAATGAGTTATTATTAAAAAAAAAAAGTTTTTTTAATGAAAGTTTTAAAAATCAAGGCTAACTGCTTTGGTTATAGATCTTAATTATTATTGTTCTGCCTTGCTTGAATCATGTAGTCATTTTTCTCTGTTGCCCTCTCTGTCCTTGGTTAGCATGAGTTTAAGACCAGGATTGCCTTTGAAAGGCTTAATGTTGGAATTCATCTGGGAGTTAAGTGGTAAGTCATGGTCATAAGAAATCCACACAATCACCAGGTAAGCAGTAATGTCTATCCCTGTGCAGCAACATGTCAGCAATTCAGTCCAGACATAGAAAGCAATGAATTTGTGTCCTCACCTTAGCTGTATTCTGAGCTGTTCCATGAAATTCAGAAAGCAGGGCATTTTTAGGAGTTGTGTAGATTTCCTGTGTAAGAGACCAGTTCTCTGCATGCCTGCATGAGCACAGGGACCTCTTTGCTGAAGCGCTACCAGTAGAAGAAACCACTGTCAGAAGATCTGTGTCCTGTTTTTGCGCTATACAGATCTGTGTTATACTAACTGACAGTTTCTGCTGACTTGGAGAAATAAAAAATGGGAAAAATTATCCTTGTCCAGGAGGTAGTTCCTTTACAGTGCTACTGTTGGTAGTTTTTTAGATCTTTTTTCGATTGTGCCTGTACCTCCCACCCCCAGCACTTTTGGTTGTGTCTTTGGTGTGCATTCCAAATGTGGAAATACTTTCATTGATGGTAACAGTTTTGGGTGAATGTCTGTCCTCCCCCTAGGAACCAGATGTGGCAGCTTATGACTGGCCACCTTCCAGAGAAATCACCTGTTTGACAGGAGATGATCCTGAACAAGGATCTCTGCTCTTCCAAAACAGTGCAGAGAAGCTGAAACTTTTTGCATGTGTTTCCATGCAGGAATTTGAGCAGCTCTTCTCTGTGGAGAAGCTGATAATAAAATACTGTGTATATAATAACTTGTCTTCAGATTGACAGATGTGACTTAATGAATTTGGCAAATGCTGTAAAGAAGAGGGGAAAAAAAATCCCATTTTTTGTTTCTGTGGTGGTTTTATATGTATTGAATTAATATTAGTTGCTGGGCTGATACCTTTGTAGCCTACTGGTTTTCTGGCTTGGAAGTGAAAAATAAATCACATTTCTAAATCAGCTCTGAGCAAAATTACGAGGGATTTTGAAGAACATTTGAACAGATCCAATCCTGATGCTCAGCAAACCAGGTGAGTGGTATCTTGTTAACTTTTGTTAATCCTGGGACAGAATTCAATATTATCCAAAATACTTTATTGTCTGATATTTTTGTTTTTCTCCAAGAGCAGAGAATGTCACGTGATCTTACTGGATTTAATTTAGCGTTTCATACACAACTCTTTTTGAGAAAGTGTCTGGAAATTACTTGTTTTAAAAGCCACAACTGTTCTGTATGTTGCTTTTCGTTCACATTTATGTGGATGGCTAAAAGGACAAAATCTTCAATAACCAATCTGAATCACTCTTTTGGTTGTAGTCTCCCTTCCCTGTCCATCTTACAACATCAGCCACTTGTAAAATCAAGTATTTTGCACAGGTAATGGTAGATACCAGATCCTGTGCACAAATGAGAGTTTGAAAGGTGCAAACAGCAGCAGCAGCTTTGGGACATTGGGTGTGACAGAGTCAAACCTTGGCTCGAGAAGCTCCATCCTGCACTTGCCAAACACCAACAGTGACAGTTCCCCATCCTTGTGTAAGCCCTTCAGCATTCCCTTACAGCAGTGGGGGAGTCAGGGCATTTCAGATGAAGTCAAACATCATGCTTAAATCTGAAGATTTAGTTGCTGTGGAACAACTCTCTTTATCTTTTTGAATGTTTCCAAAATGAGGTGGCATTGCATTAATTTGATGTATAGGACACAATGAGTACAAAACATGGGGTTGTACTCAAAGCATGGAAATGTGTTTATTGCATGTAACTGGAAGATAAGCAAAACACCAAACTGAAACGTGCTTTTTCTTGTTTGCTGTTTTTTATTTTCTTAAGTTTGCTATTATCAAGAGGCAGATTATGTTTAGAATTTCTCTAGGGGTCTGTGCTCCACTGTGTCTTCTGCATGTCAATAAGAGTTGGGTCAGGCCTCTCACAGAGCTGCAGCCGCCAGGATGATGTGAGGAAGACAAGTAGTTTCTGCCATCAGCTTGACATTCATAAAACCCAAAGCTAACCCTGCCTTTAAGTACATTTTTCCCTGCTCCCCCTTTCAGCTGCACTTTGGTTGGGAACCTGTGAAACAGGAAATCCCTGGGAATGGTTGAGAGAACTTCCCACCTTACAGTTTCTCAAGATACGGTTTGGTTTCTGTTTGGAAGTTTGTGGTTGTGTATTTGAATAAATGCACTCAGTGCTACTGAAGTCAGTTTGTGAGTTCTTCTCAAATGGTGTTTTGGTTTGGGGTTTTTTTTTGTCTGTAAATGAGTCCTGTGGTAGTTTACTCTTGGGAGGAAAGTTAAAACAGTGTTTTTCTCCATGGATATGTAATCCCAAACTGAAAGCCGAGTGAGAGGAAGGAAATGGCCATTGATCTCAATGGGACAAAAGTTTCTTGGGAATTGGGGCAGCAAGGGGAAGCTTCACTGAGAATCTGCAATGTTTTCCAAAACCTTGATATCCTTAACTTAGTTGTTTTTCTGCCACTGGCGGATACACAGAATTTCACTGGAAATTGTGAATTCAGATCTTCACATAACAAAATACTTGTCCAATGGCTTCTTAGTATCAGTGAGAAGAAAGTTCCTCTAATATTCCTTCCTCTCAATCAAAAATACCCACATCCCTTGATGAACTCAGATGCTTACGTGTAAACTTCCAAGCTACTGGAGTCTGCTCTGGAAACCATGAAAGTAATGATGCAACTGGCACTATTTTAAAGACATAAAAGTTTGAAAGTGCATGGATACGTTTCTTCCCAAGGGTAATTTATATAAAAAAGGACCAGATACGGTCTTAAGAAATTTATATTGGTCCTGTTCAGGTTGTAGTTGTTTTCTATACAAAAAAGAGGACAAATTTGTGATTTTTAAATACTTCTGTTGTCGATCATGTAATTGGTTTGGGTTTTTTAGTAAGTGGTTGGTTTTGTTTTTATTACATATTCCTTCAGTGCAGGCATATTTCTAATGAATAATCCCACCATCCCAAGGACTTGAGTCTGCAGGTTCTGGGATACCTTCTGAAGAGACTTTCTGCTCAATAAAGATCAAGTTCCATTTTTAATGGATCAGTCCAGATAAGCTTTCAAAATCTAAATGCTTATCAGAGTTCCTTTATTCAGGAAATCAAGCAAGACACAGGTTTTCTTGCAAATTCAGTTCCTGGTTTCTGTTACATCAACCCATGCTAAACAAGACATCCTGCACTATTTATGCTTCTCTCTCTGAAAACAACTGAATACAATATATATGATTAGTGAAGAACAGAACACCTACTGTTAAGCCTCTTTTATGAATCAGCTGAATTTTTTTGTATCTATTTAGGGTTCCCTAATTTTGCAGTGTAGGTGCTGCTTGTTGGCGGCCTGCAAAACTTGAATGGGAAATACAAGTAGGAGGATCACAGTTTCCATCTCGCAGGTGGAGTGGTTTGGATCCAAACCCTGCCATGGGTGGGTGGTTTGGTGCTGGACAAGAAAGGGAGATCCTGACTGCAGCTGGCAGTGCCCAGCAATGGGGCAGGAGGAATGAGCAAAAACTGGTGCCCAGAAGTTCCACCTGAACATGAAGAAGAATTTCTTTCCTGTGCAGTGACTGAGCACCGAACAGATTGCCCAGAGAGGGTGGGGAGTCTCCCTCACTGGAGATATTCCAGACCCATCTGGACACAATCCCGTGCTGTGTGCTCTGGGATGACCTTGCTCGAGCAGAGAGGTAGGACGAGAGAGAATGACCCATGGTGGTCCTCTCCAGCCTGAGCCATCCTGTCATTCCGTGAACAAGAGGAGAGGAAAGAGCCAAGTGCATGAGGTGGGTTTGACCAGTGGTTGGCCAGAGGCCTTTTCTGTAGCTGAATTTTGACCAGTCACTTACTCCAGCTCTGCTTTCTGCCCCTATTGTGTTTTCCACTAAATGTGTAGAACGTGAATGTTGTGTTAAAATGACAAAGTGTCTGACAAAAAGCAGAAATGATCATGTGGTTTGGGGTTGGTTTGGATTTTCCCTCCAGTCTTAGCCAAACAAATGACTGTGTTAGCACTTTGTCAAAAATGACACAGCTGGGTCACCAAAATGGTGGTGCCTCAGAAGGGTCCTGTGACATCTCTTTAGGAAAAGCACCCCCTGCTTCTGACAGTCCCTTCCCTGCCACTGTTGCCTACCCTGTGCAGGCCCTCAGCAATACTGATTTAACTGTTTGCAAAGCAATAGCCTCAATTAAAAAAAAATAAACCAGCCTCCACCCCCCTCCAAAAAAAACCCAAACAGAAAAAAACCCCAAACCAACCAAACAAAAATCCTCAAAACAAACAAAACCCCAGAAACTTCCAGAGGAGAGGTGAAAGCCACTTCCAGACAACTTTCATGGTCATATTGCGTGCAATATTGTGTGGCACACTGAAACATGTTTAAGAATAACATCAATTTAATGTGAAATTAAATGCCAGAACGGATGATACAGTGGTTGCATTATTGAGTAGCATACTGAATTCAATTAAGTCTTGTCTTGGTAATAAATCTTGCATCACTGCTGACAGCTGCTGTGAAGAATCCTGAGATTGTTTTGTGAGGATGTTCAGGCTGTTCCTAGCAGTGCCTGAGGAGCTGGTGGACGGCTGCCCAGCACAGTAAAATGATTGCATCTTGTGAGGTTGACTGCAGATTGCTATCACAATAATAAAAATTAAGTTAAAAATTACAAAAACCTGGTACCTCTAAAAGCTTATGAGCCATAGAAATGACCTACTACTAACTCCTTACTACCTCTGAGTAATTGTTTGTTAGGTTGCCAGTTGGATTTAAGTTGGAAGAATTGGACAAATTGCTGTTGGTCTTTATCACAATCTCTTTTTTTTTTTTTTTTGCTGTTCTGATGCAGCAGCTGTTGCTGGGAATCAAACCCTGATCCACAGAGAAGGAGGAATAACTCATTTTTCCAGATAACACTCTTGCTACATTACCTGTGTACACATTTCCTTCCCAATGGAGCATGGACAAAAAGGAGCAAGTTCTACACAGCTGGCAAGGCCAATAAAGAAACATAATTTACAACTGATGAAACTGGTAGATTATATAGGAAAACAGTTCACACTCTTCTTTCATTCTAAAGAAAACTCTTACCATTTTTTAAAAATCTGATTACTGTTCTTACACTGCTTTTTTTTCATGTCACTGTTTACAGAAACTTTTAGGAAAGAATTTGTGTCTTTTATATTAATTCTTAGGTTTAGAACTATAAAGATTATTTTCCTGAACTAACCACTCCCTCTTAAACCAAGCTTTGAAATGTTTCCATTATGCTTATTGAGAAGTTTAGGAATTATAGATGTCAATTCAGAAAAGTGTTTAAAGTAATGATAAATAAACAAGAAAGACCATGAGGGTTAAAGATTAAAAATTAAACTTTTAACTACTATCTCCTTGATTTGCAGCCTTAATATGTGCACTGTGATTCCTCCTCTACATTAACATTCAGGAAGTTTTTCCCCATGAACATGTAATTGTTTGTATTAGAAGCTTAACTGTTGTACTCAAAATTAGAATCATGCCTGTGGGTATTTAAAATGGAAGAATAATACCGGCTAATGACTTCAGAGTAACTAGTAAAATTACATCAGGGAGAGTACTTCAGATTTTGCAGATTGGCCAAATTTATATTGATGAGAAATACATAAGATTTAGCTCAGTAAAATTTAATGAAACCAAGCATATATTGAGGTGTGCAGGCTTATTTGTTGTGGAAATTTGTTAACTTTTTATTTCAGAGATAAATGAAGTTCTGCTTTATGGAAATTTCTGGTTATTTTTCTAAAACATTGTTATACCTTTTGGTGTAAACAGTTCTGTGGTCTTGCAGATAGGTTTCTTTAATAAATTAAACTTACTGAAAGTTGTTTTTGCACAACAATAAATGTATTTCTTCACCAGGAGTCCACAAAGACATATTCCTGTGCAGAAGGAATTCACTTGGTTTGAAATACGAAGGAAACCAGAAGAGTTGCAGTTCAGAGTTGCAGGTGTTTTCTAGAAAATTACTCCATCACTTTTCTGGCTGTTTTCACCTTTGTAACTTCTTTTTGTGTTCAAAGAGAACACACACCTCCTTGGGCTGGCTCAGTGGACTCCAGCACTCAGGTCATTGACAGCCATCATCTGGCTTGCCATGTGAGCTATGATTTCTATCACAGGTTCTAATTCCTCCAAGAAGTACAACTGCTTCTCACTTCTATCCTCAGAATGTGGTGTAACTCCGTCCTCCCGTTTCAGCAGAGTTTTGTTTTATCTAAAGGGGTGGGTGCTATAAATAACTTTTTGCTGTGGAAGGTACAAGAGACAGCAGTTTGGATCTTGATATTAATTGCAAAGAGCCAAGAGGTTCAGGATGAACATAGGATCCATTTCCTAGTGGATCCATTTCCATTTTCTGTGTCTTCCTACTGAAGATACAGAATCTGAAAAGATTAAAATGGAATTCATTAATTAACTTATTTATTTGTTTGTTTATTTATTTGTAAAATGAGTTGGAGAAATTCTGGTAAAATACCAGACACTTCAATAAAAGTGTTACCAAAAAAGGGAAATGCAAATTCAAGTACACCCATGCTTTAATGAACCAGATAAATCTTTCAGGCAATCGGTGGATGCACAAGCACTGAAGTAGAATGATATAAATCTCATTTTTAAAGTTGGGCAGTTAATTCCCCGATTGAATCAAATTAAGAGCATGTGTGTGATGTTCTACTAGCATGGAAATGCTATAGGGAATGAACAAAAAGGTAAGCCTAATAATGTTATCCACAGAACATCTGAAAGGAAGCAGAACAGAACAACATGTTTTAACCAAACAGCTCACAAAGCAGGCCTCTGATGTATCAAAGCCAATTAGGACAGAGTCCAACAATTACAAAAGATATTTAGTCATAAAGAGATACCCAGCAATGTTTTGTCTTATCTCTGAAGCAGATCATTAAAGGCTTCCTGTCATATTTCTTCATGACTTCTTTTCAGGAAAGTCTATTTCCCTCTCCTCAGGAGGAGAACGGGACCTACCAGAGCACCTCACTTGGCCTCTCCCAGCCACCCCCTGGGCTTCGATCCAGGCAGGGAACAACAATCAACCTGCCCCAGCACAACTCTGATTGCTGCCTTTCCTGATTGTCCTCATCACACTGCACAATGTGGCCTCCAAATTCTGGCCCCATCCAATCCGTGCAGAGAAGCTTCCGGATGTACCAGGGAGCTGAGCCAGGAGTTTGGCCACAGCAGCAAGTGTGGGTGCTGCCGGCCTGGCACAGTCTCAAATTCCCGAGGAAAAGAGAGGAATTGCTGTAACAGTTAATGTAGGGAGAAGCAGGGTGGGTACCACGTGAGAAGTCAACACCAGCTTATGATTTTGTATGTGATAGTCTGGGGCACAATCCTTGAACAAAGCACCAGCAACTCTTTTTATATATGAAGCAAGTCTGGATGGAATAGGCCTCCAGCAGGTTATTGGGGAGACTTTCAATCCTGCCTCTATATGACAAATGGGGGAAATAGAGGTAATTAGCCAGCCTGTATCCCAGACTGATGCCTTATTTTTACATAGCAATATTCTAAAAACAACTTTTCAGATTAATGTATTTACATGCCCTCAGTTGGCTCTTGTTCCTTTTGTCCTTCCTTGGCCATCCTCCACAGCCTTGTAATGGAAATCACTGCAGAGTTCTCCTCCAGTTAGCCTTTGGGTTTCTAACCCAAGTGTATCACTCTTTCAGGGGGAAATGTCTGTGCCCCACAAGTACGTTATTCCAGGCTTCCTCCTTGTCACTGTAAAATCAATGTGAACACGTCCTGCTATTTGTCTAAGCAGGGAGAGAAATCGTCATCCTCCACCACAGACACTTCATTGCCACTTGACCTGTCTACAGTCCACTGTTAAATCCTATCCATAGGTAGTCTGACTTATCCATAGGTAATCTGACTTTTTAATGGGAAGTGTTTTGATTTAGAAAAAGGCAGAAAGTGTCAGTGTTTCTCATGCATGTTTTTGCCCTCATTTTATCTCAATTTATCCTTCAAAAATAAAAGAACTGAATATAATATGGAAAAATCAGTTTATTTTCTGAAATTAGGCGAACTTCATCCAAGCTCAAAATTCTACATCACTTTTTAGCATTTGCAAGTACAACACACTGAATAAAAATATTTTGACATCTAGACTGTCAGGTAATCTGTCAGTAACAGCTATGTCATTCAGTGAGAGAACTGTTAATTTCCAGAGTAATTTATTGGGAGAACAATGCATTTACAGCAGTGCAATACACTACTGGATCCTAGAAAAGCTACATAACATTTTTGCAAGGGAAGTAGTTGGCTTCAGAATGTGGAATATTCTCTTGTGACAAAAACACAGGAAAAGAAGAGATGCTTGTCAGCAAACATCAATGAAGAGAATGTACCTGCAGAGAGCAGAGTGGTCACAGGCCTCCAGGAAGCTTTAGGAGCTTCATGCAGAAGGATCTAATGCATGGGACAAAGAGGAGGAGTGCTCAGGGTCACACTCCTTACAGGACAGGCTCGTGGGGCACAAAGGTTCATACACCAAATGCTTTACTTGGAGTGATGGTTAAAAGCTGGAGGAGTTCTCAGTGTGGTGGTGCCGTGCCCAGAACAAGGCAGAGGTGTTGGCTGGCACAACACAGTCATGGCTCTGGAGACTCCCACAGTGGTTGGTTTTGCATCCTCCAGTTCTGCTCCACTGACATTTCTCAGTTGCCTTTGTCTGTTCAGAAGTTGTCTTGCTGCTGTAGGGAAATGTCAGAGCATTATGTGTAATGATGGTGGTGATCATTCCCAGAGTGCCCAGAGGACTGAATTCCAGGTTTTCTGTGGTGGTGTTGGATGGTGCCAGTCTGGGGCTACAGAGTGTGTGTGCCTTTCATCTGGCATAATTTGGGTCTCATATTGACTTACACATAAAATTTAAGTTACAATTGTGGCTTCTTGGAAAGAAAAGAAGGGATTTTTCATGCATTATATTGTGTAATTAACAAATAGTAAATTGTTACCCTGCTTGCTGCTGTTGTTGGGAGTGATAACAATAAAAGTCAGGATTTTTCAGGAATAAGCAAGACCATGTCAAGGAAGAAAATCAGCAACTTTAAAGGTTATTCAGCCCTTAAAGAAAGGTGCAGCATGGGCAAACTCAGCTTTCAAGGTTTCCTTAACTCTGCCCTGTCTAATTAGCCACCAAGTCTCATTGGAACTTTCCTTGATGGTTTGTGCCACTCGTGGTGCTCTGAGAGCTGCTTCTTCCAGAGGCTTTTTTCCTGTGCTTTCCCTGATGCAGGAGATGTTCTCCCTTTTCAGACAGACTAAGCAATGAGATCCAGGGAGTGAAATTAATTCTGAGCTTCATGTGTTCTGAGTCACTTTTAGAAATTACAAAATAAAATGTCTAAGGCACAATTTTAGATTTTTACACCTTACCTGATCTATATCAACCTTTTATTCCGTTGTCATTTTTAGTCGAAAGACAACAAATTATTGTGGAACTTCCTTCTTTTATAATTTTCATTTATCTTCAGTGAAACTAAAAAATTACAAACTCTTGCCATATCCATCTTTATTTACTTTTCTTATTTGTTTTTCTGCATTCTTTTTTCTGAAGCAAAACAAAAGAGGGGGAAAGAGAAGGCTTAGAGTAAAAGGAGGAGAGGAAAGAAAACCAAAGCCAAGTAGGAAGAAAAAGGTTTTGATCCTTTTTTATCAAAACTTTTAACTTCAGAAAATACCCTATTTAAAGAGTTTACAGTTATGCCATACACAATAACAAAAAAATTCTCAACCATTTCTAATGTAAATTAGCACAGTTCCACCCAGGTCAGTCAAGGACAAGCTACACAAACTTTAGCCATTGTATTAGCCCATATTTAATATGTTTTAAAATACTTCATCCAAGATATGGAGTCTGAGTTAGGGATTGAAGGGCTGGAGCCTTTAGCCTTCCACTCTATCTCCTCAGTGTCATATTTTGCTCACAGTCTTACTGCCTCAGACTTATATTTTCAGACCTCTTTTGTTACTAAAGCATCCAGCCTATTAGAACCCTTTGTAAAAATTATAAGAAATTTGAGCCGAATTCAGCTAAAAAGAAATACAATTTTTGCAAAATCTTAGCCAATTTTAAAAAGAAGCATTTTAAGCTTTTAGAAGTGCATTCTGGATGTTGTGATTTATGTGCTGTCAATTATTTTTGCATGTATTGAAAAAACCTGTCAAGTTTCCATCTCACATTTCATAAATCAGGTTTTTCTGTATACAAAGCACGTGTCAGAAATCAGTATCTCAACAAGATGCCAGTTGGCTTCTCCATGTGGCAGCTTGTAAACAGAAATATTTGGGGACTGCGCATTTATGACATGCCATGTAATGTCATGTATAAACAGCAGTTACTGGAAAATACTCTGTTCCTCTACATTGCTAATAAGATGATAAATCACGCTTGTACTGCTATATCAGCTCAGCAGGTAGAACTTTCCAAATTCAGGTGGTGGTGGTGTTTTTTCAAATAGGAGTACTGAGAGGTTAAATATTTTATTATTGACCTACCTGTGCATCAGAGGGAGTCAAAACTGACGTGGTGTTTTGTACATTTGTCTTTAAATTATTTGGACTTTATTTTTTTCCTCCTTCATTTTGTTTTGGTCAGAGACCGGTTCTGGTACTGGAATCAGCAAATCACTTTCATCATCAGATGAAAATCCCTAGTCAAAGGGATCAGGAGTCTGCTGTCAGAGGACAGGGGCAGCCTGCTCAGGGTGATCTAAACCTGGCTTTTGCCAAAAGGGGAAGTCCTGGTGTTTCTTCCACCCATGGCCATATTTCTGGTTGCATCTCTCATGCAGGTTTAGTGATTCAGGTCTGGCCTTCAGCACAAGAAAGATGCAGACCCATTAAAATGAGTCCAGAGGAGGGTCAGGAAGCTGCCAGAAGGCTGGAGCACCTCTGTGCTGTGAAAGGGGCTGAGAGAGCAGGGGCTGTCCAGCTTGGAGAAAGCTCCAGGGAGACCTTAGAGCCCTTCCAGTGCCTAAAGAGAGCCTCCAAGAGAGCTGGAGACGGGCTTTTACCAGGGCCTGGAGTGACAGGACAGGGGGGAATGGCTTCACGCTGAAAAGGAGTAGATTTACAGAAGAAATTCTTTACTGTGAGGGTGGTGAGGCACTGGCACAGGGAAGTTGTGGCTACCCCACCCCTGGAAATGTTCAAGGCCAGGTTGGATGGAGCTCTGAACAACCTGGGGTAGTGGAAGGTGTCCCTGACCATGGCAGTGGTTTGGAACTGGATGGTCTTTAAGGTCCCTTCCAACCCCAACCACTCTGTGGTTCCATGATCACGGGGCTGCGCAGAAAGCAAGAGCAGTTTGCTGACCCACCTGAAGGGTATCACAGGAAAGAAACAATCATGGTGATAATTCGTAGGGCAAACAGTGTCAGCTGCTCTTCACAAAGTGCAGGCTCCAAGGTGTGAATCAGCATCCATGGGATTTAAATTCAGTACAATGAGAACACAAAAGGCATCACTGCTAAGGTATTTTATTCCGTGAAAACCAAAACAAACTGGACAAGTCTTGTGGAGAAAACGTAAAGGCACATCATTACATCTTCCAAGTAGAAACTTAGCTGGAAAAGGCAAATTGTGTTTAAAGCATAAAAAGTTGAGCAGGATTAGGAGGAAGACTTGGATGAACTCGAGGTCGTTACCTGATGGCTGCTGCTTAGATGAGCACTGGCAGTGCAGAAGGTTTCAGGCACAGCTGGGGATCATCAACAGACCCAACATATCAGTGCAGGACATGGAAGTACCCAAAACCCCCAAGCATTTTTATTTTTACTTAGTCAACAATGCAGATTCTTTTAATATTTTATCCATTTTTTGATTGTTGTCAGGCCTTCAAATAAACATTTATAGGATCCTCTATGAAATTATTTGCTTTTCTTTTGCTACTATGTCTAGTAAAAGAGTCTGGACTTTCTGTTCATGTGTCTTGTTTTTGGGTTGTTTTTTTTTTTTTTGTGCCACATCCAAATTTTTGAAACTCGAATACCAAACAATAAAAAAAACAAATAATGAACTGTGCAATGGTAAGTAGCTTCCTACTATTGTGACCAGGGGGTGAAAATGCTGGTTTTATCCCCATAAATCAAAGTAATCATGCAAATATATGAACCTTATATCCTTAATTTGTTTTCATAGGTTTCAAAATCTCACTGTTACTTTCAGCCAAACATAATTTAATAATGGTTCTAAATGTCTGTAGATTATTTAATTAAAACAGAGTAAATTCATTCTCCATTCTCAACTAAGTAATACAAAACAGACTTTGTAGGGTGAAGGCCAGAACTGGAGTTCTGACTCTGAAATTTCTTTATCTCAAGAATTTTAATAAATTCTTTATTGTTTCCTTCCTATTATATTAACACAGTCTGTGGTATTTTCTCTTTATAGTACATGTCTGTAATTCCAAATTATATTTCCATCCAAGGTTTGTGGAGAAGTTTTGGCAGTTGAAATGTTCTTTTGCTGCTTTATTAAGTTTGACTGTCTGCCTGCAGACTTTCTGTGGACTTTTGTAGTTCAGACTTATTTAATTGATAAATAGTTTTGCACAGAATTTGTATTCCCAGCCATGCACCCTTTGCCCAGCTACTTCTGTAATTATTTCAAAAGGAGGAAACTGATAAGTCATTTAGGAAATAAGGAAGGAAGCTGATTATTATCATGAATTACCAGAGTTAACATGAATTCTGACATGCAAACGCCAGAGGAATGCAATAATGCAAATGCAGCCTGAAAACAAGAAATTGCAGCACACCTGACCAGGTGTGACTGGGTCCTGCTGAGGTGATGTGACCGAGGACAGAGCTGCCCCAGGGGAGGGACAAGCCTGGCTGACAGAAACACTGGATGAAACCTGGAAGCAGCATCAGACAAGTGTATAAAAAAAAAACAAAAAACAAAACCATGAGCAGCAGAGATGACCCACAAGACCAGCCTGTATTGCCTTGCTCTCACTTATGTGATCACATTTGAAATACCGATTTCAGTTTCATCTCATTAGCAGAAAAATAACTAGGGGATTTACAAAAGATCAGAAAACTGGTAGGGAGGTTAAAAGTTATGATTTAATCAGAAAGATGTTTGAAAAAAAACACCCAAACATGAAATTGTTACTGATAATCCTAATTAGCACTCTCCGGAGGAGTGGCATGGAGTTAGTGAGCTCCCTAAGGTTTGACATTATGCTTTTACAGTTTCAGGGATTAAAATTGTCAGCAAAAGAAGGGAATATTGGTCATCTTTAGTGTCCTTCCTAGTTATCCCATTCGCAAAATTTGCCACATGTTTCTGTGTACTTCCAAAACAGGTTTAAATATTTCAGACTGATGTACAATTGAAATATATAAGCTAAGCAAACCTTACTGCATCAGGAAGGGATCTAGAGGGCAACTCATTAAATAAAATGAAAGGATATATATGAAATTTTAAAATATAAGATTCAGGCTAATTATTAGCAAACATTTAGTTACTGATGTCTACATGGCAGCATAAAGCATTCCTTTGAACATTTAAACTAGATAGGAAGAGACATGGAAAAATCAGTGATTAATTTTGCATTGGTTGGATGTATTAGGATGACTAATAAAATAAGGCTTTAATATCTAAAATCTGTACTTCATCCTTCTGAAACTGCATAGACAGGCATGCAAGGGATAGAGAAATTTGACCCTGTAATTGGTAAAATCCAATGACTTCAATTTGTCAAGACAACCCCAAAGCACTCTCTGCTGCATGAGAATGAAGACTATAAATAAGTAATGTATTTATTTTTAAATAAATGGGAATGAGTAAATTTTCCCATATACCTAAATGCTCATAAATCATTGTGATTTACTGTGTCAGTCTCTTTTTTCAGTTCTGCCATCTATTTCAGTTCATTTTAATGGCTGTACATACGGGGAGATTGACTACAAGATTTTCAATCTCTGGAAATCCAAATCTGCCAGACAAAAACGTCTGGAGGCCGAGTTTACCCCTTTACCTCCAGGAGGAAGTGGCAGCACTTTTAATCAGTCACTGTTCCCAATCAGAGGAGCATTCTGTTACCCCAGGGCCCGTGGGATACAGCCCTGCCTGTGCATAAAGATGTGGATTTACTGGAGGGAAGGCAAAGAACAGGGCTCAGTAGTAACTCTGGGGGGTTTTGATGCTGCAGAGGTGGTAGCTCAGTTGGAGTGGGTTAAGAAATGCCCAAGCAGGACATCAGTCAGTGCTCCTGCTGACCACAGTGCTGGGAGGGACCACAGGAGCAGAACTTCTGCCACCTGTGTCCAGGTGGCCAAGGAGGACAAGGACACCTGGCCTGTGTCACCAACAGTGTGGCCAGCAGGGTCAGGGCAGGGATTGTCCCCTGCACAGAGCACTGGTGAGGCCACACCTCGAGTGCTGTGTCCAGTTCTGGGCCCCTCAACTCAGGAAGGACAATGAGGTGCTGGAGCATGTCCAGAGAATGGGACTAGAGGTGGAAAAGGGCCTGGAGCACAAGAAAAGGAGGCTCAGGGGGGACCTTATCCCTCTCTACAACTCCCTGACAGGAGGGTGGAGCCAGGTGGGGTTTGGTCTCTTCTCCCAGACAAACAGCAACAGGATGAGAGGACACAGTCTAAAGTTGTGCCAGAGGAGGTGTAGGTTGGACATTAGGAAGAATTGCTTCACAGTAAGGCTGATTAGACATTGGAATGGGCTGCCCAGGTAGGAAGTGGAGTCACCATTCCTGGAGGTGCTCCAGGAAAGATTGGAGGTGGCACTCAGGGCCATGGTCTGGGTGACACAGTGGTGATTGTTCACAGGTTGGACTCGATGATCTCACAGGTCTTTTCCAACCTAATTGATTCTGTGATTATGATTCAACTTTACAGAATGTTTTCTATAAAAAGCTTCTTTTGATGTCTCAGTTTCATTCTACTCATTTTTCATATCAAAGCCAAAACTTTCTTTCCTGGCAACTCTTTCATTTCACATTGGTTTGCAGCACAGTGAATTAACTCTTCCAAACCAGGAGTCGATAACATCTTGCTCCAGGAGGTGCCTAATCACTGTGATGAATTATCCTAAAAAATGAGAGACCTTTACAGATGACATTTTCATTTGCAGTGAGTTGAAGATGGATTTAGCAAACAGCTGCTTTCCACAACAGCCAGGATTTGTCATCTTACTCTTACATCAAGCATAAAGTAGTTATTTTATATAGGGAATTATGAAAGAGACAAGTAATTCTGGATTATTGATCTATTCGTCTGCTGGGAGGTTATGAGTGAAAAATCTTTTGCTCTGTTGTTTTTAATTCAGATTTCATTAGTATAGAGCTTGCTCTAGGATCACTATGAAAGAAATTGATATAATGCCCAGAGTGCTGCAAAATATGTTTCTTTCCCAAATAAAAATAGATGGAAGTGAACAAAAAACCCCCCAAACCAAACCAACAACAACAATAACAAAAGGGGTTTGGTAGCTTAGAAACCAGAATGTTTTACAGTAGCAAGATCAATCAAATGCTGGCCTAAGACACTGAAGAATTGTACTTAATACTTTATACATAAACAGCCTAACTACAGTGTAAATATTAATTATTACCCCTGCCTTCCAAAGGATCTATTTGCACTTATTTTCTTTGACTATCATCACAAAAAAAGCTCAGTTTTATATAAAAAAGTATAAATACACTTTTTCTGATTTCACAATAGTTGCCTGTGGCCATTTAGTGTTTTGCTGTGATTGAGACCTTTCCTCATTTACACTTCCAAAGTCCTATTGACTCGATGGAACAGTAGCGTGTTGTGTAACTGTGAAAATCAGCACAGGGTCTGATGCTGTAAATAGCATTTACACTAAAAAGTGGAACATGACTTCCTTTATTTATACCCAAGTAACCGAGAGTGCTTTGTAGTAATTTCTACTGTATGTTTTTCTATATTTAGAAAAACAGCCCTGTGTCTCTTATCATAATGAGTAAGGAACTGCAGGAATCTTCCAGCTCAGAGCAGGTGCTTGCAGGTTTTTGCCTCTCTGCTGATTTACATGGTGCCAGTGTGCTCAGTGGCCGAGTCCCCTCCCAGCACCCACCCTCCTGAGGTGCCCAGCTGAAGCCCTCGGATGCTCCTGCCTCCCTGGATCACATCAGGCTCCCATTCCATCCCCTTTCCTGCTCCTCTACTGGACTTTGCTGCCTGCTTGAATTTTTTTCACCTGAAGAGCAGAAACATTGTGGCTTTCTATTTTTACTACTTTCTTAAATAATTCCTTCTTTTCCTCTTTCTGGTTGAGTTGTTCTAAATGTCCATTTGAACCCAGGCTAGAAGATGTTTTGCCCTGCTCAGAGGAGCTGGATGTAGGGTCAAGTCCAATGCAGCTTTCCCATTCATTCTTTCAGTATTGTTATTGCTCGAGCAACTTTAACCACAGCCAAGTGCTAGACACAGACACTGTCCAGGAATCTCAGTGTGAGTAAAGAATTTAAGGAAGCTCTAGGAAATGTTATTCTGATTCTTCTAATGTCAGCATAAACTACTATGCAGAAGTGAAAATGGTGATTTTGTGTGTTAAACAGAGTTTGTAAAGGAAGCCCTTTAGTGAACACAGCTACTCAGAGCCGACTGTGGCTGCTCCATGTGTAAGGTAAAGCACCAAAGGACTTTTTTGTGGACTTAGCTGGAAAGAAATAAAAATCTATATGTAATTGTTTCTTTATCAGTAGGAGATGCAATTTATTTTATAAACAGAAAGCAGCTGTTTGCAGCACTAGACACTGAACTAGGAACCCTGTTTGTTAACTAAGAGTGTTTAATAAATTCACAGTGTGACTGCTAATGAATGGGTTGATTTTAATACATATCATATTTCACTGTAGAAGCCTCCTTACGTTTTATCTACCCACAGTTTCATTTTATCCTCACCTGACATTCCCAGTAGGCAAGACCAAAAGCAAACTGGGCTATCCAGTAGTGCCGACACAGATAGATTAAAAAATAAGAAAGGGAACCCTGGGATAAATCTGAACCAGCTGAAAGGACAGAGGTGCCTGAACCCAAAGCAGGACTCCCCAGCAGGTGAGGATGAAGCTCAGGATCCCCTACCCCACCCCAAAAGTGTGACAGGGTGGCAAGGCAGGGAGTCACTGGAAACAAGCAAAGTGAATTTCAGGCTGAAAAGGAGAGACGTGGGAGTGAAAAACAAGGAGGGAGAATAAGGATCCGCTTTTCATCAGATTGTCTGGCCTCTTGCATTTGCCAGTCCTCGTCCTTGCCAAGACGGGAAGTCCCCTGTTCCCGGCTTCTTTATGCTCATTCCCAGCCAGGCTTTGTGTGGCGAGGCAGTGACGTTGTTCACTGAGGGACAAATTTGAATTCTTTGATCTTACCATGCTAACTTCACATTTTCTGGGTAATTAAAAACAGACCAACATGCACGCACACGTTAAAATACAACAATGTATTTGTAAGTGTAATTGAGCTGTGATTAATTCATCACGTTTCAGTACAAACCAATAAAATCCCATTAAAGGGCAATGAATGAATCCTGCCAGGAGCAGGCCCATATTCCCTCTGTTCTGTGTAATATGTAGCCACATACAATTTCGCAAAGCATGGGCAAACACTACCAGGGCAATGTGGCAATAGTTCATATTTCATATTTGTGTTGCAAATGTGAAAATGACAGTGCAAGCTGTGAGAACATTCAGCATCAGAGCACCAGCAGACCCTTCAGATCCTGTGTACACCCCTGCCTCCATGGCGGATAATGGCATTTCTTCTGTTCCTGAGACAAGGAGGAACTTGATTTTCTCTCCTTTCCTTCATAACAGACACTACAGGAACAGAGGGATGTTATCTCCCTGCTGGTGGCACGAAGGCAGCATCTCAGATATGGATTAGCTCTGAATTATCCCTCTTGACAAATAGGCTGTGAAACCATCGCTGGTCTCTTGGCAGTCCTGGCCCTGCCTGTGCCCAGGGAACCCTGAGCAGCTCTCACTGACCACAGGGAAACATTTCCCTTTGTCACCCCGTGCATTTCGGGGCTTTAATCCACCCAGGGCACGGACTGTACCTGCACACTCAGGGGGCTGTCTCTGCCACATGTTCAGTGAGCTCAGTCAAACTCAGAGGCACCTGTCAGCTTATCTACCCCAGCCACAAACCATCTGCAAGGAGCTCTAGCTAAGAAACTCTTCAGAAATGCCCCTGCTGTGCTAAATATACTGATTTCCTGGTGGCATCTTGCACCATTTTCTCCTGCCTCCAAATTTGTGCAATAGTAGCATCCGGTTTTGGTCCTCTAACATTTGGGGAGGCAGGGAAAGGCACCAGGAGGGAAGAAAAATGTAATTTGAGTTCCTTTTATTGCCTTTCAGCATGATCGCTTTCTGGTTTCAAAGGAAATGTAACTGAAACCCAATGTGGTTTTGGAGTAAGGAAAATGTTAGATAAAAATTAGCATTTTAAATCAGGGAAATGATTTCTGAGTTAAAATACTTGCTTCTTGTGGCTTTGCAGAATCACCTTCCCTTTGCCTCCGGGGTAGCCAGAACAATTTTCAGGCCAAACCAACATTTGAATTCCTGTTCTTCCCAAAGAAAATTGGTGGGTGGGTTTCTGTCTAGGAGCTAAAACAGAAGTTTGCCCTAGGGTTTGGCTGCAGTTCAGCTTTGGGGAAGCCACCATTCCTTCCATCCTGTTGGCTTCCACCCACAATGGGGATGTGGAGCTGGGCAGCAAACTCAGGGGTAGCGTTTTACCGAAGTTGCTGCAATACTGCTTTGCCACTGGTCATGGTACAAATACAGTCTACAGCAAACAGAAAACAGTATTTTCCTTTATGAAAACACTCTGTTTTCATAGGGAGTGATCCACTGCTTTGGATTAAAAACGCTCAGCAGTATCCCAAGTTGGCTGGTCTAGCTACTACAGCCTCAAAGGAAACACAAGGAATATCCAACAAGAAAATATCCTGCAAGGAGCTCAACATTGTGGAGTTTTTTCTCTTTAAAGTTGCATGTCTTTGTGCTATGGCACAGCCAGCTAAGGGAGAAGTTTCTGCTCTTTGGTTTGTTTAACAAATATGAGTTACACCGTTAGAGCTGGCAGCTGGAGCTAGAAATGCCAGTGTAGCCGATACCAAGCTGAGCAAAGAAGGGCTTTAAGATATGCCTGGTGAAAAAAAAAAATAGATAGAAAAACCTGTTCTCAGTCCTCCCCTCGAGCTCCCCACTATATCTGTCCCTGCGTTGGTAACCTACAGCCTCCATAAGGAAGGCAATGATGGCATTTGTTCCCATAAATTCAGGGTAAGTTTGAGTGAATCCATTTTTCACAGAGCTCAAGAAAAAGGGAATTATTTTTACCATAATTTCCAAAGCAAAATAAAAATATGGGATGGTTCTCAATTGTGAACCGGGGAAAATATGTTGGAAGAGTCCAGGCTGTGTGTCAGTTGTAGCCCATGTGCAGAGGCAGTGTTGGGCTGTCCTTGCTCACTGGCTGAGGGGTCTGAGAAATTCCAGGGAAAGGGAAAGGGAAAGGGAAAGGGAAAAGGGGAAAAGGGGAAAAGGGGAAAAGGGGAAAAGG
>QVAJ01000071.1:1241519-1276454 GCA_003546035.1 Mixornis gularis
GGAAAGGGAAAGGGAAAGGGAAAGGGAAAGGGAAAGGGAAAGGGAAAGGGAAAGGGAAAGGGAAAGGGAAAGGGAAAGGGAAAGGGAAAGGGAAAATCCTGTGCAAATCTAAGGCACAGGAATGGAGCCGTGTCTTTTCCTGATGTGCTTCCCTGCACTACATATGGTTTGAGAGCAGAATGGTTTTTGGCCAGCAGAGTGGCAATGCATGAGGCAGCTCTGGCATGAGGAAGGGCCAGGAAGATCCAGAGAAGTGCTGGAAGCAAGTGGCTGCTCCAGAGGTTGAGGCACCACACAGGGTGCACCTTAGGGAGGTTGAATCCCATCCCCTGGCAGCACAGAGACCTGTAGCTCTGGAGACAGAGCTTTCCCATCAGATATCTGCAGTGGCCTGAGGTGATGTGAGAATATCTCAACCTGGCCTGATTCATTTTTTAAAGGCTACTGCACTTTACCATGATGAACCTGGATGAAAAGCAAAGAAAAGCCAGCAAGACAATTTTATATTCCTCAGTCAAGAAGTGTGACAGAGTTTTGATTCACATCACCTTCCAGACCCCCCAGGATCTCCTGATCATGATATCCTAAAAGTCAATGATCAGCACAAGATATTTCTGGAAGTCAGGAAACATGGAGCAGGAATTTACATAAAGAAATCCTTCACAAATAAATTACCTATTGCTATTTTCATAAAACTATAGAATGATCTGGGTCAAAAGGTACCTTAAAAACCATCTAGTTCTAACCCCCTGCCAGTTAGTCCATCTAAGGTATCCAGTTATCCCTGATCACTATGGATTTGAGGTTATATATTATTTATCCTCTAAAACCATTGGTCTCTAAGCATGTAAGGCATAACACACACCTAACACAATGTAGCAGGTCTGAGACAAAATACCTGAACATCTTTGACCACTGGGCCAACTTCCTCTGTAATTTTGCTGGATTATGGAGAAAAATAAACAGTTCATTTTGCCAGTAATCTAATAATACAGATTTTATATTTTATAGATAGATAGATAGATACTGACAAAAAATTGAAGTCTATGCACATTTATCTCAGGTAATATTTATAATCTAATGGCATTTATATAATAATACATGCATGGTTTATGTAACATTTAAATTTCATATACACATATATGTTTTCAAAGTGCACTAGCATGACACTTAGCATGGCGTGTTGTCCCTCATTGCAGAATTAGTATTTTCTACTTTCCCCCCTTGTTAATTTTTCCTTGCAACCCACAGGAAATGAGCTTCATCAGTAACTGATTTTGGCTGCTGTGCACCTATAAATGAGTAGCATTTATTTGCCACATTGCTGCTGTCAAATCATGGCCACACGATTGCGCTCCTTTGTTTAAAGTTCTCCTCTAAAAGGTTCTCTGCAAGGGCTGTGTAGGAGGCTTTGCAGCAGGGAGGTTTGAAATTGTTTTTCTGAAAACTGTTTTGAAGAGTCTGTCCCTTTCAAGGTCTTGGCCAGCTGCACAGCTATTTTCCTCTCTTCATTTTCTTTACTCCTGCAGCACTGAATAATAGCTGTTATTTAATATTTTAGATATAAAATCCATAGGTGAATCTTTACCATATAATTCCCTCTTTAGCAGCCTTTACTGGGTACTGAGGCACTTCCAGAGATTCTCCTTTTGCCAGGATTGTACTGAGTCCCTTACAGCTCAGCCAATTTAGAGATCATTTTTACTGCATTTACACTCACGGTGCATTCCTTGTGGGAATCTCATATTTATGGAGAAGATTGACACCACCCATGTCAGGACCTTGGGTCCTGCTCATGAGTGACACCAAACAGCCTCACAAGGTGTTTCCAGGAGCACTGACCAGATGGCATCAGCACAGGCACCAGTCTCCCAGCAGAAAATTCCCTCCAGTTTTGATCACAGCCATGAAAAGGACAACCAAGCTGCTGGCACTGGTTATGCTGGAGCACAATAAATTTCACATCAAGACAGGGGCAGCCTTAAAGTTTTTGAGTGCATTGAGATGTACATGAAAAATTGGATACTTTCCCTTGCTCCAAGCGACTATGAACCATAGAGAACTTCCAGAAATAGAACTTTCTTAGTATGTTAAAAAGTTCAGACTGTGGAAAGAAGACATTTCTGAGAAACAGATTTTAGTCTTTGAAATAATTAGACTGAGCTGAACAGATTTTTGGCATTATTTGTAAGCCAGTCATTGTTCAGCCTTTGTACTTACGAGAGCAATTATGACTCCTTTGGAAACATCCTTAGTTGAACTTTTAAAATAATAAAAACACTCCCCCATAAGACCACATCAACATATGGTTTTCGTAATGACAGCACAAACAAATCACCCACTCATCAAACATTTAGGAAGAAGACAGGAACAAATAGAACAAACAAATTTTCTAAAGATTACTTACTTGTCCTGATCAATCAGAAGAGAAAAAAAAGCTGAACTGAATGCAGAAATTGCCTATGGGATATAGAATGCACATAAAATATGCAAAATATAAATAAGCAAAACCATAAAACAAACACTGCAAAACAAAGTTTATAGACAATGTGCTGTGAAGTTGTATTTCACCAATATTGAGCTGCTGATGCCCAGCTTTATGATCCCCTCACTAGTTTACTTTTTAACTTCAGCAATATGCCATGAGTAAGTAAGAAAGAGATAAAGTACATCTACACTAGTGATTGTTATCAGCACATCCTTCCTGGTTTCAGCACCTTCCTGGTGACTCCGGGGTGAGGCCCCTGTGGATCACAGAATCAAGGAGATTGGAAAAGACCTCTGAGATCATCGAGTCCAACCTTTGACCGACCACCACCTTGGCACCCAGCCCAGAGCACTGAGTGCCACATCCAGTTGTTTCTTGAACACCTGCAGGGATGAGGACTCCACCACCTCCCTGGGCAGCCCATTCCAACCCTTTCAGTGAAGAAATTCCTCCTGTTCCCCTGATGTCCATCTCCGCTGCAGTTCCCTCTGGAGGATGCTGTGCGTGGTGACTCCATGAGTGTGAACAATTTTGAGATTGATAGCCCACTGCTCCTTTCTTGGTGCAGTCCTGTGGTCATGCTGATGAGTTAGCAGCACCTCAGAGAGGCAGAGTCCCAAAGCACACCTGTCTAGGCCTCTGGAGCTTAATGCTGACACAGAAAAGACCCTGGGAACAAAAGCATCCATGCTTTCTCATCATGGGGCAGCCCTGAAAGCGTCCATGTCTTTAGAAATGGCAAAGTTGAGGTAAATGGACACAGAAAGGTTTTGAGTTGTGTCACTCCTGATCTTGCCCCACATAACATACCCAAATACACATACACAGAAGGACCCTCCTTCTCCTTTGGATTGAAATGTCTCTCTGCATCCTGTATTGTTTCGTGCAGGTGCTGGAGACTCAAAGAACTACTTCTCCATAACCTCCTCCTCTGCCAGGCAACTGCAGGTCAGTCCTCCTGCATGACCTGTGTCTGTCTGTCAGCTCACGTGTGGCTGAGCACTGGAAGCTGTCAGCAGCTGCTGGTGCAGCTTCCACATAACTCCCTGGAAAACACCAGGCAAACCTCGGTGTACAATAAAAAGGAAGCAAACAAGTTCCATGTTCAAAATGGGGCTTGCCATACAGTCACAGAATGGTTTGGGTTGGAAGAAACCTTAAAGATCACCCAGTTCCAAACCACTGCCATGAGCAAGGACACCTTCCACTAGACCGGGTTGCTCAGAGCTCCATCCAACCTGGCCTTGAATACTCCCAGGGACAGGGAATCCACAACTTCTCTGGGCAACCTGTGCCTCACTGGGTACCAGTGCCTCACCACCCTCACAGTAAAGAATTTCTTCCGCATATCTAACCCAATTTTTGTCTCTTTCCATTTGAACTCATTACTCCTTGTCCTATCACAACAGTTTCTGATGTTCCGTCTGACAAATACCCAGAAAGAGCCCTCAGTATGAAACAATTTTAAAATGAACATGGGGAGATTCCTCTGAGAAGTCATCCTGGCTGCACTTAGATCTGTTGGTTTTGTTTGCCCTCTTCTGAGTGAGTCTGTGGTTTGTGACTACAAGTGCAAACTAGAGAACTCTACGTGCTTGTTTAGATTCCAGCTGGACAGTGGACCAAGCAAATATCCTACACTTCTCCTCCTCCTCTTAGGAATTCTGGATGAGACTCAATGAGAACAGCATTCAAACACCAATGGCTGGACTGGAGCCACTGCTACCTCTCTGCCACTGTTTCTGCAGTCTATGGGATTGGGCAGATGGTGTCAGTGCCAGGAAATGTATGGCACAAAAGCTTCTGTAGATGTCAGACAGCCTCTATGTCTTGCTCATTGAGTTAATGACAAGAAGATAAACTAGATTTCCTCCTCTAATCCCTACCCATACAATTTTCAGGTTCAATCAGAGTCAGGATTGCTGCTTCTACCGATGATTAACTCCGAACTCTGTCCCAAACAGCTTCAGTAGATGGCACGGCCTCTGTCTTGCTGTGTGCTGAAAGCTCTGCAGAGTAGGGCTTGGTCTTCTTTAGGGGGGTGCAGCTCTCACTCTGCAAAATTCATTATCAAGTCCTTGTAGAGACTATAAGTGCTGAAGGTGGTCAGTGGCCATGAGTCACGGTGGGTACAATACTTCCACATATTGTCCTACAATACTTCAATGTTGGAGAAAACCAGGAGGAAAGGTGAATGTTACCAGCCTTTGAACAGTTTTGTCAGGGGCAATGGCTGCCTTCAACTTCTGTCAACTTGCCTTAGTATTTTATGAGAAATCAAGATTTGATTGGGCAATCTTTCAAGACAAGCTTTGTTATAAAGAAATTATTTAAATTTTACTTGGCATTGCCTTTGCAAACTTAGGGACAGTCTTGGTGATGAACTACAGTTACTGCACACAAATACAATAAAGAATGCCTCTAGCTTGTCAGGCTGTTTCCCCAGTTGCCAGGGGTCTCAATCTTTGCAGGAGAATTACCCTTGGAAACAAATCCAGTTCCCCTGATTTCAGGGTCACTAAAGCAAGCTAGTCCTTTGGCCAGAGAGATGTTATTTCAAGATCTCCATCTCGGAAGAGGATACAGCCATGGGGAACGGGGCAGTTGGAGGCAGCCCTGTACTCTGGGAGTCTCATGTTTGAGTGTCTTGGCAGGTTTTCAGTTATCCAGGGGAAATGTGTTTAGTTTTATTCCAGCCAAAACCAGGCAGCACGGAAGAAGAAGCTGTAAGAGAGATCTTCATAAGCTTGAGGTGACCTGAGAGCAGCCAGGTGTTTCAGTGAAGGCCACCTGTGACCGGCACAGCAGCATCTGATCAAAGGTTTTCCTTGCCAGCAGTGATGACTCACACAAATTATCTTTTCTCTTTGTGTACTGTCTAGTGTTTACTCATTACAGTTCTGTATTGGTTTTTGTTTCTTGCAAGAAAATGAAAAACATTTTTACCACGTTTCCCTTCAGTTTAGGATTTAACCTTTTCTTGGTGTAGGGCTTCACAAACAGAAAAATCTGAAATTCTTCAGGCTCTTCACCTCTCAGATGATATTTCTGGAAGGTCTTCAACTTTTTCAGTGTGGATTTTTTCCTAAATCTGCCTTGCCCAGATATTACCCTGTTACTCTTAACTTTGTAAAAAGCCATGCAAAGGAGTTTTATTTTTCTCTTCATTGTTCATGTGCACTTATGCTACGTAAAATAAGAACATCTGTTAGCTGTGCAAGTGGTGTGTATGATTGATTCATCATCGCAGCTCCTCTAAAAAGTAATTCCTTACATTTGCTTGGCAAGACAGACTGCCAGACTGTCAGTCTGTTCTCACTCTCTCCGTTGGTTTGTCCGAGTGCTTGAGTGACAGTAGCAGGGAACTCCAGAATACCTACAAGGATTTACCAAGGGAATTGGATATTTATCTCTCAAGGACAACTTAAAACCAAAATATATCATTACATTCATGATCACAGCTAAAAGCTGTTTAAAGAACTTCTCTAAAATAATGCAGTACTACAGCCAGCACGGCTTTCTGAAATTTTGTAATATGGACATACAGTAAACAAAAGGTTGCCTCCAGATAATTAAAAATCTTTTATGTTTTACCTACAAGAAAACAGCAAATTAAGAACACAAACTTGGCAGAATTCTTCCATTTAAAAAAAAAAAAAGAAGTAACTTTGCATATGAGAAAAGTTTTAAGAATATAATAACAGAGAGACACCTATATCAGATTGAAGACAACCTTCCAGAGCCTCAGAAGACTTCCCAAGATTCAGTTCCCCTTGCTCCTCTTTATTTGCCTGGGCAATCACATGAAGCCTCAAATTTGGCTGAACAATCCAGTTTTTATTAAACATTTTGACTGTACGAGATGAACCTTCATGAGTGATTGCAGTCATCTGCTCCTGCATTCTGCTCCCACCGCTGAAGCCGTGGCTGCCGCCAAGGGAGATCCTAAAGGAATGATGAGCTCAGCTCCACCCCAGGAGTGCTCTGCCCCAATTTTGGCTCCCCTCTGGCCGTGATCTCAGCGTTTTTCCACAGGCAGGGCACACAGACCATCCCAAGGCATGCATGGGATTCATACAATAGCAGGAGGTCACGGTCAGAGCTCCGTGCTGCAGTCCAAGCCTGGCAACTCATCAGAGCTGAGATCAAAAGATTAATGGATAATCAGCTTGCATTATTAACAACATAGTAAACAAAACTAACAGGAATGATCAATCCCCCCCTTAACTTTTTATTTCCTTACTTTTCCAGGCTAGGGTCATGGGAATGTGTCCTGCTGCAGCCTGACCTGACAGTAACCATCAGTTTTGTTTAATAAGTAAAATGCAGGTGCTGTGGATCCAGTGCATCTTACCTGGGTGATGTCTTTGGTTGTTACCTGTTTAAACATCTTTCACAGTACACTAAACTTGGTTTTCCTTTTGATATCAATTGAATTCTTCAGCAAGGGACAATTTAAAGTCCTGTTAGTTAATGGAGACAACAGACATATCCTCCTCTGCCCCTTTCTCCTCCACTCATACATGGATTGTGGTGGGAATTTATAAATTAAATTTCATTAGGATAAATGAATTAAGATTTATGGTTGGACTTGATCATGTTAAAGCTCTTTTCCTACCAAAATTATTGTGTGATTCTAAGATAAAGGAGGCTGTTATTGAGTTAGAGTACTACAAAACTGAAAAGCAGAATTTAATAATGTTCACAAACAAGAAAAAATTCTCATAATTAAATTTTGTTAAACCTCACAACAAACATTTTACAAAGAAAAGTGACAAAGGAAGGTTGAAGACAAGCAATACAAGCAACCCATCCAAAATCTCACATGGAGATGGCAAGAGACACAAGGATGTGTATTTGTTAATATCATAATTACAGGGAGGATTATCTTCTTTTTAACATCATAGAATCATGGAATATCCTGAGTTGGAAGGGACCCACAAGGATCATCAAAGTCCAGCTCCTGGCCCATCCACAAGAATCCAACCATGTGCCTGAGAATGTTGTTCAAATTCTCCTTGAGCTCCATCAAGCTTGGAGCCATGACCACAGCCCTGGGGAGCCGGTTCCAGGGTCCAACCACCCTCTGGGGGAAAAACTTTTTCCTGATGTCCAAACTAAAGCTCCCCCGACACAACTTCATGGAATTCCCTCGGGTCCTGTCCCTGGTCACCACCGAGAAGAGATCAGTGCCTGCCCCTGCTCTGCTCTTTGTCAGGAAGTCATGGAACTTCCTACTGCACTACCAGTTCAGGTTATGGCCCCACAACAGCCCTTGCCCTGGATCTTGATGGACTTAGAATTCCAAATTCCTTCCCAGACATTTCTTTGCCATTTTCCAGCCAACTGAGCTTTGAATAACAGCACGTCCAGCCAGGTTTTTAAAAAGCAATCATCATTCCCTCCAATACCTTCATTGCCAGGTTATTCCAACTACATTACCAGGTTAAACCTGTGGAGAACATAAGTTTCGCTCACAAGTAAGGCCCAGTGGAGATGGCTGGCAGCATGTGTTGTCTTTAGTTTTTATAATTAATCATGCAAGACGGTAAAAAATTCAAGGACGTGCGTGCCAGTTTGGAATTCTGGTCAGCAGCACAAAGAAGCTGCTAGGGTTAGAGTCACACAAGCATTTGAAGGTTGCGGGGCTCTCTTCTGCTTTTTGGGGTTTTTGGTTGGTTATTGTGGAGTTTTCAGTATTTGTAAGTTCCCTTGCAAGCTGTGACAGTGAACCTGCTTGTCACAGGTACAAGGACAGAGGGTGGCTGCATAGCCTGAACTTGTAGCCAGGGCTTATAGAGCAAAGGGAGCAATTTTTCTGCACAGCCCTTCTGATGTTACAGGAAAACATTTTATTCCTGAAAAACCTTTAAGGGTGAAGCCAAAATGTGGCCTGAGTTTAAATTGTCTGCCTTTCCTTGGAAAATCTGTCAGAACCTGCCATGAATAGCTTGAAGGAGGCATCAGTGTGCATGAGATTTGAATGGGCTTGGAGAATTTTATACATCACAATAGGGCTGGTAAAATCTCTTCCAGTTATTCTTGGTCTCTGGAGCCACAAGATTTGCTGTCTCTGCACAGGGTATGGATTTTGCTAGGAGCAAGAAGAATCCTGATGGCATTTTCTATGTGGGCATCAAGCCAATCCCTCGGGCAGTGCCTGCAGATCCCGGGCAGACACTGGGTTCATTCACAGCACCCAGGACCAGGCTGGGCTGAGCACCATGGCTGGGATCACCACTGCATCCTACACAACTGGAATCCACTGGGAAATGTCATGTGTTGAGCAAGGGGTGCATCCTGATCCCACAAGAGAGAAATCACAAGCCCAAAACCTGCCAAAAGGGCTTTCCCTGGGTCTTTCCTAAACTCCTTCCTTGCCACTTGTCACACCGCCCCGACTTGGCAAGAGGGGCGCAAAAGGAGGCAAACAGAAGTCACATGCAGGAACACAGTGCAGCTTCTAATGTTAATCTTTTAAAAGTGCTAATTATATAAACCTCCCCATTCTGAAAGGAAATTAATCTAATTGTTTGTACAGACACGGGGAAAGTCATCTGAGAAGTGCTGCTATTTTTAACTGATTATAGTTTAAAATAGGGAAGCCAAATATTAAGAATTTGAGCAACAAAAGGTACAAAAATAGCCAGGCTCAGGCAACCTGAGCAAAACTTTCTGGTCACCTCCCTGCACCTTACTGGCATCCAAATGGGAAAAGTCAACAAACACTTTGTTACTGATTGGGAAGTGGATACCAAACGCACCAATTTTATGCTTAAACAAGAAAAGTCCCAAGATGCACAGTGTTTGTTGAAACAAATCATAAAGAGACAAATCTGTGCTTCATACAGGAACGTATCTGTTGAAAATTTTAAAGAAAGCAATATATTACTAGTTCTGTCTGGAATGCTGTCACCTGCTTATCACGATAGCAAATGTTTGTATAAAAAAATAATTTAATAAGCAAACAACCACTTTATGCACTAACTTCAAGTTTTATATGCTAATTTCAGTTTCAGAGCGGACTAAAGAACAATTTTTTTGTGGAAGATACGTTTTCCCCTCTTTTGGTGTGTTGATAAAGGCTGGTGTAATTAAGGGGTTTAATTAAAATCCTAAATGCTTACTTCATAAAAACAGCTTTATGACATGGGGAAATGTGGAATTTTTTTTCCATTATAATTGCCTGTCTTGTGTATTGGCAGTGTAGGAGTCCAAGTGAGAGGCTGTAAACACTTTTCTATAATTTGTTTTCAATTTCATTATTTATAAATTATGTTCATTGATGCTTTCTTGTTCATATTGCGACAACACTCCTGAAGCTGCACTTACTGTGTCAGCCACATCTATGTTACGGCTGCACACAATTTTAAAAAAGTAATAAAATAGGATTATGTGGTTTTTTGCCCATTGAAACCCCACCAACGCGTTGAAGAAGAGAGCAGACCAGGGCTCAAATTTAATTTTTTCCAGTGTTTCACAGCTCATGTTGGCTTTAACCTTTGTACTTTGAGGGACTTTGTGTTTGTTTTTTTCTGGTTATTAATTTTTATGGTTCTCGTGGCATGTAGCTGCTGTCCAGCCATGCCTGCAGCCGCTGCTCTGTTCCTCACGCACAGCTGGAAAGGTTTGGGGGTTTTCTTACCTCCATCACTGGGATCAGTGAGCCCCTCATGGCACAGGCCGGAACATTGTGTGCAGTTTTGGGCACCACAACACAAGAAAGACATTGAACTATTGGAGAGAGCCCAAAAGAGGGCAACGAAGACGGTGAAGGGCCTTGAGGGGAAGCCATGTGAGGAGGGGCTGAGGGCACTTGGGTCTGTTCAGCCTGGAGGAGACTGAAAGGACACCTCACTGCAGCTACAACTTCCCCGTGAAGGGAAGAGCAGGGGCAGGCACTGATCTCTACTCTGTGGTGACAGTGACAGGACCCGAGGGAATGGCCTGCAGTTGTGTCAGGGCAGGTTTAGGTTGGTTATCAGGAACAGGCTCTTCCCCCAGAGGGTGGTTGGGCACTGATCAGTCTCCCCAGGGCAGTGATCACACACCAGACTGACGGAGCTCAAGAAGCGTTGGGATAACTCTGAGGCACGTGGCGGGATTCTTGCGGCACCCTGCGCAGGGCAGGGAGCTGGATTCGACGATCCCTGTGGGTGCCTTCCAGCTCAGGACACCGCACGCCCCCTAAAAGCGCGGCACCCGGGCTGTCCCCTCACGTCTCCTCTCACCGAGGGGGGAAGCGGGAGGCGCATGCGCGAAACGGCCGCGAGGGGGCGGCACCGCGGCGGGGCGGGGCGCGAGCGGCCGCTGGGGGCGCAGCGGGGCGGGCGCGCGCCGCCTCAGCACCGGCCAACATGGCGGCGCGGCGGCCCCGCTCCGCCTCAGGTCAGTGCTGGCCCCTTCCTGGCGGGAGCGGGGAGGAGGCGGCGCGGCGGGCGCCCTTCCTCCTCTCGGGGGCGGCGGGCAGCCCCCTCCCGCTGCCCGCGCTGCGTCCCGGGGGCGGGGAGGGATGGCCTGGGCTCTGCGCCCCCCCAATCCGTTTGTGTCCCCCCTCCACCGCGCGGCCCGGCGCATCGGCCCCGGCACCCCCGGCATCACCCGGGCTAAAGCTCCTTCTCGGGATTTAACCACCGAAACCCCTTCTAGACAAGCTCGCAAACAGAATGAGTGCTGGCCGAGCCCTCACGGAGCGCGGGTGCGCAGCCGGGGATGCTGGGGGGATGCGGGATGGGAAGCAGGAGCCTCCAGCCCCCATGGCCGCCGCATCCTTCACCGTGCGGGGCTTTCAGGGCATCGCTGTGGCCTCGTCCTGCGGCGCCTTCCGGCACTGGCACAGTTCATGTGCTCGGGGAATGTACAGAACATCATTTGCCGCATGCAGGGAGTATTCTTCATCAGTAGAAAACGCTCTGGCGGTGTTATCTGCCGCAGAACGTGTTATACTTGTGTACAAGAGTTTTGGTTTAAATAATAATAATTTATGGGCAGAATTAACATAACTGCTCATGACAGTGTTATAATATTCTTCATCTGAAGAAGTTAAACAGATTGTCCTCAATACCTCAAAAAAAGAACACTCAATAGCAACTTTTTAGCATCACGGATCTTGCTATTTATTTTTTAGTATTCAAGAACACTTTTGTGTTAATAAAGGGAAATAATGCACATCTACATGTGTACTTCTTGCAGTCTTTGAAGTTTTTACCCATACTCTTAGTACAAGTTAAAGAGTTGTCAAAATTCTAATAAAATGTGTATATCTCCAGTCTTACTTTATAATTCTAGGTAGTAATTTAACTGCTTTTCTTTTCTGGAGTATCCCACCAGCATTGCTGAATTTAGATTTAACCTCAAATATATTTAACCAAAGTGAACTTCAGTTCGTGTGTGTATGTCACAGAATGTGATACACTTTTAAAATACTTTTCTTTAAAAATCTAGACCCATCCCTTTCATCTGATGTCCGAGTGTACGTGGTGTTGAGGATCTCTTAATTTGAAGTTGTGGGATGAATATTTTGAAAACATTGACAGAATTGTCCTGCAAACATGAAACTTTAATTAAAGTCCCAGTGGTCGTCTGTTTTACTTCTTGTGGAAAAGGAACAGAAGTGCTTCCTGGCTTTGTGGCAAATGTTGATGTCTGGTCCTCTGAGGAGAGCTCTGGGCCAGAAGTTCTTAATCTTTCCAAATGTTGGTCTGTCCGTTTGGTTTTTGTTTTTGTTGGGGTTTTTTTTTTGGTTTGTTTTGAAGAACTGGTTTCATCTGGTGCCTCTTGGTTCCTGTACTTGAATAGGCAGGGGATTCTTGTTCACCTTTGTAGTGCAGGTCATGGATTTTATAGATTATCTTCCCTGTAGTCTTCTACACCTTGCCTTGATGATGGCATAGAATCCCAAAATCCTTTCTTCTGTGAGCCGCTGGATTATTACAGGTACCTTGTACACTGCAATTGGATTACCCAGTTAATGCCCAGACTGGGTCTGGGGTTTTCACATAGATTGTTAATTTCTGTCAAGATGAGAAGATGACTTATTTAAAACTGCTTTTTGTTTCTCAGACCACGACAGTGAGGATGATTCCTACGAGGTGCTGGATTTAACAGAGTACACCCGACGTCACCACTGGTGGAATCGCCTGTTTGGCCGGAATTCAGGACCAATTGTAGAAAAATACTCTGTAGCCACCCAGATTGTGATGGGAGGTGTGACTGGCTGGTGAGGGAGCTTCCCTTTCCATAACTGACCTTTTACTCTGTTAGAAGATCCATTTCCAAGGGTATTCAAAGCAGATTAATATATCTTTAATGGGATTTCCTTTAGCGCTGAGCAAGATTGTTCATGTGTGAACTATTTGAGCTTGTTAGTCTGACTCATCATTATGAAGTGTTTTTTAATAGTGAGTGGTGAAACACCAGTTATCCAAGGGAACTCATACTAGTTGCTGTGGGAAGGGTTTGGGAAAACGTCAGAGCTCTAAAATTACAAGAAATAAATGGAAAATTACTGCATATAGCTTTTATTTGTATGGAAAAGCTTTTTCCTTACTAGTCCAGATTTAGAAACTTAGTTATATTATGGCTAAGACACATTTTACAGGTAAAAAAATGAAAGGGGAAAAAAAAAAGATGGCACAATATACTTTTAATTAAGAGCCCCATTTCATGGAGACTTTTTCCTCTAAATAGAGCTGCAGCCATGTTGAGCAGATTCAGTTTGCTCTGATGTTAACTGAAGAGAGATACCATAGCCTAGTTACACTAGAATAATTCATGGTGGAAGCTAGACAGTGAAGATGAGAACTTAAGCTGGAAAATATGGTCACAGCCTGAGCAGCTGTGTCAAGTTATTTGTTATTTGTCAGAGATATTGGAATGGTATTTGTCTATTCCAGGGCACAGAAAAACTGTAAATTCATTGAAAAGCACCATTATGGTAGCACAGTGACTTTTAAAGAGGGACTGTGCAAGAATTGGAAGATGAAATAGACTAAAAATGAAATTGTTGTACCCAGGCTCAGCTTTCTGGAGTGGAGGTTAGCTTTCAGTCTGAGTCTTTTATTTGCTTCTGTAGCATTAAAATTATTTTTAAAAGTTATATATGTACATGTAAACTCAAAAGTTTCTAGGGAATAGTTCATCTGGCATCCTCAAAAACTGGCTTGTTGAATGATCTGGGAAATGCACATTTCAGTAGCTGTAGATGCACATCTCTCTGGGTGCCTACTTATGTATATAAATAAGAATTCACTGTTGCTATGCAGGGGGAAAAATTCCCCTTTGTGTGTGGGCCAGTGTTTAGACACACTGGAATTGCCCAGGGAAGCTGTGGAGCCATCAGCCTTGGAAACTCTGTCTGAGTCAGGGCTCTTGGCAGCCTGATCCAGCTTTCAGAGTGGATTGGGCTCTGCAGCAGTTTTGGGAAGGTGACTGGCTCAGGTGACCTCCAGAAGCCCCTTCTGCCTTATCACTCCTCTGTGATATCAGTGTGTGTGCTGTTCTCCATTTGATGAGGGAGGGTTTGGAGACTGAGAACAAGGTAATTTTCTGGTTGCCTTGATCCATTAAAAATAGACTGACACCACGTCCCAGCAGAGTGCCCTTGCTGAGTTCAGTTCTTGTGGTGGGGATGTGCTGCTTTTTACTGAGATCTTTCAGTTCTGAGTAGTGCAGTTAATATAAATGATGGTATAATGCATTTACATTCCACTTGGGAACAGTTAGAGAAGCACTGTTATATAATTATGCTGTGCTTTATTAACGTGCTACATTTGATAGCAGTAAGATCTAGAGATGTCAAGCTTACTTTAGAGGGGCCATCAGACAGCCAGGAACAAGCAGCCATTACTCACATTGTCTTGTTTTAGGCACTGTTAATTTAATATTGCTTGCATTAAATAGCCTTGATCTTTAAATTTGTAAATATTAAATGATACATTTGCTTTTTTAAACGAAATAATGGTAATAGTTGCAGTCAGGAATTGTGTAGTGTGGCATTGTTCAGCTGAAAACTTCATTGGACTGGGTTTGTTTGTTTGTTTTGTTTTGTTCCCCCAAGGTGTGCGGGATTTTTGTTCCAGAAAGTTGGAAAACTTGCAGCAACTGCAGTAGGTGGTGGCTTTCTTCTGCTTCAAGTACGTAGCATTTTGTGCTTTATAAGTTGGCAAAATGTTATTTACTAAACAATAGGAAAAACACAGCTGTTGGGTAACATTTAATTAGGAAGGCTTCTTATCTACTTCATCTTTTTAGTCTTATCAATCAAAGCCTTACATTTGAGCTGGAATATTGTGTACAAATGCACAAAAGAGACATTTCTAAAAATCAGTGATAAATCAGAATCTACTCTGTCCTGTAGAACAGTTTTTTGTAAGACAAGAGAACTTCTGTGTAGGAGCTGAGGTACTGTGCATGATTCCATGTTGCCAGATGARAGGAGCTGCCTGTAAAGCTATGGTTAGGGAGAATTCAAAATAAGTTTGTTTTACATTGGTTTGAGAATTTTATCAGAGCTTTAGGCTGCTTTGGCAGTTGCCTGGAAGGCTTGTTCTGATCCCAGTGTGAGCCATGTTTTTCTGTTTTCTCCCCTTGCAATGCTTTATCTATTGAACCTCTAAAGCCTGGCTGAATTTTGACAGCTTCATTGCATTCCTCTCTCTGCTGGCTTTTGGGTTCAGAAGTTTTATTTATGTTATCTGGCATGATCATTTGCATTTTTCATCAGATACCGTGATTAAGGGGGGATATATTTCCAAGAAACCTTTAAATTAGATGAAACTTTAAGTGAAAGAGAATTTCCTGTGTCCTTCTGGCATTTTTCATATTTTAATGCCTGTGAGTATTTTCTCTCATGAATGTCATGGTATCTCATGAGTATCTTCTCCTTTTTCCTCAGATTGTTCCAGGGGGGATGTACATTGGTGCCTACTTAGGCTCAATGATACACAATTTCTTGAGAGGGGAGGTTAAAGATMCATTTATTCTTTCCAGCATCACCCTGGAGGGTTTCTGAAAGGCACACATCCTGCTTTTATTTCTTTTGATTGTAGTGGCTGGTSCAGTCAAGCTCTGCTCAGGAAGGGTGGGGCAGTAACTGCTGCTGTGTAATGCATGGAAATGTCACTGCTGTGTGAAGTGCACACACTAATAATGGTAATAATAACCTAATGTAATAATAATTATCATAGTCCCTGCTGCTTTGGGGCCTAGTTTGGTTTTTTCCTCTTCCCATGTTCTGTATGCCATTGGTCTGAATTCTTTTAATGATAATTTTTCTATCAATGTGACTGAAGAGCTGCCAGAACAGAGTGCTGGGTGCCTTCCTCAGTGCTCCTGGCTACAGGAAGCTGAAAAGTTAAAGCTGAGACCTGTAGACAAAGAAGAATGGAAATTGAATAAAACACATCACTTGTGCAGGATTTTTGCTTGTTGAGCTGTGAAGTTTGGGGAGTTTTGCTGTGCATGCAATAGTTTTTGCCATGTGGTTGAGTGTCTGATTTCTTGGTTGATCTCATTTACACTGAATCCAAAAAGGAATATTATCCAAGAGGAAATATGAGCTAAGTATTTTGATTGGATTGTCTATATCTTAAGTAAGATCAGATTCTCTTGAAAGGAAATGAAGTAAATGCCTTGGTCTCTCTTTTAATTCAAAACATTTTGCATTTTAAGGCTGAGTCATAAATTCTRTGGTGTAATTACATTTCTGTAGTCTTTAATTTTTTCATTTAAAGATCACACATCCTGATTCTATGAATACGTGCTCAGTGCTTCCCCTGAGTGGGCAGAAGAGTATTTCAGCACATTACTAGAAAGTTCCTTTTTATCTGTAAATTTCTCTGAAGTTACAGATTTAATTTCAACTACTGATTGCAATATTGACATTATAATTACATGCTAGAAGAAGAATMATAACTATAGAAGGCAAGATTCTTGGCTAAAGCCCGTTCAGTGAAACATTTCAGTCTTAAAATTTAAAAAATACATTTTTTTCCTTCAGTGGGTGATGACTTCATCTCAAGAAATGTAGTAGGAAACTGAAAGCAATACATTTTTCAGTGTCAGTTTGTACAGGAAGCAAAAGATTTTTCATGTTTTTGTAAGTGATATAGAACTTCAGTCTTAATACAGATTATATGAAAAGTAGTTGGAGGAAAAGAATAAAAATTATATGAAATTTGCACAGCTTTTGAAAATCACGATTTGTTATCACATCTTTGCAGTGAATATTTCCACACCTTAATTTGATTAATTATTATTTGATTATTAACTATGCTTTTTTGTTGTGAAATAGATGTAGCTCTTCAAATATGCTGGTACAAGAGCAATATCCAGGCACTGTATTARGGAAAATATAATGTATTTCTCATAACCTGTCTAACTTCTCATTTATACAGATTTTGGTGAAATCCTGAAGAGTAGGGAAGTACAAACTTGTGTACTTTTGGTTCTGCTGTAATGAATTGGTTAAAAAAAATTGTTCTTAATGAGTACCTAATATCTCTCTATTTTTAAAATCCTGTATCCTCAAGAGCAGTTTCATTGGTTTTTTGCTCTGCAGTGTGCATACAAATTACAGGTTTTTCTGTTCTGTGTTGTCTATTATTTAATAATGAAATTGGATTTTTATTCAGTTATTTGTGCTTTCACTAATACATTTTTCCTCASCCCATTAGTATGCCATTGATGAATTAAATTGAATTCTTCATTAAATTATGTTCTAATTTAGGAAAGGTAAATATGTGAAAACAACACTAGAAACAGAATAAACTCCAAGATATCCTTGGCTTTATCTTGTACAGGGCTTTGTTGATAGTGCACCATGGTGATCATGGAATCATGGCAGGGGTTGGGTTGGAAGGGGCCTTAAGGACCCTGTAATTCCATCCCAGGGATGTTCCCAGGGAGGGACCAACCTGCTTCYAGGGCTGGGGGCTTAGTGGGGAAGAATTGGATTCAACTTTATGTTGGATATCCCACTTGACAGTTGATGTGTGCACACTTAGAGGGAATATTCAGTGGAACAGCCAAAGCAAATGGGAGTTGGAAGTTGGAAATGCCAAGTTCCTGGCAGGTTGTGACATGGAGGGGCAGTGTGTCTGTAACCTGCAGGGCTGGCAGTGGGGACAGCAGAGCTGTGCCTGCAGATGGTGCCTGAGGGTGCGACCTCTGCAGTTCAGCTCTTACACGAAGTGTTGTGTCACTTCTCAGTCCCTCCTTGTCACTGTGTGTTGAGCT
Organism: Mixornis gularis; assembly: GCA_003546035.1. Taxonomy (NCBI): domain Eukaryota; kingdom Metazoa; phylum Chordata; class Aves; order Passeriformes; family Timaliidae; genus Mixornis; species Mixornis gularis. The sequence continues at coordinate 1,259,245 of QVAJ01000071.1, forward strand.
TAGAGACTTGTCAGATCTCTTGTGGAAACTGGGGGTTGTTCCCTTCCTAAACAGCAGAAAATACCTCAAAGTGCCTGTGGGTTCTGTGCGCTGCAGCTGAGCTCACCTGTGCCTTCTGGCTTTGCTTGGGCTCTTTTAGTGTGAGAGATTTTGCCTTGAGAAAATTAAAACTCTTTTGTCTCATCTTGCTGTACAGATTTTTTKCTCCAAAACATTTTTCTGCTCATTATTTGTGTTAATGTTTCACAGTGTCGAAGTACCTGTGTGCCTCTCCAGTATCAGCCCCAAAATGAGGTCTGCCCTTGAAGATTCTGTTTTCCTTGATTAATGTCAAGAAAAATAACACATTTCTAGTGTTCCTGCACTGATGTGTTTCTTCAATTGCCTTTTTGAAAAAATGCTGTAATTTTTTCAACACTTTTGGAAGGTCTTGAACAAATAATGAGCTATGAGGTAGATAAGTATATAATGTATCTATTATTCCATTATCATATATAGAGAGATTTCTGTATAACCCAAAATCCACCCTCCCCATAGTTAATATGTATAGTCCTATATGATTCCTTCGTATATCAAAGTATGGACATGAGAATGGGATACTGAAAATGGGACATGAAAATGGGATACTGTTATTTTACTTGGTTATCATAAGGCCTGAGTTTTAAAATACTWGTAAATTTTGAGAATTTGCATTTATGCAGATGCACATACATTGGATACATTGGATTCTAAAAATTGAAGKTTTTAGCATTTGAGTTCAGGGGTATTATTTCTGCACTTATATATGAAATTATGTAATTAGKGGGGTTGCAGCCAAAGTAGATACAACACAGACTCTATCACTGCCAAAGTATAGGGTTTTTTTTCTTCTCAGTTAAAAAAWTTATATTCAAAACATTACCCTCTGTTACTTATTTTATAAACACTCAAAAAGTAGAATTTGGATTCTCTTATTTCAGGGCTACAAAGTTCAGGGAGAAAAGATGTCTGGTTTTGATACAAGTGTAAGCTCTGCAGTAGTGACAAACAGATCTTAATTAAAAACTTCTGCCTCATCTTTGTGCTGTCCGGATAACTSAGCTAATTAAAGTTGTTTTAATGAAATGTTTCTTCTAAGATCCATTTGCATTTTACAAGCAAGCAGATACATTAGCATTTCTTACATTGTGTTGGACAGAGTAGATCAGTCACATTTAATTTTCAGCTGTGTGAGTGAGAARGCACCAATTCAATGCTGGGGCCTTTTTGAAATTCTTGTGGTTATGTTAAATTCATAAAATAACAATTGCCACCATGTGCAGCTATTTTTCTTTTCCTGGCATGTCATCCAGTGACTGGATGWGCAACCAGTACAGCTTTCAAACTGGTTTCCTGCTTTCATACTGTACACACAGCCCTTAATGACTGTCCCTGCCTGCCACTAGTGCCCATGTGAATTAATAGTTTTATAGTAGACAGGCAAAGTCAATTAATTTGTTATTAATTACATTCTGAGGCGTGAAGTGAAAGAGTTTAAAATACAGAAAGTTCATTTTGCATTTGTCCAGTGAATTGTTTTTTTTAATTACACAAAGATGAAAACTGAAGTTGAGTTTCTTGCAGAGGTGATCTTCTAGAAGCCTTGTTTTGAATTCAAACAAAATCTGTCTGACACTTGTTTCATTTTTTTTTCTGGATTATGAAATCCTCAGTTTGTGGTGAAATAGGTTGCTTAGTTACTGTGGCAGTTGAAGTACAAGTGAGATGGTCTAATTTCAGTTATTTGGTAGAAAAATCCATGTGAAAGTCAAACTTCAGAGCCTGTAAGTGATGTGAAACTAAACCTAACAAATTGTGTATTTAGGCTAAACCTAATAAATTGTATATTTAAATACTTGTCCCACAGAAGTTCATTATCTGTGACTTATGTTTGCCAATTGCACAGCTTGCATAGAAGGCTCTTAGGTAAATTGGGTGGATTTCCCACCCACATGTGACCTTAAGAAGTACCTGAGAAATCCCACTCTTTATGAAGAGTTTTTGTATAACGATCATTTCCATGTAAGTTTAGTGGTTTGTATCTATTTGTCCTAACAGTTAAAATAAGCAGTGATCATTAATTTTGGTTTTTTTCTCTTTTTTTTCCCCCCAAATAATGAGTTGTTTAACTGTTCTCTAGAACATGCAGCAATCAAATATTAGTAACAGAAATAAGGCAAAGGTTTGGATAATGGTTAGACGTGCCAAAAAAATTGAAAGTTTATGTGTAAATTGGTATGAACCAGTCTTCTCAAACTTACTCCTTTTTCTGACTTTACAGAACTTGTGGTGTTATCAGGCTGTGTTATTTTTCTGCTTAATGATTTTGTTTTGCAAGAARTGTGAGAATTCTCTTGTAATGAGTACTTTTCTTTTGTTGGACAGTTTAACTTGTGTAGGMTAAAATAAAGAGTTTTCAGTATTTTTAATGATGGTTTTTGATTAGCCCCGGATACTCTGTCACAAATCAGAATTCTGCAATTCTGAAAGAAGCTGAAACAAAAGAGTATTTTCATTGTTGTCTTATAAATGTGTTTTTCTTACAAGTAAAGTTACAGTAAATGCTGCAGGAAAAACATTGCAAAGCTTTTATAACTAAAAAACAGAGAACTGGTAAAATTAACAAGAGTCTACTGAACTTTGCCATTGCTTGTTGTTATTTGAACTGCTGTCACTGAGGAAAGGTTTGAGGCAGAGAACCTGCTGAAATTGGAACAATGTCTTTTCCTGTATCTGTAATAAGTAGAAATAAGAAAAGCTATTTTATAGCCACCAAGACAAGGTATTTAATGAAATGTGAATTGCAGCTGTACTAACTGCCTATATTTCCCTAGATTGCTAGTCATAGTGGATATGTACAAGTTGACTGGAAGAGAGTTGAAAAAGATGTAAACAAAGCAAAAAAACAGTTAAAAAAACGTGCAAATAAGGCAGCTCCTGAAATCAACACTCTGATTGAAGAGGTGAGTCTAAGGTGATAAACTCCTTTTTACCAGTCAGGTTTTCTTACCTTCCTATGCAGGTGATAATGAGTTGAAAATGCAGATGCAAAACTGGAACACATCAAAAATAGTTTGGCTTTATAATTTATTATRAGTTATCAGAATGTGCTGTTTTTTCTTCATTCAGCTTCCTGGTTTGGTCACTGGTACAAATGATACACGAATTTGTTCTTGGCAGGTGACAAAGCCAATAAAGTCATGACATGGTAAAAAGTTCAGGATGGTGTGGGTAAAACATGGAAACTACAAAGACAAAACCCAAATCTTCTTAGACTGCTAATAATAAAATTACTTGTCCGGACAAGAATGACTTTTCTGCAGAAAAGCTGTAGCTACTTTGTAACAGGAGTTATGATTTTATCTCATTTTTATATATTTTGGAGAATATCTGTCTGCAGAATCTGCCAGTTGCCTACTATGTTGAGAAGAGGTAGCTGGTGATACTGATCAGTGTCACTGGGGCTGTTTCACCCTGTCATTTGAAGACCTCCATTTAATCAATTTTGTAGTTGTTTGGGGGTTTTTAAAGCCTGTTTTTTACATATTTTCACATTCCATTTATGCCATCTAAGTTTCATTCTGAATAACTGAGAATCCTGACTGGGAATGTGCTGCAGACAGTGAAACAGCAGCCACACTGGTGTTCTGTAATTGATGAGTTTTGCCATCTCAGGTTTAACCTGTGTGGAGTTGCATATAGACTGATAAAACTTACCTTAAATTTTAATGTGAATATGAACTGAAAGTTCAAGAGTGAGGGTTTTTTTGCCTCTTCAGTACTTCAAATAGCTTAACCTCTCCTTCTCCATTGCTCTGTAGAAATGGGTGGGACAGGATGGGGTTTTTGGTTTTCTTTTGGTTTTTTTCCTCTCAGATTATATGGCTTTCTTGTAACTGTGTGTTAGTTGCCAATCTGAAGTGTTTGAAGTAGAGGATTTATGAAGTGGCACATTTGATAAAAGGTGTTATACTCTGTGCTGCTATTTCATGAAATACTCTCCACCCATGCCATCATACATAAGTGGTTTTTTCTAGGATTAAGTTGTTAGGAAATTGGCTCATAATGGAGTGTATTTCTTTTTCAACGATCTTCCAAAAAGCAGTACTTTTTTAAAAATAATTATCATGTGATTGCAATTGAAGTCATGGTGGTGCTTATGCTTTTTTTGACAAGGTAGTTTGTAAAACTTGTTTTGATYAAAATAAGAGTGGTATTGGCTTGAAATTGCTCTAACAATTCCTCTGTATTTTGACTTTWAAAAGGCTCAATGTATTTTGAACATACTGTTAAAGACAGCTGAGAGTCAGTTTGCACTGCATTGGTGCCACCTATTTTTATATGGTTTTAGRCACATTGCTTCCCCCTGCACCTTTCTCCACTTGTTTCCAGGAAGTTATGATAAGTATTAAATAACAAAGTCAGACACCATTAACTTTATGAATATYATTTCTCTTCTCAGTCAACAGAATTCATCAAACAGAACATCGTGGTGTCCAGTGGGTTTGTTGGAGGCTTTTTGTTGGGGCTGGCGTCGTAAAGACCCGAACATCTCTTCGTGTTGGGATCCTGGATGTGTCTGCAAGCAGTGTGGGCCACTGGGCCTGCYAGAGCAAGACAAGTGGACTAGCTAGACAACTTGGGAGCTTTTCATTTCAGGCTTTTGCCTCTTGAAGCTTGGCAAAACTAGGATTTGCTGAAAAACTGTGCAGTGTGCTCATTAAAGCGTTTCTGSGCAAAACTGGTTCATCCTCATCATGACTCTTTTTATCTATGGCCTTTCAAGATCTAGCATTTTTTAAAAATGTTATTCTTGGAATATAGCTGTGTAACCATATTATAAGAATGAAAGCTCCATTTCTATGTTTTCAGTTAAATACTGTTTATTTAAAAAGTATTTTTCTTCATGCTGTAGTAGGTAGTATCAATGACTACATACTGTATATGATATTGTAGTTGCAGCCTCCTGGCTGTCCATCTTCTTTAGAAGTCACTGCAATAATGATCAGTCTGTAATACCTTTTTACAGAGTATTAAATAACAAAGAACCATGAGCTTATTAAAGGTGAAAATTAACTTTGACTCTGGCCTTTGTGTACATAAAAAGTAAGAAAGTCTCTCAATTACAGCCTGCAGGGACCTGGGGCCAGTGTTTGCCCAGACAGGTTTTTAAGGTGGTTTTAGTGATTTGTTACCAAGTTATTCTAAAGAAGCTGAGAATCCAAACAAACACTCAATGCATTTTCTGCATTTCAAACTTGTGAATGTTTCAGAAATTTCTACCCAAGGAAGAGTTTGCTCTGCCCTGATTTCTCTGGTTTTTACTGTAGCAGCAGATGAATGTGAACTGCAATCTCTCCCACCAGGGTTCTCTTGGGTTCCTGTTCCCTTCTCTGAACAGCAGTTGTGGTTCAGTAGTATTGTATGGATGGATGGGTGTGAGCTTGGGATGCAAAGGACGTGGGATGTTGGACATATTAACCTTCTAAATATTTAGATTTATGCATCCCTGGGCTCCAGAGCTTTGTATTACATGTTGACCTCATGTTTGTGGTGTGCTTGTGCCCAAGGTGAGTAAGGTATAAAGCATGTCCTGCATACCTCTGAGCTTTAAGGGTTTCATCAAACCTGGTTAAGACTTTGGAAAATAAATCTTTACACACACCCCCCAAACCAAACCCCCAAACCCAAGGCCATGGATCCTAAATATTTTGTTTCAAAGTGATTATCTGAAGTTATATAAGCACAGTTGCAGTTTATTGGAAATGGAAAGCCCAAGAAGGAATGTGTCTGCTGGGTTATGTGGGATTTAGAGTAAAAYAAAGAAAGATGAAAATGTTAAAATGTGAGAGCCTTTGCCATGATGTTCAGCCCAAAGAATAATGGGAAGGTAACCAACCAGCCAGCTTTTTTCTGCTGATGCAGCTCATGGGTTTTGGCACGTCCAGAGGGTATTGAAGCCAACTGACATGAGTCATCCACCCTGACTGGAATGAACTGGATATCCTGAAGGGCTTTGGGGGTGAAGTGACCACCTCAGTACCATGAAGCTGTAAATGTGCATTTTTGGTGTGTAAATTTTGTGTAAATGTGCATTTTTGTGAAAGGAGCATTAGTGAGCTTGTTAAAAAGGCAGCTCATGTGACCAAGGAATTTACTTCATTGTTAGAARTAGAATTAAAACCAAAAGTATTAGTAGGATGCAAGACTAATTTCTGCAGAGGAAAGTTGTTGTACTATTCTGTTGCCATCATCTGAGATTTTCAGTCAATGGATCAAGAATTGGTTGAAATCCATTTGAGGTTTCTATAGTTTTATTTTTTTGAGTTAGATTTTATTTTTTTTAAGCCTCTGGAATAAGAGATGTGATGTTGTACATGTAAAACTGTCTGAGGGACTAAAAWGGCAAGGAGAAATGGTGTTATTGAAACCACTGGTGGTTTGTACTGGAATTGGCTTCATGTCCTGGACTCCTGACTAGAAAAGGGGAATGGCTGCTGGCACAGCAGGATTTGCTGATGCAGTTCCTTGGGCTGGTGAGGCAGAGGGGATGCTGCCAGCAGCTCCAGGTACAGCTGGCAGGGTGAGGTGCTGATGGAGTGGCAGCTGTGGCAAAGGACCAAGGTAAGTGCAGCTTTTCTTGMAAATACCTGAGATTTTTTTACGTGCCAGCTCAGACTAGTCTCACCTATGTGAGGGAATGATCTGTGAATGTACAGTCCAAAAATGGATGTTGATGGGTTGGGAACAGAATGGAGTGTGACAGGAATATTGGGTTTCTGGGGGTAAAGTCTTCTCTGGGATCATTTTAGAGTTACTGTTGCCCTCTGACAAGACATAATCCAGGCTAAGAAGATTTAGAGGAGAAAGGCTGGTGAGGCCCTGGCACAGGCTGCCCAGAGAAGCTGTGGTTGCCCCATGCCTGGAAGTGTCCAAGACCAGGTTGGACACGGCTTGGAGCAACCTGGGATAGTGGAAGGTGTCCCTGCTCATGGCAGGGGGCTTGGAACTGGATGATCTATAAGGTCTCTTCCAACCTAAACCATTCTGTGATTCCACAATTCTAAAGGAAAAACATGAAATAAAAATTTTTGAAGAGCATTTTTTGGGGCAGGGTGCAGGAAAAATCAGTTTTAGGAAGCCGATTAAGAAGGAAGGTGTTAGAAATACTTAAATTAATGAAAGGCTGACCCAGCATTTCTAAGGTTTGTATTGTRTAGCTGAAGAACTTAAGGTGGAAAACATGGACCAAGCAGTGAAGAACAGCTTTCCATAATGCCCAATGGGTCTGTAGAATTAATTTCTGCTGTGTGCTACTGAGACCAAGGAAGAGCCCTACATTCAGGGAAAGATGGGGCAACACTGCAAGAGTCTCAGTTACATCTAAAGGTGGTAGAAAAACCACTTTAGGTTTCTGTGGCCATAGTTACTATTGTTTGGTACAGTTCATGGTAAAATTCCAGCTGATCCTACCTTTTCCCTTTACAGGCTTGTGTAAATTTTTCCCCTCCAGTARTTGTTAGCAGGCACTTTTCAAAGTTGAATACTAAGATAGTGATTGAGGAAGGCATGGCATATATCCCTCTAGTGAACAGCTTTTGAAAGYTTATTAAATAGTGCATTTGGGGAGAGGTTGCTAATAAGTCCCCTATTTGTTTTCTATTATCTTAATGGGGTAATCTATTTCTTGAAATTATTTCTTTTTAGTTAAAGAAGCATTGGGCAGTGCATTCTCATTTAAAGTGAGATGCCAGTGTGATCTTATTACTGCATTTTAAGAGGCCAGAATTTGGCTAAAACTTTGAAAGCTGTTTCTGCTTCAGCAGCCAGACTGAAAATTAAAATGTTGTAGTTGAAAGATAGAGCTGCCTCCCAGATTCAAGTGCATTTGTCATGAAGGCTTAAGRGGGGGAGAGGCAAACAGAGTAAAATGCAGGAGTCAGGACTGTAATTCAGTAATTCTGGCCATGCAGACTCCATAAATTACAGTGAATTCAGTAATGTGAAAAAGCATCAGTAATACCTCCCCCTAACCTTTTGAAAATTGTTGGAAATCTCAAAGAATTACTTTAAAAATCAAACTATTATGGTATGCAGCTCCCTGGGGTCTGCAGGTGGTAGCAGAAAAAGATAATGTTCACCCAAACTAGAACAATGTGACATTTTGGAAGGAAGACTGGGGGGAAAAAATAAAAGTTTTATTCACCTTAGGACTCTGCATGGGCTGGGTGGGTGGTGGGGGAGAGCAAGAGTCAAATCTGCCAGGGGTGGGAGGTGCCATCCTCCCTTGTTGGATTGGGAAGCAGGTTTGATGCAGTGTGCTGATGTCCTAGTACTGGGACATGTGCAAGAACTGATGTTTCCTATTTTGGGGCAGTTTGGGAAGTGAGTCAGCTGACATTCATCAGGACCTGTAAGACCTGAAGCCAATTTTAATTAAGATATTTGTGGGGTGAGTGTGCACAAAACATCTGGTTACAGCACAGCCTGAACCCTTGGTTGTGTTTGATCCCACATTCAAGCTTGGAGGCATCTAAATCTTGGAATGCTGTGGGACRTGGCACAGAGGTGTAATATGGGATTTTGTGCTCAAAGCCTGGGCTGGACACAGCACAGCTGGTGCCAGGCTTGGACTAGGAAATCTTGCTGGACCTAGGCTGACTCCAATTCAYAGCTTGGGTAAAGCAGTGCAGTGGTACAAATTTGGGTTTGGATTCCACACTCCGAGGTTTTCTGCCTCCCTCAGCCTCTCCCCTTTTCCCAGTTCCTCAGAGCAGTCTGTGTTCCTGCCCCCCTGCTGTAGTTTTGCTTGCCTTCTGTTTTTTCACAGCTCCCTGGAACAGAACACCGCATCATACACTGGGCTGTGGAAAAGAGGAAATGCAGTGCTTCAGAATGAGGTGAAGTTGGGAATAAATCCCACAGGTCAGCTCAGCTGTGGGACTTGCTGACAGCAAATGCCTCTGGCTTAGCTCAGGGAAGCTGGAGGCCACATTCCGTTACCTTTTCCTGGAAAAACTCCCTTGCTTCCTAGACCAGTGCCCTACCTTCCAAACCATAAGGTATTTTGGCATGAGATAACCTTGGTCTCTGCTGCTGACACATTCTGGGGTGTGGATGTAGCTCAGTGTTCCTGCAGCATGGACAGGAACCTGGATCTGGTCACCTCAAAGTTTACCTGAAGTCATTTGTAAACARTTGAATGAGCTGCTTGAGGTGGGAGTGCTCCCACAGGAAGAAAGGAAAGCAGGTTTCATCCAGAATATTTTGCTGCCCATTTGGTAGGATGGTTACCTGGGAACTGGGATATACTGTTTTATATTCAGTCCTTGACAAAACCTTTTTGCTTCACCATCAAACTATACAAAATAAAGTCCTCATAGCCTCAACCTGTAAAAAACCTCTGCACATGTGGACCATATATTTAAAAAAATACTTAATAGAAAATGTTAATCCACAAAGAGAATTGAGTGTTGAACTATATGATTCCCATTTAATATAGATAATTCAAGCTTTTGTCACAACAAGAGGCTCTCAAACACTTGCCATACCCACTCATGGGACCTGCAGAATTAGGACCAACATATCTAGCATGATTTGTAATTGAACATCTTATTTTCTTGAAGTATTAATGGCAAAATAGAGGTTATTCTGTTTTCTTCTGTGCTTAATRGACACCAAACTCATACTGCAGTCAAATTACAGATTTTTATTTACAGATTTCAAATCCTCTCCAGTGAGGCAGTCAAAATGCCTTGATAGCCTACATGTTGCTGAGACAGAAATCTAAGCCAAAGTACATATGAATTAATCTGTWAATGTAAGAAAACCCTACAGATGTGTGAAAGGAATGTTTGAAAATCAAGAGTTGCCAAATATTATTTCAAAATCCACTTGGGCCAATAAAGAGGAGGAAGGAAAATTAACAGCAATCAGGGAGTCTATATGCTTAATGCTCTCATGAGAGTGTATGATTGTTAAAAAACATTGAAAAAATGCCTTTCTACATTAATAATATTTCTTCTATTTATATGGAATATAAATATGAAATCTGGTTTTCAAACTTAAGAGATGAATTKCATGCTGGCTTCTTTAGGAGATTTGTTTTGAGGCTGCATGTGCAAGTACAGCCAAGCACGTGCTTCAGTGACTCACTGGTTTGTATGTGAAAGCAAAGGTAGAACAAACCAGGGAAGGAATGGATAAGTTTTTCCTCTTTTTATGTTATTCCAGGAATCTCTGGTTAGGCTCTGAGACCATCAGGTAGTCTGCACACAATCAGGAAACCAGGGAGTGCTCAATGTGAGGGAGTTAAGGGTGAGGCACAAGAAGAGGAATTTGTCTTTCTGAACGTGGGTGTCAGGCTGGGTTCCCTGTATCCTGCTTATGTCAATGTTCTGTGGCAAATCTGCCTTCCTGAAAATCACAGACTTACAGAATRGTTTGGGGTGGAGGAGATCTTAAAGATCATCTTGTTCCAACCTCCTGCCATGAGCAGGGACATCTTCCAMTAGACCASATTGCTCAGAGCCCCATCCAGCSTGGCCTTGGACACTTCCAGGGATGGGACATCCACAACTTCTCTGGGCAGCCTGTACCAGGGCCTCACCACCCTCACAGGGAAGAATCCTCTGAACTGTGATCTAAACCTGCTCTCTGTCWGTTTGAAGCCATTCCCCCTTGTCCTGCCACTCCATTCCCTTGCAAAGAGCCTCTCTCCAACTTTTCCATCGGTCTCCTTCAGGTACTGGGAGGCCACAGTTAGGTCACCCCAAAGCCTTCTCTTTTCCAAGCTGAACAATCCCAAACTTTCCTTGGCCTTTTGAACCCCACAGGCAGAGGTTGCAGGAGTAGCAGCTCTGCTGGGGAAGGCCTGAGAGTTATGCTGGACCCAGAATTTGAATTTGAAGGAACCCTGCAGTCACTGCACATGGCAGAAAACACAGGCTGAGGCGCCTTAGGAGGAGCGTGGTCAGCAATTATGGAAATTTGTTATCTGCCTGTCTGTACTTGTCCCTGGGGGACCTCACCTGGAATACCATGACTGCTTCTGGGCCCTCCAGTTCAGGAGAGGTGTTGAGAAAGAAGGAAGGGTCCAGAGAAAAACACCCAAGCTGATGARGSRTCYAAAGCATCAGGGCTACCRGGRGAGCTGAGGTTGTTCAGCCTGGGGAGGAGAAGGCTGAGGGTGAATCTAAGGCCACCTGAAGGGGAGTCACAAAGGTGATGGAGCCAAACCCTTCCCAACAAGGGGCAGCAGCCATAAGAGTTGAGGCTTGGGAAGGTCACACTGGACATTAGGAAAAGATCTTCCAGCTGGAGGGTGGTGCAGCAGCAGGACAGGTCGCCCAGGGTGGCTGTGGGTGCTCCCTCCTCAGGAATTTACAGGGTTTGGCTGCACAAAGCTGACCTGACACAGCACTGGTTGCTGCCCAACCATCCTGCTGTGAGCAGAGAACTCCACTGCTCCCCTCCTGTGAGCACCAGGTGTTATTATCCCACTCTGCCCCTCCATCCTTYTCCTGGGTTTAGCCTTGTGCTCCTTCACATCTGAACATGCAACAGAAATGCTTTCTGTGGCTRCTCTCTGCTTACTGTTCACACAGAGCAGGAAAAATAGATGCTGAGGGGGTGTGGCACTGCAATTAATTCCAGGTTTTCGCTTAAAAAAAAAAGAAAAAAGTAAATTTATTAATTTTATCAGCATTGGAAAGGTTAGAGACCTGTCAGTTTTTGGGGTTTTTTTTGCGATATTAGATTTGTTTTTAGAAAATTAAGATTCTCTGGTAGCTGACACAGCAACTTGTGTATGTGTGTGATTTGCTTGGAGCTGTTGCAGCAAATCCTTAAATATGGAACAGCCGGAAAAAAATTCATTTCTTTCTTTTTTTTTCAATAGGCACTCCTACACTAATTTAAAAATAGTAAACTGGGGCAAGGTAAGTATCACAGAGCCTGATGTGAAAAAAACAAATTGATAGAAAATAAGGAATAGAATATGTGATGAAGATTGACACTGTAAGTAAAAAAGGAAGAGGGGAAAAAAAAACGCAGAATAACGGAAGATGCAAAGTGATTAGGGAGCACCAAGAGAGATGGGAATGGAAAGTTGGTGACAGATGAGGCTGATAAGGCAAAGGGCCTAAAGGAATTCCTCGCCCCAGTAATCACAAAGGGAGCAGAAGGCAATATCCCAGGAACTGGGATTTGTTTTCCTCAGGGAAGGAAGGGAAATGTCAAAAGGTTTTACTCTCGCACTGGAGTGGATAATAAGGCAATTAGTACTATTAAAGAGTTCTCAGAGCACCCAGACTGGAGTAATAAATCACATCCTGGGATTGTAAMGGGACTGGGAGATTCTGGAAACCTTTTGTGGGACAGTTGTGATAACTTACTGGAATGGGAATTACTGAGGACTGGTGAGTGTTTAATGAAGTTTGGGCATTTACAGATCTCTAAGCTTGACTGCACTTGACCTCAGGAGAAACTAGACACTGGTGAGTCATGGCTGTGTAGATTTGTAAGTGGCAACATGAATGTATTATTAAAAATACACCATTTTAACATGCATGCCACAGGAGAAGTATATAATACAAGTTATTTGGAGTCTGCTTCACAAAAGATTTATGCAAATAATCTCTATTAATAGGATTTCTCAGTGCAAATCCTTTCTCATCAATAGGAGAAGAGCAATGGTATGCTTATGATTTACTTTTGCAAAGGGTTTCTGACATTTCTACAATTTCAAATGAGGTTTTTCCCTACATTAGGGATATTAGGGAGGAAGTAACTGGCAACCTTTTGCAAAGCTCTGTAAATACGTGAACTATGCAATTTCTCATTCACAKATTGAATAAGAAGGGAGAGGAATACAAATCCTTCATAAGTTATACCTACACACACCTCCTTTTGGTCTCCACACTTTTGTATTGCTTGATGCACTTTGGAAAGAAACGCAATTCCTTTATAATATGGTTTAACTGCTGCTAATAAAAGAAAAATAAAAATAATAAAATAAAAATAGAAATAAAAACTTAAAAAAACAAACAAAAACCAACCAAMCAAACAAAAAAACTCCAGGCAAACTCCTCTGCTTGGTATTGTGAGCTGTTTGGGTCCTGTGTTGCCCAGAGGAGTGAGACCTTGTTATCCCCATCCATCCCAGGGACTGGAGCTGTGGGGGCTGCCTGTGGTGGGGCTGACAGGGTATGAACTGACAGCCCAGGCTCATCCTGCTCCCAGCCTGGAGCAGCCTGCGATGAAAAAGGGCTGAAGGAATGAGACCAGGCAGGAGGAAGGTCACAAGCTGCASAGGGTGTTTCATTTACCTCCTCCTACAGCTGCCTTCAGTTCCTTCCTTGGGGAGCACCACGGGGACCTCTGTTCAAGGGGAAAATAAGGAAATGGGATGGAAAAATCTGAACCTTTTGAGTGGAGCAGCCTCTGCAGAAAGTGTTTGGACAAACCAGTCCCTCTCCAGCTGCCAGAAGATGCCAAAGAAAAGGTGGAAAAGATGCTTCCCAGAGTGCTTCCACAGTGCCCAGCACCAGCAGCACATCCCTGACTGGGCTGGSCAGAGGAAATCAGTGAGGCAGGAGCTGTGGGAGCAAAATAATCACCACTGGAAAAACGAGAGGAGCGTTCAGGGACACAAAGGTCTTCCCCATCTTCAGCAGCCACCCTGCCCCGTGCACTGACACAGCACCTGCCTGAGGGGCTTCTCCTCCACACCTCATGCAGGCMCAGATCCCAGACAGTGAGACGTGACCATCCCTGCAGGGTGCCTGACAGAGCCTCAGAGATCCTGGAATTCCCCTGTGGTTCCCAAGGCTGATGGGACCAAAGTGCAGCTGCACTGCAGAGGCCACAGAGCTGCCAAGGCCACCCTTGACGGGACACCTGGAGCTGGGACCTTGGGCAGGCCCCTGTCCTGCTCCCATCTSAGGAAGAGCTGCCCTCCTCCCCAGCTCCCCATGGACACAGCTCATGCTCCAACACAGCCTCTGCTSTGCCTGGCACCTGCAAGAGTTCAAGAGCTACACCTCAGATGTGTTTGAACAAAGTGCTGTATGTTTTAAATTTTCTAAACAGCTCCTTTGCAGACCCTCCGATCATCAGACATTTTCCCAACACCACACAGGCAAAATTAAAGGAAAACCCTTTACTTTTGATCAGAAATCCAGAGATAGGAAAAATTGAAGGTCCATTTCAACTAATAACCTGGGGTAAAGGATATACTTGTSTCTCCACACATTCTCTATGGTGAGAGCACTTCACAGGTGCCAGTTTGGATGTCCAAGCTCATCTTTGGTTGAATTTCAGAACTCAGGAAAAGTAAAGGCACAGCTGAATCCAGCTGGAATTAACCTGCTGAGGGCCAGGAAATCTGGTAGGGAGCGGTGAGTGGCTGTGTGTGCCCATGTATGTRACCAAGCAGGGTGTGGGGTTTGTGCTCTGTGATCCACCTGAGTCCCTGCTTCACCTCCAGGTGTCAAAGTTGATTCCTGCTTTTCCATGCCATGGAACATGGACAGGACACAGCCATACCCCTGGTGTTCTGCAGCAGCTTCTCTCCATGTGTGAGACTGGCAAGGTCAGCAGGAGCTCAAAGCAGCTTTACCTCAAGGGACAACAGGCATCCCAAAAAAAGCTGGTTATGCCTGTGCAGTGGGAGGTAACACCAAAAACACCACCTGATCATCCCTAATTTCTGACTAGTCCCCAGACTGCCTCACTTTTTCTTTGTTGTTGTTGTTATTTTAAAGGATTCAATATGTTTCCCTGCAAGTGTTTTCCCTCTTCAATTTTTGAGCTCTACCCCAAACTGTTCCCAGTTTTCCCACYTCTGACTGTAATTGTACCTCTCTAATCTGTTCAGAGACTTTCTGGGGGCTTTCTCAGAGCCTGACTCGAGGTTACACAGCTGTGCTGTGCCAGAGCTGGGCCTTGGGCCCTTGGTAGCTACAGGGACTGGGAGAGCACTGCACTGTCTGTGTTGTGGTGTGGGGATTTTGGAAAAGACAATCAAGCTTATAAAACAATGCTTTGTTCTTCAGGTCACACAGATGGGCATTGCCCCAATTCTTATTGACTTGGGGGTTACAAGGCAGTGCCCACAGCTGTTAGCCATCATTTTTGCTGCTCCTGAGGAGCTATATGACATGCAAAACTGGTGTTTGCTGAGTGAAATTTGAGCACAAGTATTTCTTCAAGTTGCTAAAAGTGATACCATTCCTGTGCAACGTGTATTATTCTCATTATTGGGGTTGGGTTTCTTCCAGCCTGCTCAGCATCAGGAGACACACAGTCTTGTTTTCTCCTTGCTTCTTCCTTGATCCCCTTCAAGACAATGAGCAGTGATGGACTTGATCTCTCCAGAGCCATCATCTAAATTGGAATGGTGGTGTGAGGCATCCACAGGTGCTGCATGGCTTTTCAAAGCCTGTCAGCACTTCTCATGGATAAGCAGCAGTGCTGACTGATTCTGGATTTCAGAGAGGGCTGCTGTTCCTTGGAAAACAGGCTCCATTTTTGGGGGAAGGCAAAAGGTGTTTTGTGCAAGAAGTTTCTTTCTGAGGAGAGGAGAAGACACACCCAGAGCCAGACACACACAGCTGAAGTGGCAGCATCAGTCCCACCCAATGAGAAAACGCTCCTGAGTGAATTCCAAAATCAGTGTATTTTGGTTTTGTTGTTTATCTGCAACACTTTGCCTAATTTTCAGCATTGTAAGAAGTAGGAAGTCTATTGTGTTATCACCCAGATTACCTAATGTAGMTTTACTTGGCTCATTAATCAGGGACTTAGGCCATTGCAAGTTCAATAGGGGATCAGAGGCACCAGTCAGTCTCCAAACATTTCTGTTGGAGCACAATTGCAAACCTTTATCTCCCTCAAAGAATTTACAGATTGTGCATGATACTGGTAAATGAGAGTATCAGTTTAATGCCTGACAGGTCACCTCCCAAAGGACTAAACCTGTATTGCAGAGGGATARAGATGGTTTTCAAATGGTCATTCCTGTCTGTTTATTTTATGAAAACTGCCTATTTTGTGGCCAGGTGGTACAAAAGCAAAATAATTTGGAAGAGTTATTTTAAAGCTGAAATCAGGTTCTCAGAACATCTGTCTCCCAGTCTTCCAGTAGGTACAAGGTTGTTATAAAGAAGATTATCATCGCTCGCTCATCATGTCCATCAAAACAAGGACAAATCATTTTTGAAGTAAAGAAGGTTTAGGATAGGAAGTACAGAAAATTTCCTAATGATGGGAATCCTGCAGCACTGGAAGACAAAACCCAGGAATGCCCTTATATACCCATGACTAAAATCTGTATTGTTGCACAAAGGGATTTAAATCACTAAATCACAATGACATAAGAACCTTTAATCCTGGCATCTGCTATATTTGTAACTGGAATGCTTTTTTAGTTTGTTTTGTTGTGGTTTTTTTTTTTTTTTAGACCCTGCATTAGTATACCAATGAATTGTATAAAACAATGAGTGGCATTTGCAGTATCTCCCTGTGATTTAGAAAAGAGGTGGGGAAGCAGCATTTGAAGGGACACRTTATCTGGGTTAGGCTGAGCCAATGGAGAGAAAAGAATTCCCAGAAGTTTTGTCCAGTGTGGGCATGAAGGCAGTGGGACAATAAAGCTGTGTTGGTTCTCATCTGTGCAAAATCATGTCCAGCAGATGGAGTGACCTGAAGCCCTCTGCACAGTGCCTGGGCCTAAATCACAGACAGCAAAGTCAGGGAAAGACTGCGAAATTTACCTGGAAGCTCAATGAAAACCAGTGGTCAAATCACAAACAGGATGTTGGGGGTATTTGGAGTGGAATAGAAAACAGGTTCAGTATTATGACATCTCAGTGCCATTAAGGTTTAGTGGTTCCCCTGGAACACTGGATCTAGTTCTGGTCAGCCTAATGCTCTGCAGAAACCTGCTCAGAAGAGCTGATTTAGCTTAAGGAGCTTACTCAGGTCTCTCTGCAGACAGGAACAAGCTCTGGCTCTCTCCTAGGAGATATTTTAAGGATCTCATGGTTGGTGACTGTTGTCCAGCACCCTTCAGAACAACCAGGTTTCCCCCTTTAAAACAGAGACAGCTCTTTGTCTATCAAGACAGAGAAATGCAACGTGTATTATTTCATGTTATGATTCATGAAAATTGTGAGAGAAGTTGGGAAAAA
>QVAJ01000071.1:1295928-1308770 GCA_003546035.1 Mixornis gularis
TTTGCAAGAATGTAGTGATACCTTTCAAGTTAGAGAGTTGCCAAATAACTGTAACCTGTGATGACGGGAATTTTGCAGCACATTGTTGTTGCTTGCCATGTTTAAATTCACATTAAGTTCTACTTAGAGATGTTTTATTTCTAAAGCAAAAAGCCTACAATCAGGGAAGGAAAATGATCCAGAAAAAGGAATCATTCAGCAGATCGCAGAAATGTTGCATGACTAAATGATTATGGTATTTAAATATTGGGAAGAAAGGCAAATCTCATAATTTTTGCTTTAAAAGAGAAGCCATGCAGGTAATTGGAGTATAATTACACATTCATCTTTGGCAGAGCAGAACTACAACAAGAAAATGTAAGGTTTGAACAGCTCACATGCCTTTGGTTGGCTTTGCCTCTGAGCTCCCTGGTGTTGCTCACAGAGCACCGTGTATGACCTGCTGCAGTGTGCCCAGGTGTTAAGGCTTCAGTCAGACCTGGACTTGCTTTTCCTACTCCCTTCTTGGAGCAAGGAGGGCTGTATTGCCTCCTCAGGCATTGGATCCAAGTCTGTGGAATCAAGAGGTTCAGTGGGAGGCAGAGTGAACTTCCAGTGAGCATCAGGTCCTGGCCTTTGCTGGTCRGAGGAACTTGCTGACCTTTGGCCATTCCTGATCCAATCCGTATGTGCATCCACAGGGCAGTCCAGGACAGGAGTTTGCAGGTTCAGAATTGGCCTCTGGAGGGCTCATGTGTTTGTATTAATTGCATATTGTTACAGGGTACTTACTATCCAGCTAATTTAGCTTCCCCAGTTAAGAGCCTGGAATGCAGTTGTGTCCTCCAGTGCTGCAGTTTGGGGCTCAGCAGAATGCACTTAATGAAAAATGGTTTGAGTAGGTGTTTATCTTTTGAAATGTAAGCTGCTTTCTTACCACTTTGGCTGCTGACTTTCAGTAGTACCATAGTAATTGGAAGAAGGACAGGCATAAAACTTCATTATTAAGTAGGCTSAGAAGTAGTCTGTGTAATTTCACTTGCCTAATAAGAAGCAGGTGTAAATTTAATTTTTCTACAATTAAGTATACACACAAGGCCCCCTGGGCTTGAAATTATGTTTGTAATTTGACTACCACAGGTGCCAGGGAAACTTTGTGCCACTTTGCAAAGTGCTACGGAGTTTATTCAATATTTGTTATTTTTGGTTTTCACAGGTAAGATTTAATTTTTTAAGGAGTGGGATGGGAACTTTCTAGTTCTGTACTGCAGATGAGACTGGAGTTAGGAAATTTTAGTTTTGAGTATTTTTAAGGTTAACTTTGCTCCAAAATGAAAAGTAAGTCATCTTCCTTTCTGTTCCTTCCCCACCTCACGCCTCCTGAATCATCTGCTTTGATCTGCAAAATTACAGTTGGCTGCTGCAGATATTTCAGTCACACACTAGCATGTTGATAAGGGTATAAAGAGAATAAAGTGTGAGTGCAAAAGAACCTGCACAAACTCCTCAAATGGAATAAACCAGGGCATAGGTGTATGCTCAGAGAAAGAAATAAATCCAGTGTATTAAGGATGTGATAGAGCTTGGAGTTCTGTGCAAACAGACTGCTTTGCCTGGCTGGTGTCTCATGAGACAACTGTCTCAGAAGAGATCATTGACAAAATTAAGAACAATTAGTAATGAAACAGAGCTCTTGAACAGTATGTTCATCAAATGTCCCTATTCTAGTGGGACTGACAAAAAAGGGACAAGAGGGTGCAGAAGTTTCTGTGTTTTAAGTGGTTTCATGGCTTATCAACAGTTGGATGAGGAATGAAATTCTGATCCTTGTCAGCTGAAGCCCAGGATATTCAGACTGGGATACAGTGGTTCCACCACAGTACCTTTGAAGTCCCCTGGAGTGTTCAAGAGATTTATACAGGGCTCCTGGCCGCTCCAGAACAGTAGTTGGAGGSCAGGAAGGATCATTTGGTCACCAAAAATGGCGCTCTACACCAGTGTTTAGAGAATTAGAAGGAGGAAGAGACGTTGTAGGTTGATAGTTTGTGTTGCCTCTGTTGTAAGTCAGATGTTTTGTCCAGTGTTTTTGTGTTTTGATACATGAAACAGTGAAATCCACAGTTAAAAAATGTGGACAAGTATTATTTTTTTTGTATTTTCAAGTCTGTAGGTTGTTCAGAGACTTGCATGTTGTACTAATTAAACAAACTATAACTGAGTTTTCTAGATTCCTTTGTGTGAAGATCTAATGCCATCAGGTTTAACAGGTAATGGTTATGTCATTTGATTATAATTTAAATTTTATTCCTCTAGTGGTGGAGGGTCACAGTGCAGGAGAATTGATGCCAAAAATGTGTCTGTCATACTGTTCAATGGTTGCTGAAAATCAGTGGGATCTGAGCCTTTGAAATAATTTCTGGAAACAGAATTATTCTCATCTTGCACTTAACCTGCCTGAGAGAAGGGAATATGACTGAGAGGTCTGGGCAGGACACAGGGTGGTTGTTGTTGTGTGCTCCTGGGCAAGCTCCTACTTCTCTCTTCCCAGATGTASAAAAGGAGGCTGTTCTTGTCTATGAGGTGTTATAAAATCTCKGTCTTCAGTACTCATGGAGGTACCTTGAGATTCCCAAAGACACATGGAAAAGGAGTACAGACTGTTAACCAGTGTGTTCTGTCATGCRGGGAACTCAGCCAGCTTACTAGATTTCAAACATTTCCAACTCATGGTCTGCTAGATGCTTGTTGGAACATAGGGAACAGCTAAATTGTCTTTTTTTCAATGCTTCAGGTWGTCTGGTGAATCAAAAGTAAAGGTAATTGCATTTATTAAATATAACCAGTGTGGAAAATAAAGTATAAATTAACAGTGATTTGACCCAAATGTGTTGGGGGACAGGATGGAAACCTGTTTTAATTAATGCTTTCCTGCACATACTTACCAAAGCAAGCATCCTGCTAGATAATGCACTAGAAAGTAGATACATCTCTCATGTTCCCTTAACATTGGTGTTGGTGGTTAAAAACTGATAACAAGAAGTGCAAAATTTGTGTAATGGTGTCTGAGTTTGAGCTGGGATTTCCAGGTATGAGGGCCAGTGAGCACCTACCCTGTGCAGGTGGGGTTTTTTTTGCATTATTGCTATTACAATAGACTGTCAAGAGAAGTTGCTGCACTCTGTGAGATTTCCCCGCTCACTGAACTGCAGAACCAGGGAAGTTTTGAAATGCCAATATTGCACAGCTGTAAATGCCTCCTGAAAAGTGTCATTTCTCTCTGATAGTCTTCAGTGCCGTTTGAACACTTTGCAGGATCTGCTTAAAAAGAACTCTTTCCATTTGCCTTGATGGTAAAGCCATTGCTGTCATCATGCACTGTATTTTCTAGTAATTCATAGAATAGCAGYCTAAAATTTGCTTCAGTACCTAGGCAGCTCATTGTGTTCTCAGAAATGCTTTGTTT
Organism: Mixornis gularis; assembly: GCA_003546035.1. Taxonomy (NCBI): domain Eukaryota; kingdom Metazoa; phylum Chordata; class Aves; order Passeriformes; family Timaliidae; genus Mixornis; species Mixornis gularis. Next base: position 1,299,371 of record QVAJ01000071.1, read on the forward strand.
GGAAGGTTTTCCAAGCAACCTGCTGATAGTTTTGTATTTGATTTATTTGTTTACTTTAGAGTTTCATCTCTGCTTAGATGTTGTGATAATAAAAACGCCAAGCAAAGAATTTTAAATTTATGTGCTTTAATGTGGATTTCTGTTCTTATATTTCTGAGAAATAAATCTACCTCCTGAAATCCATACATTTAGTTACYTATAACCTATATAAGCTTATTTGACATATGTTGCAAAAGCGTTGGAGATTTTGCTGCTTTATATTTATTTATTGTTTTTAATAGGTGTTGAAATTTGATGCTTATTTTGATGAAGAAGTGCCTGAAAAACATCAAGAGCCGTATAGAATCAGACACTGTAAAATATATTACTACCTTGAAGATGATACAATTCAAGTGACTGAGCCCGTAGTGAAAAATAGTGGCATAAATCAAGGTATCTGTTTTTATTGGCACCCTTTTCTCTGCCCTTTGTATCTCTCTTCAGTACAGTCTTGGTCCATTCCAGTAGATATATAATGAGAGTTCTTACAGCTAAAATGGGGTGTAAATGCACAGGTGTAGTTATCTTTTTTTGTTACAGATCATGATGGGAACTTTTTTATTGTCTTAGTTTCTCAAGACGTGGCTTTTGTAAGGCTGAATCCTCTCCCCTACTCAAACATACAGTTTTTTTCTCTAATATAGTAGTTTGAAATCATATGGTGGTAAGGTCTTTGTCAGTGTTGTGTCACTCCTGCAAAAACAATTTGTGTTCTAGATCTCCATTCCTGAGCCTGGCTCCTCCCATTTTGGCACTGGCAGGGACTTCTGTGGCAGCAGCTCTGTAATKGTTCATGAGCTACTGCAGGGTCTCTGCCATTGTTGAAGACAAGAGTCTTCTGTGCCTCTGGCTTTTGGTTCTTTTATGATTAAAGTGCCCTCAGCACWGTAATTCTTCCTTGATGCCTCTTTAAGTTGAGAAGCTGCCTTGCCTCAGTGTTACATCCCTGCACTGGGACCAGCCTGAGGACTTCAGGAGGAGGGTTTACTGTTCTGATTTACTGGGGTATTATTKGACCTGGTTTATATTAGGAAAATGTGATCTAGCAGTCAACATCCTGTTGCAGAGGGGGAACACAGCTGCTGCTTCTTGGTRCTTATGGGTCACTGCCAGAATTAAAAGTTTTCAAGGGATATAATCCAGAGAAGCAGGATGTCTTGGGATGACTGCACCTCCCAGTCCCCAAAGATTTTATACATTCTTAGTACAAAATAAGTTAACCACTTAACTACCCTATTCCCAGATCAGCAGATGCTATCAATTTCTCTGTCTACAGAGTAAGATAATATTTAAAGGTGTTACGTGCATCATTACTGTTAGGAGTGGGATAAAATTGCCTGTGAATCTCTTAAACTGGCACTTCAGSCACTGCTGTCCCTGTGTTGAGTAGTTCTTGCCAGAAGTTTTGTAGGCTTATCAACAGGGACTGATTTTGAATGCAATGAAACCTCATCCTACYCCTAGCTGGGCAAGTGCTTTGTCATGTGAAGAAAAGCATGTTGGGGCTCTTTCCCTTAGCCCATATGTAAAACATGGGAGACATCATTGGGTTTAGGTTTTCCTTGACTTATGCCCCAAGAGTGGGAACAGCTGCTTCTGGGGTTTGTGGCTTAGAGGAAATGTCCACTGACAAAGGAAGTACAGAGAGGCAGAGGTGATGCCTTTGAGAGAGAGGGTGGAAGCCAGATTCTTTAGAGCAGGATAAAGCAAATTCAAAGCCGATTCCTTTGAAGGAGTTATTTTCATTGTCTTTGTACTATGGGTTGTGCAGGCTGCCTCTTCAGCCCTAATGTTCCTGGCAGTCTAGTCCTGTTCCTTTGGTGACAGGAAGGCTACAATTTCCTCCTGTTTCTTTGGTTGTATCTTGTGTTAATGATTGTTGGAGTCACTTTACATACTGGATCTAAAATTAACTGAATGGTATTGGATAGAAAGAAGAATTTTCTCAGTCTTCCACGAAAGRATGTTTCTAAAGTCTCTATGAGATTGTCTGAGTACTTTTTGTGGGATAAATATATATATGCAACATATTTACCTGATGGATTAAAAATAAATGTTCCAGGATCTCCAAAGTGCACTTAATTTATTTGTCACTGGTGTCTGGGCTGGTAAGGAAACACTGTGTATTGGATGTATTTAGGAAGGAAGAAAAACTGTAGGTTGAAAGGCCCAAGGACTATTTGGAATGTGTTTGGACTTCACAGTTGATGCATAGATATGGGGCCTATACTTTTTCATAAATATCTACATAAATATCCTTGTTGTCCTAGAAATTTCTATGATGTAGAGTGAAAGAGGTGATGGAGACACCTATCAGAGGATTCTCTACTCACATGCACTTGGAGTTTGACTTCATGCTCTGTAACTGAAGACCAMGTGACAAAGTTACTATGTTGAAGGCTCTAAATACATGTTGTTGAATATGTGCAAAAGCAATGTTTTTTAAAAACATACTAAATCAATAACTACTAATCTTACCATTTTCAATAAAGAATTTTCTCATTTACTCTTTTATTTTAATTCTGTCTACGTAACATTGTTCAATTTTTTAAATCTTGCTTGGGAATTTTTAAGCTCAAGAACAACAGGAGTGTAACTATCTGCATTGCAAAGTTGGTAAACTGAAGCACAAAGGAATGAAAATCTTAGCCATGATCATACAGAAAAGGTCATAACAGGGTGAGGAGCTGAACTGAGCTGAAGTTCAGGATCTTGGCCATWATGCTGCTCTCTGCACATCTGCTGAAATACAACTTTTCAGTTAATTACAATTCCAGAGGTTTGTAGAGGAGAGTTCAGCTGTAGAAGAGCTTGGGTTGCTAAAAGGCAAACTGCACTGAACAAAAGAGCACAGGTGCCTGAAGAAAAAGGTGTGAGGACATCAGGAGCAGGATGGGCTCAGTCTGTGTGAAGAACTGGAGAGCTGCAGTGCCAKGAAAGGCATCATGTAAAGGAGGAACAGCAAAAACCAGTGATGAATAAAGTAGAATTGAACTGGTGAAGGCAGAAGGTGCTGGTCACCTTAACTTGGATGTTTGCCCTATCRAAAAAGGTGTAAACCAGACAGCTGGGATGGCTGTTTTTGGGAGGCTTCCTGGAGAGAAGGCAGAGCTGTCACAGGGTAGGTGAAAGGTAGATTTTATCTTGGCTGGTTTATGCCTTGAGGCTATGGGATTACCAATGCTTGTGCCATAAACCACAAATGAGACTTTGGTCTGAATGGGAGTCCAGGAATGGTGGGGTTGGAGAAATGCAGTAGTTTCCCATTGTACTCTTGTAGTGCTTGTGGTTTTGTGGAATGAGTTTTGGGAAGCTTATAGACTGCAGAAAGATCTGGTGAAGGAATAGTAGTCAAAGAAGTTAGAAGAATTTCAAAGTTCAATTATAATTTTACAGAACTGAAACAAATCGGTTTCAGAGAAGAAAAAAAGCCAGAAAATGTGCTTTTACCATTGATCAAAATCTCAAAGCAATGAAGTAAATGATCTGTGGGAAAAGTTTCAGTGACTTTAAAAACTGCTTTATGAAATTGGCTGCTGTACTTGGACACGAATTTGGACTTACAAGGTTGCTACTAAATAACTGAAATTTAAACTTCATTTAATTTTGGATACTGCCTTGCTATTTGGCAAATATTAGAAACATTAGGAAAAAATCTGTACTGAGAGGRAATGCAGAGACCTTGAACTTGAGAAACCAGAATCAAAGCAAGAAACGGCAGGACAATCACAGTGCACAAGGCCCAAGTCGAGATAAGGAGAGAAGGACAGTAAACTTGACCTCATAACAAACTCCAAATGCTTCTTCCACAGCCAGAATGATAATTACTCTTTCAGTATTAAAAAAAAAATTCTCCCATAGAGAGCCAGGCTACATATGGCAGTTGCAAGTGTTTTGTACATATAATTCCCAGTTAATAGGACTGTGGCTGGCTGATACTGTCTTATCAAAAGGTCATTTCTGTTCCCATGGGGTTGACTGTAGCTTCCAGTGCAATCCAGACCCTGCAAGCCAGAGCAGAGTGGAGTAGCTGGCTGGTTTCCCCAAGGTCAGCCAGCTGAAAAAGAGAGTGGAGCTGCCTCCTGGCTGGGTTCCCAAGGCCGCCTGGCTGAAGAGGAAAGTACAAGCGGGAAAGTGAAGTTGCATCAGCTCCTCCAATATAACAGATTATCTAAGAGTTTAAGCCTCCCCCAAGGCCTTGAAATAATTGTGATTTTGCCATGTTTGATGGTGGCCAAATCATGACCTTGCTATGTTCTGGAAGGGTGGATAAGTGAATGTGAGAAGCCTCCTTGTTTATTGGGATGAACTTTGTGTTGCAGGAATAGTGGTGGCATCTCCTCCTTTCTGTGCAAGCAAAGCATGTACAAACTCCAGGTATTACTCATTCCTCTCCTCTCTCTAATGCACTGTTGAGCTGTGCAGAGTCAGAGAGCTGTGCTGAGGAAACTCTGGATACCATTTAATTTCTTCTGCAGAGAAGAGAAGCAGCAGAGACTAAACCATTTTCTGCCCAGCTTCATTGTCAAAAGGCCTTCACTACTAGTGAAATGTCCTTAAGCGGCTGCTGGGGTTGCCAAGTAATCCAGAGCCCTAAGAGAAAGGAATATATGCTACAAATTATGGTGTGGRAGCTCAGTGCCACCACCACTGTCAGAGAAAAGCAGTGCCTCAACTCCCTTTTCAAGAGCACAGTAGAGCAGAGCTTTAGTTTGACCAAATGCAAATATTTAAATCAACGCTTGGTGGTGCAGTAGAATGTCCTGCTCAATAAACTGACAACCAAGAACTATCAGGAATAGCAATCCATCCTGAGCAACCTGAAAACTGCACATTCACATGCTCCTTTAACAGCTTGCAACAAATTTCTAGATGATATTTATTATTTTCCAGAAGGAAGAACAATTTCAAAATGATGAGACCTAACCTCAGCTGATCAGGCTTTATTAAATTTCAAATTCAGCATTATGAAATGTACCCTCTACAGGTGTACATTGGGCACAGTGATACCTAATAAAAGCGAAGGATTGCTAGAGATAATATCTTTACAAGACATTTTCGATTAGGAAAGAAATTCTTCTCCCTCAGAACAAAAYGGGCATGTGTGTTTCACCCTTAAAACTGATATAAAAAACAAGCTGAGGCTTATTCACCAAATCTGAGGTGAATATAATCTCCGAAAACACCTCATACTAGAAAATCATCAGCCATTATATTTTAATTAAAACGATGATTCAACAGGATTTGCATGCTCTGACTTACCCTGTTGTCTGTTGATCAACCTAACAATTAGCCAAAATCAGGTAAAATATTTTAAAGTATACGGTTTTGTTAAAGCTAATGCAAGGCAGTTTTACATCCCATTAAAATGTGCTACTTCACACATTTTCTAACGTCTTTCATGAGGATACATCYTAAATAGGTCTATAACATGCTTAAGCAGACAGAGGTTTAAGTTTATTTTACAATCAAAGGTCATTAACCAGAATGTTGGATTTGGTACATGTGAAACATCAGGATGACAAATGGGTCTTAAATAATTCTTTTAATGGGAATATAAAGTAAATCTGCTTTGTTGCTTTATTCCCTGGAAAAAGTAAGGATATGCTTTCATTGTAGGAATTAGAACTTAACAAACAACTCTGATAATGTAGGAAAAAAAGGTATTTCATACAAATTAGTCCATTGGGAAATAAAGTGAAAAATAAAGAATTTTCATGGACTAACCTAGGAACAAAGCCCTTCAAACAYCAAAGCAAGCACACARCGATATCTTCCTCCCTTCTGCTCTGCCTCTCTTTATCCCCTCTCTCCCCAGGCCCCAGTAAGTTGGTTCTAAAATTCCTGTAAGTTATTTCTAAAATATTTCTGGTATCCCTACATCACTGAGGTTGGAAGGGATACCTTAAGATTGTCTAGTTCATGCCCCTGCCCCAAGCAGAATGAGCTGGAGACARATGCCCAGGGCCATTTTGGATTTCAAGGTATCTCTGAGAACAGAGACTATGAATAAGAAAATGTAAGTGTGTGATTAYTTTGTCAAAATTAAAATATCTGATATTTTTCCTCCTCTCTCCTTCTCTCCTTCCTTTTCTCTTTTGGATAATGTTCCTGTTAGACTGGGTTGTGAGGTCCTGGCTCTGTATGTTTGGGATGGATTCTTTGCTTTAGAGCAGCAATCAGCCCAGCTCACCTCTCTTGTCTCTATCTTCCATGTGCTCCTTAAGGAATCTCAGTTCAACAGCCCTCCCTCCATGCTTGACAAGTCATACTTTTTTCCYAGCTAAGGCATTTTTCTTCTCTAAACTTAGTTCTGTTGGGATCTTGGAGCAAATATTATTTACTTCATGAATTTATTCTGTTTTACAGGAACTATTGTTCGACGGCACCAGATTCCACTTCCACCTCCTCATGAGGATCAGTTCTATACTATGTATCATTTCAATATCAACACAGAAGTAACCTTTTATGGCCGAAGATATAAGATTATAGATTGTGACCTGTACACAAAAAATTTCCTGAGGAAGATAGGGATCAGATTAAATCCTCCTGCATGCCGTCCAGAYGACCCATACACCACAGAGCGGGAACAGGTCAGGAGAGGCACCAGTAGTGAAAACYTGATTTGAATAAAACTTGATTTGAATGCAAATTAGTTATATAATGCATTACATACATTATTTCTTTAATATCAAATAGAAASTAGCTATTTCAACATAGTAAATCCCAAGAGAAAACTTGGATTTAAAAATTTTGGTATGTGGGTCATTGTACTATATAAATAATTTTCTCTTGATGTGTTCGCACATCTCTTAAAACAGAATAAAATTAATAAGGAAAAATAATATAAACCTTTCAGTATTAAACTGAAAAGAAAAAGAAGTCTACCTGTTACATGTTCTGCTGTAATTTACAGGTTCTACTTATGATTTTGCTTGAGCTAATCTAATGATAATTAGAAAGACTTCTAAAGTGTTTAAAGGAATATCTAATTGAAATTACTGTTCCAGCCCACCCATGGCTTCCTGCAGACTCCTTTCTTCTGTTCATATGTTATCTTTCATCTCTACCCCTACATGCTTTTAACAGCTCTTTGCATGTGTAGAGCAAATTATTCTGCCATACAGAACCAGTGTTCTGCAGTTTTAAGACCTGCAAGGTTTTATTTGCCTCCCTCTTTTGTAAGTGTATAGGAACACATATACACAAACATGCACACCTCCAGAAGTCTCACTCACAGCTCCTAGATTCTATATGGATTCCCCTTTCCAGGATTTGTTGTTTTTTTCTTTTTTTTCCTCTGGGAGTAGTAATGGGAGTGATGTTGTCTGTTGGGAATAATGACAAGTTTCTTTCAGTTCTGTTTTTCTTGATTAATATGAGTGCAAATGGCACTTGACCTGACTCTTAGGACTGTTGGCCCACAATATGCAGCCTGTTGTGACAGATCCAGCCTGATGCACTGAAAGCAGCAAATACTGTCTGTGTCTGTGGCATCCTTAGTGCTCCCAGGGAGAAAACTGCTGCAGGTGTCAGCAGCAGTAATGGAAGGTGACTATGACTGAGATGTGTAGGACAATTTCCATGTCTCTGAGGCACTCTCAGGCCAACAAGTTGCTTTCTCTTCATTCWTGCTGCCAAGTTTGTGCATTCCCCCAGTGAAAAGCAGCATTTCTAATACCTCTGGTTGTGTGTTGTGGTGACTCAGCCTGGCCATGGGTTTCTTTTCCCTTACTCAGCCCCTGTGGGTAACAGCTGTGTATACAAACACATGTTGAGTTGTCTTGATACTGTCAGACTGTGTCAGCATTATGTATGGTACTGCATAACCCACTTACATTTTAATTTTTTTTTTAACAACAAGCAAAACATTCAAGAATTGGGCATATCAGTCCCTAAAGAGAATGGAGAGAGGGAAAAGGTTTGAGAAATAAGAGCTCAGAAGACAAAAAATTACTAAAATCTATGTCTTCATGTTCTCAGTTGTTGAGGAATTCCAGAAAAGTTATTTAGCAGATTGTGGCTGCCTTATGCTTTCACTTTTCTGTGTGTAATTTGTGGAAGGTAATATTTTTGATTGCTCTGGACTACTTTGAGCAAAATTAAATTGGTTTTCACTGGACTTCTAGTACRTGGCCAGAAAATGAAGGTATGAAGGAAGGTAAAGAATGGGATGGGATAGAAAATGAGGCCAGTGGAAAGTGCAGTAAATCATTTAGACACATATTTCACAGAATTACAGAATCATTTAGGTTAGAAAAGGCCTCTGAGATCATCAAGTCCAACCTGTGACCAATCCCCACCTTGTCACCCAGACCAGAGCACTGAGTGTCATATCCAGGTGTTCTTGAACACCTCCAGGGATGGGGCCTCCACCACTTCCCTGGGCATCCCCTTCCAATGCAYAAGAACCCTTTCCATGAAGAAATTCCTCCTATATTGTTGGAGATGGTATTCCATTGATGACGATGGCATTACCTGGTTCTGTGGCTGTGTTTGGTTGTTTATTGCATCTTCAAGGGTCAGGAAGGAGKAAAGAGAGCACTGGGAAGGTAAATAACTTGGTTCTGCTCTCCTTATTTTAAGATTTGATGCTCTGAAAGAATGGGCCTTTTCTCTCTAAGATTTTTAAGGCCAGAAGGTGTGTTAGTGGATAAATTTAGACAACKATATAAACTGTCCACAGTCAACATAGTTTTCTGTTCAGACAGTTCAGCTTATGTTGTCTCGTGAATGTCTATCACCATTCTTCTTTGGAAGCAATTTTGTAGATGAGAAGGATTATCTTGTCCATTTTAATGCACTTTGGACATGTGGATTTTGACTTAGGAAAAACACCCTGTTCAGGTCATCATTTATGTATGGGAAATAACAGTATAGAAATGCAGTCCTTGGACTGGATCATCATCCTGGGACCCAGTTTAACCCAGTACAGCAGCCATAACTGCAGGAAGCACCTTGTCATAGATCACATAACTGGAAAGTATCTTTAGCTGTACATTTGCTGTTCCTTATCAGACCTATGGGTGTATTTTGAGAGGAAAAAACACATACCCAGTACCTGCCAACTGTGTAACATGAATCAAAAGTTAAAAATCTATGTTTTAAAGTTGAATGACAGAAATTACCAAAGGGGGAAAAAATGAACTGATTCTTTACACCACATTAGTTTAATAAAGTCCAAGTGCTGAGTCCTGCATTTTGGCCACAATAACCCCCTGGRAAGTTATAGGCTGGGGATGRAGTGGCTGGACAGTGCCCAGGAAAGGGACCTGGGGTTTCTGGTGACAGCAGCTGGACATGAGCCAGCAGTGTGCCCAGGCGGCCAAGAGGGCCAATGGCACCTGGCCTGGATCAGGAA
>QVAJ01000071.1:1309275-1337162 GCA_003546035.1 Mixornis gularis
GAGAGGACATAGTCTTAAGCTGCACCAGGGGAAATATAAGTTGGATATTAGGAAAATGTTTTTTATGGAAAGACTGATAAAGTACTGGAATTGTTTGCCCAGGGAGGTGGTGGAGCCACCATCACTGGATGTGTTTAAAAAAGACTGGATGTGGCACTTGGTGCCATGGTTTATTTGAGATGTTAGGGCATGGGTTGGACTCCTATGATCTTGGAGGTCTCTTCCAAACTAATTAGTCTCTTCCAAACTAATCTTCCAAACTAGATTCTGTGATTCTGTGATCTATAAGAAATAATTTTTAAGGAAGTAAATCAGGAAGACTGATGCTATTTGGTGTTTTAGTCATCTGATTACCACAGGCAGTTTCTGAAAATATGAGCTGTATTGTAAGTAATCTAACAATTCTCTGATTTGGAGGACTTTGTTGAAAGAAAAACAAGGATTAAAACCAACTCAAAATTGTTTTCATGTTTTTTCTGAGGGCATGGSGACCCTGTAAATGCTTCTCTGAGAATGGCATAAATCGTGTTTCATGAATTGTAATGGTGTGGTCTCATTTGAAAATCCTGAACCCATGTTCTAAGGTTAGACAGCACCATGCAGTTGTGATCCTGTTTTTAGGAGTAAATAATTAAAAATATGTTTCTCTTAATTTCTCCTTTACCAGAAACATCTGGCGAGCACGAATCCTTTTCACCCTTATGAACRCTTTGACACTTTGAAACAATTTCTGGAGTTTGATGGACAAGTTTTAGGGTTTTCTGGTGTGTGGAATGACCCAGAGTCGCAGCTTTCTGGTCCACGGGAACTTGTTCTTCGTTATTATTTGTCTGATGATACTATTGATATAAAAGAAATTTTACCAGACAACTCAGGCCGGGATGTAGTTCCATTTTTCCTCAAAAGAGATAAACTTCCAAAGGTGAGGAATGAAAATTTCAAATTCTTCCACTAATTAAGAATTATTGAATGCCTTGTTTTGAAAATCCTGTATTAGGATTGCAGTGACATTTAGAAGGTGTTTTCAGAGTATTAATCATAATTGGATGATTTAGGTTTTGCACACATACTTATATAATAAATTAATTAGCGATTGAAAAATATTTTTAGGCTTGTCATGCCTAAATTAAAGGGAACATTTAGGCACAGAGATGTCCTATGATTTTCTTTCTCCTATATTAATGTATTAAGGTAACTGTATTAATAAAACTCTGCAATAATGTAAGACAAGAAAATCCATTAATATTGATAGGCTTATGTAAAACTGAGGTRAATTCAGATTTGATCTATGACTTACATTTGCAGCCTTTGGAAAAGTCAGTTTTAGTATTCTGTAACATTACTTCTTCATAGCAAATCRGGTGTGATTTCTTAAAATTGAGTTTCTGGGTTTGGGACCTTAAGCAAAACCAATTAAAATCAATARGAATCCATCAATAAGCTTTGTTGGGCATTAATCATGAGAAAGGCTCCATCCAGAGACATCCTCAAAGAGTCTGTATCCTCTGTAACCTGTTATGATTATAAAACTACTGATCTGGATACACCTCTGTGTCACTCCAGACAGATCCTKATGACAGAATAACATCAGCCAACAGATGGAATAAAACACTGGGAGTTTTTTCCTCCTTTCCWTCTAACACTGATAATCTATTTGTGATGCCATAGATGTACATGAGATTTTATAATAAAATCCTACCAGCAAAATATTACCCTTTTCTCACCTTGTAAGTCCTGTGTTCTGAGATGCTCATTTAGTAGTGGCTCTGTGATACCAGACCCCTTTAACCACTGAGGTGCATGTTACAAASTTAAGGACTGGCTTTTTCCTCTGGAARTTTTGAGAATGGCAGCAGAGGAATYAAAAGTTGAGGGGTCAGGAGAGGTGGTAAGACAAAATAGCTTATTTTGATTACCCTGCATCAGCAGTTTASTCATAATTTTAAAAAATGTGACATAAATATATATTAAGTTTGATATTAGTGGGATAAATTACTACTGTCATTTTAAAACTCACAMTAGAAACAAAAACACATCTTTGCCAACAGAATCATGCTGACTTGAATCTCCTGTGTTTGTGCAGTGGATAGGACCAACCCTGGATGGTTCTTTGCATGTTTTTATAATTATTACCAATCAAAATAATAGCCTTTAGAGCAGATGTTGACAACGATGTGGTACTTTGGTTATGCTGACCTTTGCTTTCTGTTGCCTTCCAAGAGAAAGGAGACTTCACCCTTGGAGAGGGAGTAAGATTCTGAATGCTGCTTCTGGCATATGTACAGGCTTTTGGAATATACACTTTTGTCTTTTAGGTTTGGTGGTAGAGTCTTAGAATTTACTAAAAATTCTCTCAGAAAATACTACAAAAACAGCCAGTGTACAACAAACTTGCTGGTCCTGAGATAGCAGAGTTCTCCTTCTTCACTGTCACCCATATTTCTGAAGAGTTGGTCTCTTTCCTTGCAGAATGCTCCCACTGCTCCATATCGTCCAGGCACCATCACCAATTACACTCTGCTCAATGTGTTGGGAAAGCCAGAAAGAAACAAAGGTTATTACATTCGGGACGTTCTGCAGGTCAGAAATTATTGAGTGCCTCCAGCTGTTGMATATCTTTATCATACTTTTTGTAATTTCTATGTTTGTTGTCCTCTGCAACAAAGAGAATTATTTATAGAATTGTGCTGTCACTGGAGAGTAGCTCAAATRAGAACTGCTGAGATTTACTGTATGTAAATCCCACATTTGTAAAAGTGAAGGAACTTAACATGGAGTGAAATGTACTTGCCAATGGACTTAGAAGGTTATATGTTAAATCACCCACACTAAATGACCTGGGTTTTAAGAAAGGTTCTGTGATTCTGAGATTTATAGTACTGCTGTATAAAATTTCCTTCTTTTATTAGACAGGAGCAGTGCATCAGGAGTTTTACAAAGACAGTGACTTGAAAATAGGAGCAGTAATTAATGTTTGGGGAAGGCAAGTATTACTCTGTGATTGTGATGAATTCACTAAAGAACATTACAGGAAAAAGTATGGAATTGGTAAGTAGTGATAATTATCCTTTCCTTATGAGCATTTTTATACTCTCGAATTTAACAAAACTGTCTTCAAATTTTATTACTGACAAAACATGTTCATTAAAACCTTTAGCAATAACAATCTGTTGTAAGCTGTTAGCAGCAAAGCAGTAATTTTGCAGGTAATCCAGAAGGGCTTTCTTACACATTGCTCCATTGAAAACTAGCATATAAGGTATCTGTTCTCCTAATGCCTCTATTTGAAAACTACAGTGACAAAATAGTCATATGGATAGAATGCCATTTCTTCTTCTCTCCTTCCCCCCTCCCCTTCCAATAGCTGTGTTCRCAGTCAGAAAATAATAAAGAGCATGTAGTAAGTGGGTAAGTAGAATGAGCTCAATTATTCCCCATTATACTATGTTTCATTTTATATGGATGTCAGAACCCTCACATAATAAGATTTTCTGATGTGACAGTTTTAGTCTATCACATTATTGGTTTTTACAACRCAGTTTTGTGTATTCTAGACCATTAGAGTGTGTATCTTGTGAAGTTTCTGTACTAAATTCTGGAAACATTTAGCAACTATGTTATGGAAAAGCATTTTGGAAATGAATAACAATAGGGACTTTCATTTATCTGTCTTTGAATGTCCCCAGTCAGACTTGCTAATGGTTCCATCATGGACATCTTCCTGCAAAAATGACTTAGTTATTTCCTGTCAGTTTATTCATTCAATAAATACAGCTGAGCATCTGACTATTSAGAGATGGTTGGAAGAATCCTACTATGGCCTTTACTTGCCACTGTGAAATAAAACACCTGAGCAGAGTATTTCTGTTACCTTGTGATCAGGTAGAGTGTGTGTGTATCAGAGCTTGTCTGCTGCATTGGGGGAATTAAATGGTGTAGCATTGCCATTCAAATACTAAATTTCTTACTTGGCAAAATATTTCTCATTAGGAGTTTTTCAATAATGCCTTGGCAAGTCTGTACCAAAGAAAACCTGATCTTGCCAGTGTGTAGGAAGCCATGTTCAATAACCATACAGGTATTACCTATAATAATAGCTAATTTAACTCTAGAAATGCAAAATAGGGAGTTGTGCTCTGGGAATTTCTTCAGCCAGGACCACTGCTGCTTTTTGGCAGCAATATCCTCTGTCTGAGCAAATTATCCCAAACAGAGATCAGGGCAGGCAATAAATGAAATGCAGCTGACCATCCTGGATCAAACAAGCAGTGCAACCAAGTGATACATAAATRCAAAGGCCCTTCCCCTCCTCTAATGCTGGCTCAGTAATTACTGTTTATGTCTCTGGATGCCAAAAGTTAGGTGGTTTGCAAGTTCGGGGAATTCAGAAGTTGCTGATGTGCAGAATTCTAGAAAACTGTGACTGTAGGTGGTCTAGTCTGTTCCTGTTCTGTAGTAAAGAAGTTCTTTGCCTCCTGAGGTATCTTGTTCTAACCTCATAGTTAAAAATGCTGTTTAAAAGCTACTCTGAAGCTGGTTTGTGTAAATTGAGAGAGTAAATTTTTTTTCTTATCTCTGTTGGACTTGGGGAACAACTGCTCAGTATCTTCTTTTAATAACAGCCTCGTACATATCTGAACACTATTCCAGTACAAAACCTTACTCCCCTGCCCCCATCCCAGGCCATTAGCTGCTAAGGGAAAACCGTTCAGTCTTTCTCCATAGTCTATTCTTTTCTATCTGTGATAATTTTTCTCAGTGCTTTATCCAGTTTCTCTGGCTTGCTGACACCAAACACACAAAGATGTGCTCTAGCTGAGACCTTTGGGAAACTGGGAAGTGTTTTACACATACTTTTATGTATRTATGTGATGGCAGAGACTCTGGCTCACATGGAAAACCATCCATCTTGATGCAACCTGTCTTGATCACAGACAATACTTTCTTAGAGCTAAGGGATTCACACACTTTGCTGTGAAATTCTTTCCTGCTTTCCCCACAAGGATTAAAAAAAAATATAGGTATGACTTTTTAACTGGAAGGGACCAGGAGTAGAATCAGGGTAGGTTTTAGCTTAAAAGCAAGTTTTTAGAGAGAACTAGTGAGCGTTCACCTTTTACTCTTAGTGATTTACACATTTTGTGTGTGTCTGTGGATGTACAAGGTACTCTCCGCGGGCTCAGTCCCACAAAGTGCTCAGAATTCCACCCTGATCCAATTAAACACTGGAACAGACTTAATTGCAGTTCCAGTCCAGGGAGACCATTTACTTGAGCAAGAGTAAGCAAGTGGATAAATTAGTTCTTACATCAAGGCACAGTACTCAGCACCTCATGGCATCAACCCAGCTGTTTCGTTATTGTGTTTTTACATTACTCCCCTTCAATTTATACTCTTCTGCCAAAGCCATTAAAGAAGCTGACATTTATTTTTGAGTCTGCAGTTTCAGCACAAGTTGCTTGCCCACAGAATTTGCCTTTTAGGAGGATGAAGAATAGTTTAGCTTTCTCTTGAAGAACGTGATATATTTCTAATGTGGGGTTTGCCTATTTTAATATGTTTGTGAAAAACAGAGTTTTTCCATGGATGAACATAACTAATGCTCTTTAGTAGGAAGCTGATGGCATTACTGTCACCTAGTACTATGAATGCAAAGGAAAATGCATTAGTGTGTGAGGTTACCTGTTCAGACTTGCTAGTGCACCCTCAGAGGAGGAGAAAAAGACTGTAGCCATGTAGGTGTTGTGGTCACCTTGCTGAAATTGGAAATAGGCTGATGTGCAGTGGGGGGAAGCTGGTACTTATCCTTCTCACTTAATACAGTACCTTTGCACAGAGTATAAAGTATTCTTTCTTAAATAACAGATTCCTCAAGATGGACCAAACCCAAGAAAACGCAGTTTCCTACTGCTTTTTCCTCCCTGTCCCAGCACCTCCCAGGCCTGGCTGTTGAGGCTTTTCACAGCACCCTGCAATCCCTGTCCTGTGCCGGCTCTCCACCCCTCCCACCCCCTCATTTCTCAGGCTCCGGCCCTGACCCGCTGCCGGGGCAGGGCCGTGTGCTGGTGGCCAGGCAGCTGCTCCTGGATAACAGRGATAACAGCTGACTCCTTGCTTTCCCCTCGGCGGGGCACTAAAACCTGCTGCCAATTTTCACTAGGCTCGTCAGAGGTCAGTGTCTCTGATGTTTAACCTCTCCACTACACGTGGTGGCGACTGAGCAGCAGCTTCTAAATATACTTGTGCATATAGAGATACCTTTTTTTTTTGCCTAGGTAACTCTAATAATCATGAAGTAAGACTGTAAATGGAGATTTTCTTTGAATCAGGACAAACACTGTCATGTTTCAGCTGCACGGACAGTTCTGTGAGCATTAGGTTTTCTTTATTCCTCCATGTAAAAGTTGTGGATATGTTGGTTTTTTGTGGGTTTTTTTGCCTTCTTATTTTACTTCTTACCTCAGTTGTAAAGCAGACTATCACTAGAAGGTCTCAGCAGTTTGTCATACATCTCCTCTGATGTATAAAGAACACCATGCTAACTGCCATCACCCCAGGTTATCACCACCTCRTTAAATTGTCCAAGTCTAGTAGGATTTCTCTTTCTGTCCCTGGCTTTAATGCTCAGAAGTGCCTGTCCTCTTCCTCTGAAGGCTGAATTTCTTTCTTGCTTCTATACTCTGATATTCRGTATAGTTATCATTCTAATCCAAAGTGTGTAGCACTTTGGCTCTTCCTTGAAATATGGTCTTATCTAACACATGAGGGTTTTCCTGCAGTTCTTCAATGAGGGCAAAAAGTAATCTCACACTCTATACCAAAATCTCAGAATGTATATTGGAACTGAAAGCTGACAAGCTCATTCAAGCTGGTTTAATGCTGACTGTCTGGCAACAAATTCTTCTTGAGGAATTTTGTTTTTCTTACTACGAAGGATTTGCTATCTTCAAATTGTTTATATGCTGAAGATGTGGCTGGAGCTGTTTTGTTTCTTGCTGTTCCCAGTGCTTGTTCCAATCTCACTCAGGTTTTGGTGTTGTGAGAAGCCTACAAATGTGTGGTCCATGTTTGATAAATGAGGTGAAACAATCCCCCAAGTTACTGCAGTAACAACGGATAAAACTATACATAGCAAAAATACCTGTGCTATTCTTTCTGGAAGTAGAAATTTGTAATCCCAGACTTTCACTTTACTCTCTGYCCGCTGTAAATTTACAGTGAAAATGTTACAGCCTGGAAAAAGTGAGAATTGATTCCTTTTCCAGACTGGACAGAGGTAATTTTCTTAAACACCAATGATCACCTTGAGAAGAGTGCATTTTGTATGTAAGTGTCAGCTGTCTGTCTGATTCTGCCCTAATGCAGTCTGGCAAAGATAAAATGAGTTTTGACCTCAGGTAGCTGGCTCTTCACAAGTTCCAGAAATGAGTTTTTGACTAGTTTTATAACCTGTATTTCTCAGTGGCAATTTCTTTCTGAATTTCCCCATTCACAGGAGAGAATATGAATATATAATCCTTTAAAATTCTGAAAAATATAGGTGACACAAGGCTGAATGTTTGTATTTTTCTCTTTAGTGAACCTAAGACAGCTGAGGCTCAGTCTCTTTTCTCAGGTGACAAGTGACAGGACAAGATGGAACAGTCTCAGAGGAGGTTTATATTGGATATTAGGAACCATTTCTTCACTGAGAGGGTTGTCAAGCTAGAACAGACTGTCCAGGGAAGTAGTGGAGTCACCATCTCTGGAAYTATTCAAAAAATGTGTAGATGTGGCACTTAGGGACATGGTATAGTGGTAGACCTGACCATGCTGGGTTAATGGTTGGGCTTGGTGATCTCAGAGGTCTTTTCTAGAATTAGTGATTCTATGAATGACACAAGATGATTTTACTTCTGGGATTAGATGGGAACCAAAGGGCTGAACTTCCCTTTGGATTTCACTTACTCCGAGCTTCACTTGTGAGGGATTTAACACATCCTCAAGGGACAAAACATTAGTCCTCTTAATTTACAATTTCCTTCCAGTTTATAAATCTAATTTCCATCCACATGTGTTGAAGTTTACAAACGGGAAATGCTTTAGCGTSTCTTAATGAATGCCTTATGCATGGGTGTGAATGTGCAGACTGTGACCAGCATGTAAACACAGCAGCTTCTTGTCCTCTGCGGCCAGGGTCCCGCGCGGGTGCCCTGGAACCCCGAGCGCTTCTGGCAGGACCTGTGACACCTGAGAAAAGAGGTGGGGCTTGTGTCTGCCAAAGTACGCTGTTCCATATTGCCTAATTTAAAAATTATCGCTCGAGTTGATGAGCAGCATCAGCCCCCCGCCGCCTCCGCCGCGCCGCCACCGGGTGGCGCTGTGGGAGCGCGGAGCCGCCGCTCCCGGCGCGGGAATCTGGAATCCAGGGGAGAATCCAGCGGAGAATCCAGCGGAGAATCCAGCGGGAGTCTACCCGGGAATGCAATGGGAATCCAGCCAGGAATCCAGCGGGAATCTTGCCGCGGGATCCCGTGTGTTACCTGCGGTGCTCAGCACCTGTAGGCATCGGGGTTTACTTCCCCGCTCCGTCTGTGCCGATTTACAGGCTCCCTGTTTATGGTATCAGGAATTGCCTGTATCGAACACACACTGTGGAGCTGTGAAAATGTGTTTTGGTCACAAACAGTGTTTAGAAAATAGGGGATCTCATAAAGTTTAATGGGAATCTCATGGGGTTTAATAAGAACAAGTTCAAGGTGCTGCACCTGGGCTGGGGCAACCCCCAGTATCAATCCAGGCTGTGGGATGAGCAGATCCAGAGTATCCAAGCAGAGAAGGACTTGGAGGTGCTGGTGCATGAGGGAGGGGCTGGAAGTGCCCTGGGCATGTGCCCTCTCAGCCCAGAGGTCAAGGGGGTGCTGGGCTGTATCCCAAGCACCATAGGCAGCAGGTGAGGGGAGGATTTTGTCCCTCTGCTCCACTCTTCTGAGACCCCATCTGCAGTGCTGCATCCAGCCCTGGAGTCCAAGGACATGGACCCATTTTACAGAGTCTAGAGGAGCAACCAAGCTGATTAGAGAGAAGGAGCAGTTCTCCTGTGGGTAATGGCTTGGAGAATTGAGCAGTCCAGCCTGGAAAAGGGAAGGCTTTGGGGTGACCTAAATGTCRCCTTCAAGTACCTGAAGAGAATGGACAAGAAAAATGGAGACAGACTATGTAAGAGCCTGGAGTCACAGGACAAGGGRGAATGGCTTCACACTGAAAGAGAGTGTGCTGAGATCAGATATTAAGAGGAAGTTCTGTGCTGTGGGGGTGGTGAGACACTGGAACAGATTGTCCCGAGAAATCTCAGATGCCCCATCCAGAGCAGGTCCAGAGAAGGGCAATGGAGCTGGGGAAGGATCTGGAGCACAAATCCTATGAGGAGTGACTGAGGGAGCTGAGGATGTTCAACGTGGAGAAAAGGAGGCTCTGGGATGACCTTACCACTCCCTATCACTCCCTGAAAGGAGGTTGGAGCCAGGTAGGGCTCGGGCTCTTCTCCCAGGCAAACAGCAACATGTTGAGAAGACATACTCTAGAGCTGCTCCAGGGGAGGTTTAGGTTGGACATTAGAAAGACGTTCTTTACAGAAAGGGTGATTACACAAGGGAATAGGCTGCCCAGGGAGGCAGTGGAGTCACCACCAGGTTTTTAAGTAAAGATGGGACGTGGCATTCAGTCCCATGGTCTGATTGACAAGGTGATGTTTGSTCAGAGGTTGAACTTGATGGGATRACCTAATTGATTCTGTGATTCCTGGAGGTGTTCAAGGCCAGGCTGGATGGAGCTCTGAGCATCCTGGTCTAGTGGAAGGTGTCCCTGCCCATGACAGAGGGTTTGGAATGAGGTGATCTTTAAGATCCCTTCCAGCCCAGACCATCCTATAAGTCTATGATTTTGGTGCATGTTTACACACGCATACTCACATACTTTTTCAAGGTGAAAATTACTGTGAAGATTTCTGAATGGTCTWTCTTTGGGCTTGGCCCTTTTCTTCTGAGTTCCAAAAAGGGGAAATGTAGTTTTATGGAAAAGAATGTTGGTGTCGTTTTGCAAAAACCCTTTTTGACTGATTCAGGTGAAATATCAGCTTTTTGAGTCAGACCATATTCTTCTGAGAGGTAAAGGCTAAAGAAGAACTCATTCTGTTTTCAGGCTAAAGAAAAASTCTGACATCTAAATTATTGCTTTATTTTTCAACTCACATTGCTGTTAGGCAAGTCGGGTTTTAGGAGTGTTGTGCTTTGATCTTCTGATATAGCCATGTTTAAAACATTTTAATCATGAACCAGCTCAGTGTTCCAAGTGACAGAAGTTTTGTCATCCTCCTCTATTTGCACTCAAACCCATGCTACAAGTTTAGGGTATCCATCTCTCTTCAGCTCTGGGTAGAAAAGTTAAGTTTTAAAGGAAGAAAAAAACCCACTTTATTTCTTCGGATTCACTTTTATACACTGTTCTCATATCTCTTGTATTCCTCTGACCGGAGGCTGACCCTGTGCTGAGCAGGAGACCTCCCAAGGTCSAGTCCAGCCTGAGTTATCCTGTGTYYCTGTGGCTCATGTCTTCATTTGCCTCAGATCTGCCCATTTGCCTTCTCCCATATGCAAGTTCCTTATTTTCCTCTCACCCTTTTCATTTCCCACTAACCTCATTTAAGCAGCAGACTGAGCTCCTCTGTCAAGTTTTATGTGAACGCACTGGACGCTGTCCTGCACACAAGGGCAGAGCAGGAGTGGAACAAGGGGCCAAATGGGACAAGGTTTTCACCAAGAGAGGAGAATCAGGGAAGCWGCACTTTTGGGAGGTGCCTCTGTGGGAATGAAGTGCAGGTCCCCAACCAGATGTGCCTCTGCTGAGTCAGGACAGCTGCTGCTGTGTACCTGGGATAGTCAGGGCTGCTGATCACTGCAAGACAAGGCTTGAGTGTGGGGAAAATGAGGAAAAACAAACCTTCCCAAAACTCTGAATATAGTGAGTTATGGGATGAAGTTTTTKGCTTTAGTGTACCAAAGACTTTTTATATATGTATGTTTTAAATAATGAATAAARTTTTATTTATTTATGTTTTTTTTTCCTCTGGCCAAAAGCATAGGGCAGGAAACTCATAAGACAGTTATTTACTTAATCATGTTTTCTCAAAGGATGAAACTGAAAAATTAATTTACAGTTTTTAATTTAGTATTTTATCCCATTTTGAAACTATATTTGTCTTTCCTTTTGCCTGTGTATCTTAATGATATTTTTCAAACATTTCAAGATTATAGATGAAATCCTGAAAGCCTTGAAGAAATAATTTTGCTGTTGGCTCTACAGGGTCTTTTTCTACCCTGTAACAGTAGCAGGGGTCCTGATTTGACTTTGATCAGTGATCTGCTACAGAAGTAGGCTAATAACTATTCATATTGGAAGTTTAAATCCTTKGTAAAATGCCTTCATCACAGTAGTAACAAATAAGTTTTGCTCTCTTTGCTGCAGTGRATTTCACCCCAATTCAGTATAAGACTCCACCACCTCCAAAACCAGAAAGAATTATTCCTCCTTATAATGGATTTGGTTCTGAAGAAGATTCTTTGTCCTCCTGTAAGCGTGTGGTTATTGAGCCTGCCCATAAGGATTACAGGCAATTCCTGATGAAAGACAGGTACTTTGTGTGAAAAATAATTTCAATTGTTTAAATTATGTATTTTTGTGAAGGAGATAAATGTTATGTGGAGATGTCAGGTTTTTTTCAGCAAAATATACAGCTCATCAGACTTTTAAGGCACAGGTGCATGAGGCCTGGGTCAGTGACATGGTACCCAAATTTTCTGCAAACTYTGCAAAATTTCTCTTTGGAGGTGGCAAATATTATGACCCTTCCATCCTCTACCTCCTTCCCTCTGCTGTCTTCAGTGGGAGTTTGACAGAAATCTTAGTCCAGGCATTAGTTAGGAATTTTGGATGATCCAGCAGACCAACACAGGTTTGKTTTTGTTTGATTTTCTGAAAATTTTTTTTGTCTGCTGAATTTCATGCAGTTGACTGTAGCACTACTAAAGTTTTAATGCTTTACTTTCCATTATGAAATGGTTTATTAGGCAGCAGTTGTTGAAGCCAAAGCAAAAAAAGCAAAGTCTGTTAAAGATTCACCTGGAGAACCTTTGTAAAAGAGGAAAGCTGTGAGAAAAGGCTTTGGAATATATTGATAGTGTGTATACAGACACAGCAGATTATTTAAAACAAAATCACTTAATAAATATCTAGCTAGTAAGATCATCTGGTGGACCTGAATTTGTGGGAGATAATCCTAGTATGAATTGATATTTTGAATTTAGTTTGAAAATACACATACCTAATTTTGTTCTTCCTTCACAAATTTTTTGGAAAGAAACTTGGGGCATGATTTGCAACTCAACTTGAATAAAAATTAATCCAGACCTGTGGCAGAGAAGTAATTTTCCCCTGAAAATTATTCCTTTCTATCTGACCGRCTCTATCTGGTTCCATTAATTTAAGCTGAAAATGTTTTTTGACAAAGTAGTGGATCTTATGCCATTTTCATTCTTGGTGCAGTAATAACACAATTAATGAATGTTACAAAACTCGGGAGAAGGCATGTCTTAGGAGTGAAAACTTCTCTCACACTCTGGTTTTGACTTTTTACCTGTTCCTTTGGTTTTTTAGACACGGCATGGATAGTAACATCCTGCGCTAYGGGGCGAAACTCATCACGGACAGTGCCATCGACAAGGATCGAAAATTCCTCATTTCCTTCTTCCTGAGGGATGACACCATTTCCGTTTTTGAACGTACAGAGAGAAACTCAGGTAAGAGGTAGTGGTGTCTCTAATCAGCCCCAGTTACCCTGCTCATTTGGTTAGACATTACAGTAAACATTGTGGCCAGACTCAGCAGTAGCAGAAGCAGGGATGTGGATTTTAAATGCAATGGGAATTACATCAGCAGGYCTGCTGCATTATCTTGCATAGCTGGATGTCATAGTAATTCATCATCTTCCTCACTCAGAATTACATTGTTCATTGCATGACAGTGCTTCACAATATCCTTTGGGAGCTGCAAGTGTAATAATGCCTTAGAACTTTTATTACATTTTAATTTGAAAATCTGACCTTTAAACATTTGCTTTTGTTGTGGATAACATACAGGAATAGTATTTTAACTGATGATAAATAGGGACAGGAAATATAAGACATCAAAAATCCCTCGTGTTGCAAAATTGTGTTATGAAACTTATACAGCATCCATTGTATAGAAGCATCTCATGAAAGCCAAACAGCTGTGACACTTTCTAACATACTTTACCATTAATCATGGAGTGCTGAGCATTTAAAGAGGGAAGATTTCCCTGTGCTAGAATCTGGATATGTTTGTGTACGATACTGAACTGTATTCCAAGAGCCAAACTGACAGTGTTTAAGTCACAAATAATTGCTTTGTTACTTCTCAGTTGCTTGCCYACATTTATCCTATTGCTGGAGCATGGTCACCAAATGTTGTCAAGTTTAAATTCTTTTGGCCTCTGTTGTCTGTTTTTGGCTGCCTCCAGCTGAGGACATGAAAGGTTTTGTGATTTTTCAAGCATCTTTTTATTTTCCTGAAGTGTCTTGTGCACGGATGGAAGGACACAGCAGTGGGAAGGATGTCAGGAAGTAATTCTTTAGTTCAGAGAGATGGAGGAGCTTTGGCTAAGCATGACCCTGTTGGAGAGATTAGTGTCTTTTGTGAAGCCCACTAAACATCTTCAGCAACAGTTTCAGAGCAGCTGACATCCAGAAGTGCCTTTTCAATCCAGAGAACCTCTGATGGCATCTCTGCTTGTATYCAACTATATTATGAGTGCATAAATAGGGACCTCAACCCCAAAGAAAATACCAGCAATTCTCTGAGAAGTGTTTTGATAAGGTGTGGAATACCTGCTTAGKACTTCAATGAGCATTCCCAGTTAATCCTGCTCCACTACAGCATCAAGATTTAGCACTTTTATGGCAGCAGTATCTTGTTATCAATATTTTACTTACTTCCTGGCATCCAGTGGCCTGACATTTATGCAACTTCTTTTGTTGCAGCTAAATACCCCCACACACTTATGTATATATTCAATATGTAATGCTGGTGTGAGGCTGAAGAGCAGCTCAGTTCTCCACCACTGAATATCATGTTTGATTGGCATTTTTTATGTCCAGAGACATAAAGGTAAAGGTACAGCTAAAGGTACAGCTGCACTGTTAAAGAAGTCCAGGGAACAGTTTGAATCTTGGACCCCAAGCATGYGTGCTGCCTGTTCAGTCACTTCTAGTTCCCCTTTGCACCATTTCCACTAGAAAATGGCTCTCTCTCCCCAGAGAGCCTTGAMCACACAGTAATGGTAGCTGTGACCTGAGAATCCAGATTTATCCCACAGCACCCAGAGAAGAGTCAATGCCTTGCACTGCAGAGCTGATGTGGTCAGCTGGTCAAGCTATCAACAGCATGAGTGCCAGGCCAGAGATTGCTGCCTGCCTTCCTTTTAGTTTGGAATGAGAATATGTGCTGGGATTTCATCTGGGAGCCCATTGAACACTGCTGGTCAAATAAAATGYGAAATAATAAATGGGCAAAATTGCCCACTAATAGTAACAAATGCTTCAAGGCATATATGAAATGCATGTGTTTTTTAACTTCCCTGGGTTGTTAAAATGGATGGAGTAGCTGACTTTTAGAGGTGGTAAAAGGTGAAAAAAGGTGAAATGGAAGGATGTGGCTGAGAACTGGCCATTGGAGAGTTTAGTGGGAGCAGCATTGAGGAGGCAAGGAATGTGCTGGAGCAGGTAGAGCTGTAGTTGGAAAGAGGGCTGGGTCAGTACAAGTTTGTTCCCACCTTCCTTTTCTTTCTACTTCTTTTCTCTCACTAACCCTCCCTCATTTTAGACATGTCTGTAGGAAAGTTAATGAATTTCTTCAGTGTTAAGAATGAGAAGGCTTTGTAGAGGTCAGGTAATAGTGGCTAAGGAAAAGGAGTAAGGCATCCAAAATAACAAACCCCTTTGTGCACAGGTTTAGAGGGCTAATTTTACCCTTTTATTTACATGAACTGGTACAAATTGGCAAGTAATGCTTCAAATCCCAATCCTAAAATGGAAGTGATAAGTTGCTCTTAGTTTTCTTGGTACAGCAACCTGAAGGTTTCAGAGAAGTACTTCACTCTAATATTCATAACACTGAAACTCTTATGAAATTCACAGGGCTGGACATCTTGAAGCACTTCTTGAGATGGGGATCAAAGCATGAGAACTTTGGCTCCCCATGAAGAAGATCACAACCCCTTTTTTTACTCAGTGTAGGACCCAGCCAACAGCTGTACAAACACCTGCAAACTCTGATCTGATCTTAATGGAAGAGGGTCTTTTGTGGTGGTGTTTATTTTGTGCTTTGAGCCTGGCTTTTGTAGATTTCTATCAAAACTCCTTATCAGGTTTCAGTGTAAAATCTCTAACTTAATGAGATATTTTCAGTCATTTTTCTTTATACCACTTGTAATGTATTAACCTGTAACATTTAAAAAACCATTATGGCACAGAAGTAGGTTTCCAATATAAGTGCACAGTTGCAGGGAAACAGAGAGGCAAGAGTGAATTTCCAATCTTACAGAGACATATTAAATATTAAAAACAATTGCCAAGATTATATAACCTWAAAAATTCTTATTTGTTTTTATAGCTGGGTGAAAAGGAATGTGTTAACATTAGAGTCACATTAATGATTTGAATTGTTTTTTGATTCAAGCAACATCTGATGATTACCATAGTGRAGGGTTTTTTCGTCTTTTATGGTGCTAATAAAGCAGTTGAGACAGACATCTGCTCCAAACTCTGGTTTAATAAGTAGTTTGAGTTTCAAATTMATTTATAATTTTGACTGTAAAAGGCATTTGATTACACTGTTCATCAGCCTTTTATTAGACTTGCATCAGTACCTGATATTAAGGCAGATATTTAGTAACATCATTAAATGTTACTAAAGTAAGCTTTTAGCTTTTGGCTTGGAAGCTGAAATATCAACAGGAAGCAAACCCCAAAGTTGTAGGGCACATATCCCAGTGCAAGTAAACATGTGACAGGAGGTTTTCAGAAAGCTTGGTCTGTGCAATACAGTCCTGTGGTACACCAGAAGTTAATACAGGAAAGTGCAATGTTCCTTCAAGCATCTTACCCACCCTTGAGTACCTTGTGCAGTTTCCAGTGACACAAATAAAATCCTTATACTGTGGAAAATATACCCACCTCACAAAGCAAAGAGCAGAGCACAGTTAAATTGCGTTGGCAGAACAATGTGTGGAAGACACTAYCATGTCACTCCTACGTTTTTTAAAAATTTCAAAAGCCCTTTAAAAGAAGTTAGAATTACAGTGCATCAGAATTCACAGTCTTCATGGGACAGCACTCTCTTAAGTTGTGATTTTTATTTTCCTTTTTCTGCTTTTAACAGTTTAAGGATAATTGTCTGCATCTCAGTGTTTGGATCTTAGGTTTCTCAAGGGCCGGTTCCAAGGCTGGCGACAGGGTTGTGGGAACCATTTGAAGAGGCACATTTCTGTCTTTTGCTTTTAAAGAAAAGCAAAGCAGGGAAGGTGTTTGGCAGCCATTCAAATGAGACATGTCACAGAATGTGCACAATGTCACTGTTGCTGTGGACACTGCAGAGACAGTCCTTTTGGCAGTGAGAGGGAGGGGAAGAGAGTGTTCTGAGACAGAAAACTGGAGAAAATGTGCTATTTAAATACAAATAATCTGGTTTGGGGTGTCTTTTTGTTGGTGGCTTGGAGGATTTTTGTGTGTGTGTGGTTTCTTTTTCCAAGTAAAGCCATGATTAATTATTTTTCATTCTATTCCCATAGGGATAGCTGGTGGAAAGTTCCTGGAAAGAGGTCGCATTAAGAAGCCTGGGCAGGAGCTCTTTAAGAGTGAGCCATCTGAATACTACAAGGCTCAGGATCTGTTTGTTGGMGCCAGAGTTTGTTTCCATGGTCACAAGTTTCTTTTGGTGGATGCTGATGAATACACGTTCAACTACATGGAGAGGAATGCAAATGAGGTGAAGCAGGCTCTTGTTAATTTCTCTTATCTCTCAGGACTGTGGTTTATCCCTGTATTTTTCAGAATTATTTATACTGTTTCCTCACCCAAAGCTTACAGCCCAGTGCTCTCTGGAAATGGATTTAGGAGATGCCAGCTGGGAGTGAAGGCAAGTCTGGCCACTCTTTACTGTCCATTCCCTTTTCAGTCTGCATTAAGGTTTGTGACAAGGGATATCCCTGCCTATTCCTTTTTGAGGGTGTTCATGAACCTCTTGTCCCTGAGTTGATCTAACCCTTGCTGAACCTACAGATACTGTCAGCTTCTACAACTTTATGTGGCAGTAGGTTGAAAAGTTCACTGCCTGCTATGAAAAATAAATATCTGGTAAAAGAGGTATGTTTAATGTGTTTTAAACCAGCCTCCCACTAGTTTCAAGACCAGTTCTACTGTTCTGAGGTTTGGGGAAGATCCCATTTACGTTATGCACTACCTTCATAATTTTTAAAATCTAAGATATTCTTCCCCCTCAGCCTAATTCTGCGCAGCTAAGAGTCTCACCCTTTTTAGTCTGTTCTTGCAAAGTAACTGTGAGATGTGGAGACTAGAACAGTGTTCACTACTCAAGATCCAATGTAGTCTTACTGATGAGGCTATTTTATGTCCTGATTTGATTTTTTGGGTTCATGCACATTTTTCTACCAAAAGTTTCCCTTGTAATATTAAAAATTTATACCACAGTCAGGAATTCAAGCTTCAAGTGTTTATTGAGTTTTACTGTCTTTTCTTGTTGCCTTCAGAGGGGAGAGCAACAATAAATTATGACCTGGGGTGCCTCTGCTGCTTTATATTTTAGCAGAATGGTGCAATTTTTTGTAAATTAATGTGGATTAGCACCATCTGCTTTCCCTGGAACAATGAGGAGGATCTGCAAAATGCTTTGGCTGTAAAGTCCTAAGGCTGCTAAATGCTTAAAGCAGTAAAATACAAAGTTGAAACCTCAAAAGTACAATCCAGTGTGTTTCCTTCCTGCTGCTGAATCGTTTCTTCTTCTGGTAGAATCAAACCCAAACCTTTTCTCCAAAATGCAGAGCTYATCTTTAGATAGTAAATGTTCTTTGGAATGTTGTTTGCATTGATTGTCCTGGATCAAACAGACGAGACTTTAGTTCTCCAGACTGAATGACTGTATAGGATCAAAATAAAATCTGCAAAATGGGAAGAGGCAACATCGAAAATATGTCCTTAAAATGAATTTTGAATGGTTCTTCACACAATTAAGGTTTTAATGCAGCTGGTAGAAAGAAAGGTTTATTCTCCCAGAGGCAGGTGCTTCCCTCACATCCTTTGACYAGAGCTCCAGAAGTTTGCCTCAGTTCATCAGGGGATCACATACTGAAATGACARCAACTTCAGCAATTACTAGAGAAGATCAGAGCTGGAAGGTTGTTTGGAAAAACGGGAAACAATATAAAGATGGCTATTGGTTAGTTGTTTCTAAAATTAGAAAACAAATAATTTTTCTTCTGAATAGACAAGAGATTTCCTTCCAGTAGGAAGTTTTTTTCTAAAAACTGGTGAAAGAAATCTGTATGGAATGTTTTTTTCATGGGATTTGCCCTTTTGACCACAGTTCTGTAGGCATATGGTGATTTAGATGAAATTTTGATTGGAAATCATAGTGCAGGTGAATATTGAAAATTTGTTTGACACCATCTAAGATAGTTGGAAAGCTTTAATTTTCTGTTTCAAAATTATACTTATTGTATTGTTTTTATGTTTAAGGGAGAGGAAAGTCAGAGAGTCTTGTCATTTTGATGGAAAGTAACTTCAAGGACCTAGTTCAAACCTTTTCAGCACTTCTTTTTCAATTTGAAGGAAAAAATATTTATTTAGAAAGTTTAGATTTGCTTGCAAAACAGAACAGGTGTGTTGTGCACAATCCTACTGGTTATTGATCCAAGTTTGGGGAGGGCTGTTTCAAACAAGGCATCACTGGAAGGGAATTCAGCATCACTGAACTGCTATCAGTTGTTCTAGCTTTGCTGTGTGCTGCAGCACAAACATGGAGAAGGATTTTACTTCCATTGAATTCAGCATAATAATCTCTGAGTTAAGCAAGAGAACCAAACCAAACTAGACTGTGACTAGAAACATGTCAGGAGTTCCATGAGAAGGGGGAAAGCTGATGAAATTATTGCCATACTGCTGAGATACTCAATGGCTATGTAGGTGTTTGGAATATGGAGTTTAGGGAAAAAAAGATGTAAAAATAGCTGTTTTGATAATGTGGAGAACACAGGCTCTTAAATATTCAGAACACTTTGTCCATCCTGAAATAYTCTGCTCTCTGAATTCTTCTGCTCAGTCTTTCCTCCCTGTTCCTTGCTTGATCAGCAGAATGCTGTGTGCTTATGCCCCGAACAGTAACATCTTGGAGAGGGGCCTGGAAAAGCTGCAGCCTCTCAAACTCTTTGGTTGCTGGTCCAGCTGCTCTGAGCTGCTGCCTTGCAGGGCATTGCCTGCCAGGGCTGCACCTGGGGTTTTGGCATAGGCAGAAATTGTCTTCTCCAATTCTGAGAAAAACCTGCAAGAGCTGATGTATTGATTAGACTTGGATCAGTTTGTACTGCTCTGGCAGTGCCACAGGGACTTTAAATACCCTTTTCTAGATCATTTTGAACTGATACAAAGCTGTAGACACACTTCAGCAGAGCTGGGACTAAGGCCCAATTTTTATGTCCTGGTCCTTAATGCAGTCATACCTAATTTCAAATAATTGCTATTGGAAGAAATGGGAGAAAAGTTTTCAGGCAGTTCATTGTGCTTTTTAAGCTAGATAGAGCATGACAGATCTGGGGACATAGCAGATAATCATACTTGGAGTCACCCCCRATTTAATGACTAAATACTTCTGTGTTTTATATTAAAAATGAGTATAGCAAATAAATCTTTGGTAGRGCACTAACACAACAATATAGATTGAAAACCTTAGTCTTTCAGTTCTGTTTCATCTGAGTTCAAATTTATTTTAGTGGTCTATTTAGGAAGAAATAAACWTTTAAGCATTTTTATACACAACAGGTAAAATTGGTTCCTAAAAATTTCCAGTGTGCTATTTCTGAGTATGTAAGACAATGTAGTCCAAAATGAATGAGGCTATTTGTTGGAACATTTCACTGGAGCCAATGGTGAAAAATTAGCTTTAACATGGTGAAATTTATGACTTGAGAATTCAGTAAGGTGCACTGACATAAAATGAGGACCAAGTTATTAGAACTGTACTTTAAATGTTTCTACTTCTGCTTTAACAATGCAATGTTTCAAGCAAAAGTGGATGTTCTTTTATGTAGCTGCACTAAACTATCTGAGAATGCACTATCTGATGATTTTTGTTTAATTGTTTATGTTTTTGATAGTCTTACTGAGATTCCCATGGGCCCATTTCTCCAGCCTGGACAGGTCCCTCTGGATGGCATCCTATCCTTCAGGTCTTTATAATCTATGTCTTTCCTCTTTTAAGTTCCCCATGGCTGATATTTGTGTCATCCTCAACAAACTGAAGAACATGACTGAATCTTGTGCCAAAGAAATCAGGAAGACATTTGCTACTGCTGACCCTGAGCATACCAATGTGATTGGGTATGACACTTTCAGGTAAGACAGTGGGTTTGGAGTTTTAATATTTAATAAAGGCACATTCCCCCAAAATGTATAAAGCATGACTGGGTTTTGATGTTTTCTGCCCAGTAGCTGACAAGTGGCATAGATTTGTCYCATAGAAAGTAAATCCACGCTCCAAAAAAAAATAAAATAGTAATAGTTTCAAGTAAGCTGAAAAGCACAACAGAATCTGTCTACTTTTTGTGGAACTGACACAGAGTGTTGTGAAGAGGGGCACAAGTCAGCAGTAATATTTATGCTGAAAGATAAAGAAAAGTCCATCCTGAGTCAAGCAGTAGTTTTGAAATTCAAGTAGCAATGTTCAAGYTGCCTCCTGAAAATGGTGTTTGGGTTTTGAACCACTGGTAAAGAAGACAGTCTTTACAGAAGTAAGATATATTGGAATTATATAGGGCAGTGCTAATCATGATTTAAAAAGATTGGAAGGCAGTAGTGAGAACAATAATTAATACTTGGATAGTAATTTAAGCATAGATAAAGGGAGCAGAAATCTGGATTCTGGGAATGAGCCAGATATGGCAATGGGCAGACGTAGAGATACTTGAAAGAGGAAACCATGTTCAAACACAAACTGATTTCAGTTTATCCAACAGCCAGAACAGTTGAGTGTATGAACTGTGCTGGGCACAGCACTGGTAAAGTTAATGRTGTGAAATAGAGGAAAAAACTTTACAGAAGCATTTGGTTTTCACAGAAGTAAACCACTTTCTATTTAGGAACTGTCATAATAMCTAAGGCATGTAAGTAGATGAGTATTGCATGGAATGCCATCTCCATAGGAATGCTAACCAAGGCAGGAATTGCTTCTGAAATATCTCAGAAAAGAAATASATCAACAGAAGGTTCTTTCAGCAATTCAAAGTGAAAGTAAAATTAAAACAAGCTGGTATTCAGAAATGAAAAATTAGTGAATTAAAGGTAGGATTTAAACTAAAAGGCCACAGGTTTTGGCAGCTTTTGGTCAAAATATTTCTGAACTCTGATATTTTACTCAGCAGAAGCAAGATTTTGAATTGCTAATTGCATTAAGAGGGAAGATGTTATTATTTGAATAAGAAGGCAGATAATTGAAAGTTCATATTTAATGGGAGAAAGTTTCTGGCACCTGGAAAAGGTTTTTAAATTATGTACAAAGTCATTATTTAAAATTTTAAAAAATATGGGTTTMGTTCAAATTATGAAATGATCATCTGCAAAGCTTTGTGCACGCATTAAGAGCAACTCAAAGGTTTGRAACATTTGTATGTTAGAATTAGGGRAGCAAAGTTGTAGAAGGGATGATTGTGCTTTTAAATGGCAGGGAAAGGTTTTTAGTTTATCCAGAAGGGGCTCAGTTGGGTRTAAATTTAATCATGGACATAATCTGTGCAGCTGTGAACAGCTCAACTGTTTAATTTAGGGTGTTGTTATTCTGTGACATGGAGAGAGATATGTCTGATCATGTGGTATTGAGGGACTTGGTTTCAGCCACAAAAAATGCAGGAGCCCTCTCCATGAGCAGGAAATGAGGGGAACCCAAATAATCAGGGTTTTCTGGGCCTCAGTGCTCACCTGGGCCAGTCTCAACACCCTTTAAATGTCCCCATCCCTCCTATGGGGGAAGGCYTAGGGTTGAACAGGGGATGTTCACACTGCGAGAGGAAAAATTTGCCTCTAAGGAACCTTGAACATTTGTGCTCTATAGTGATAGTAGGTTTTGTTTCTGTTAGTTTGCATTACATCCAGTAATCTAAAGGCTCTCATTATTATTATCTGTGTATCTTCTTTTGGAATGAAAGAAGCATTTTTAATGACAAAAACAAGAGCACTTCTTTACATCTATGAAAATTCCAAGATACTTTTATGTGAATAGARTATCTTTTTTTTCAGTTTCTTGTTGTGTACATCTCTGTTTATTTTTAATCTACCATGACTATAACTAACAACAAATGACTATTTTTAGTACAGGCAATTATCTGTATGACAGCTTCAATAATAATCCTCTTTCCTTATCTTAAATACAGCTGAGGCTTTACTCTGCTCTGAATTTGGCTGTTCGGATATCTTCCTTTCTACCTATGTAATTTTATATAATCTGCRTGTAAAACTACATCTATAAGTATGATGTGGTGAAGAGAATTGTAATTATACAATTTACTTTAAGTGMTTTCAGAACCCAAGTCTTTGGTACTTCAGCCAGGAAATAAATGTGTGATGTACACTGGAGCTATCCCCTAAGCTATCATTAGAAATATTGAAAGCTTTGTTAAAAAGAGAATTAAAAATAACTAAAACTTAGATGCCTGTGCATCACACAGCCCTATCCAGTCTGTTTTTTTCTCATAAGCTACTGGCAAGGCTGYTTGCTGTTAGAGACAAAGAACCATGTGGGTCTAACAAAGATGCCTATCTTCAATTCAGCTTGAGAAGCAGCTCTCTTGAGMAGTTAATTATGACTTCTTCTTTCTGTAATAAATTCAGATTGCAATCTTTTATATTCTTCTAGAACAAAAAAAGAAGTAAAACAAGAGATAGCTAAGCTGTGGGAACAATTATTGAAGCTTGTTGTTTTTTTGTCAGGGAGAGTTTAGATGTCRTTCTGTTTGTGAGTCTTGGGTCTTACTCATTAGTCCCTCACAATCACTAAAATATTCCTTAATTCCCAAGTGAAATAATTTTATCTGCGTGGTTTTTTGTGATTTGATTGTCACTGACTGGATCGAGAAAATAAAAGACTTTTAAAATCCTGACACTGGAAAAATCTGTGGAAACGGCTGATGTTATCTACAGCCCCCAGCCCTGCCAGCCCAAGCACTGGAGTGCCAGGCTTATCAGGCAGCATTGTCCTCTTTGTGTGTGCAGTGGTGTTTATTGCAGGCTGCAGGAAGAAGGCTCCAGCTTTGGATCTCTGGGTGCTGCTGCAATATAAATAATAATATCCAGTAAGTGGAAAAATAATACTGACAAGATAATGATAGTATTAGTAGATGGACCAGCTCTTGGTCATTAAATTTGTGTAGTCTTAAATAAGGTTTGCTACTGTCAACAGCTTGCCACTTCCTTGTATTTATTTCCTGCCACTGCAAATAAAAGATCATTCTGATTTATTTGATATGAAAAAAGAAGCAGTTGAATCAAGGTAAACACTCTACAATATTTAACCTTTCTTTAATAGTTGTGTAAGTGCAATCATATTACATGAAGTGATCCCTTAATTTGAACAGGACCACACAAGCCTCTGAGAGGAAGCAAGTGAATAACTATGTTTCTTGTTAAAAGTTTGCAAATTTGGAGTGGTCCTAAGTTTCTGTGTTTTCAGTTCACATGTGGATTAAAGAGATCCATCATCAGATTCATTCAACAATTCAAGTATTCTCCAGGCAGCCGTTTAGGTCTTGTGTCAGAACTTTGTGCATGACTACTAATTTCTTCCATTTGTTTTCAAGGATTGGTGTTTAGTCACAGTGATTCAGTGTCCTCATGGGTATCACAAGGTACAGCACTAATGGCACCAGCAATTACAGTGGAGTTTATTCCTAGTGCAGTTTATCCAGAAGTATTATATATAATTAATCTAATTTTGACTGAGACACGTAGGCCTATGCTGATGCTTGCTGATTAAAAAGCCTGGTTGAATGTGAGTGCACCAGAGACAGATGTTTGGGATCATAGAGCCAATGTAGTTCCGCTAATTCAGATTTGACAAAAGGCCTTGTTACAGCTGAGGGAGCTGACACTGTCCCATCAGATGGATCTCAGGAAAATTTCTTCCTCCTTGGGCTGGGCTGATTTGTCTGAGCAGCACACACAGGCTTGGGAGAGCACATCCCAGGCTCATCCCTGCAYGGGATCTGATTTTCCACTTACAGCATCCAAGTGTAAGGTGCTCTTGCTGCTGCCTCCTGTCTTACRTTCTTGCTAGAACTCGTGATTTGTTGTAATTCTCTGTATGGCATCTCTGGTAAAACACTTCAGTCGTGCTTAGGATGTATTTTTGTATGTATAGACAGCTACTGAGGAAATTTGGACATCCTCCCCCAAAATTAGTGATTATTAACTGGTTTTAACTTATTTACTTAAAACTAATGTGGGCTGTTGTTTTCATGAACAGAAATTGGATAGTCAGTGTCGCTGGTGGAGGATTTTCAGAACACGAAATTATCACTCTTGGGCGTCACTATGGTGTGAGAGATGACAGTCAGACAGACCTGTGCCTCCTCTTTGCAATGGCTCAAGAAAAACTAAAGAAAAATGCCTTTGAATATTTTGAACAACTGATGGCAGTGTTTTTGTACAATGACCGAGAAAAGTAAGTTTCCTCTCTTTATCCCAAGCTGTTATTTGAAAAGGTCTTTTTGTAAACTCACCTACTTTCTGTTTGTTGCTGAGCAAATGGTATATTGTGGCCCAAGAATATTATGTGTAATGTTAAGCCTCTCTCAGCACTTGACAACGGACAAGAAGAGGACAGCCTTTTTGTCTATTTTAGATTTTGTATGTGGGCTTTTTAGTATAGATGCTGTACTGAATATTCTGTGACATCAGATACCAGTTCATGGGCAAAACACAGGATTTTAAATCCAAGAGAAGAAATAGTGATTTAAGGAGAGAAAAAAAGAAAGAATTTGGATTCTTTATGTGACTCATTTGCCCTTCTTGTTCTTTGATGTCACAAATACAGAATCACAGAGAATCACTGAGGGTCTTAGTTTGAGAAAGTTCTCAGCTTCAAGTTTCTCAGCTTTATAATAGCAAAATTTCATCAAACTTTGTTGTCTTTTTCTCTATCCTGATATTCCTCACGTGTTTTCCTGTGCACAGAAACATTCATTTGAAGTAAACCTGGAAAATACCTAATGTATATTTCTACCCCTCTCTTTCTGATGTGCAGGTCTGGATTGTTGCCCTACGAGACCTGCAGGACTATTTTCAAATCCTTTAAGTTGCCACTTCCTGATGATCTTCTAGAAACTTTACTGACCAGGTAACTTAAGGGCAGATRGTGTGACCTGCATGCATGGGTGCAAATCAATGCTAAATATCTACTGCAGACACAAATCCTCAGAATTTGTCATTTATCTAATATGAATCATTTTGTGATGCAGATTTTGTCCCTACACACACACAGATTTTCCTATTTATAGAATATTTATAATCAACTGAGATGCATCCRTCCTAGCAAGTTCTCTTCATTTTGCCTGGCATGGTAATTTGGGTAATCTGGGATTTGGTAGAATTCTGTGGAATTAATCTTTCCAGACACAGTTACTGATACTTATCATTTTCAGTGAGATTCACWTTTTTTTTTTGCTTTAGTTGTTCCTGTGGAGAGATGTGAAGTAAAAACAAAAATTTTATAAAAGCACATTGTGTGAGTTCCAAGGAACACACTAACATGAATACAATGAAGTGTCTTTACTAAGTAGACAGTCTACTTAATAAACATCAATTYACTACTGATGAGTAGTAAAAAAAAATTGATTTTGCTACTCCTATTAATCTCACATAAAACATATTTTATTGTCATTTTTAAAAAGGAAAAGGAATGTTGGCATGGCTTTGGTACTTTTCCATAGCACATTTAGCTTTTTTGAGACAAATTGCTTTGCTAGCCATATTAATGGGAATAGAAGAGAAAAGAACTACTATTTAGTGCACTTGTATTAATACTAGAGTTCAGAGTAAGCTGTGGTGCTCTGAACACTTTGGTTTTCCTGGCCAGATTTTCTGGTAATATGTTTAAATGCATACTTACTGCTTTCTTCTTTCCCKTGAGGGAAAACCTTAAATCACATGTTTTGTCTGTGCTTTCATACTGTGTTAAAAACAGAAACAGGTCTTGTCTTCTGTCATGTTAATATGCTTTCAGGTATAATACACTTCTTGATTTTAGGAGGAATTGCAAATTRAGTATCTGAGTTTAGTAAATAATGAAAAGCCTTTGTCAGGCAGAAATGTGGAATCCRTTTTGATAAAGCTTCTTCATACTGCTGTTCATCACTTCTGACACTGAGTTATAAGCATTAGTCTTCAGAAATGTCAGAATTTTAACAGTGATCTACAGCTGATACTTCAGAACTCCCACCAAGCTGCCCAACACAATTGTTGAAGGACAGTTGACATCCCATATTAGACAAGGGGTTTTTACAGATTGCACTTCTTAAGGGCTGAACCAGAATAGATGCACARCAAGGCACTGGAAGTTTTCCTTTATGTATTAACTCAGTTCTGATAAGAAGCAGACAAGCCTGACACATCCTGGGCTCTAGGGACAAGTTTATTGTTTGTGAATTTATACCAGAAAAAGCTTTTGTGCCCTGAACCTCTACTTTCCCAAGGAGTGAGTGTAGGCAGTTAAAAAGAAAAAGCCCAGTACACTATAATAAAAATTAGAGATAAGCTTAGAACACAGGGAGGAAATCAAGGGCTGGATTTCACCCAACTTTAGCAAGGTACCCATGACCTTGGGTGAGGTTTCATGAGCTGGATGAGGTTTCAGCTGCTGTAGGTTCTTTCTGTAGGTGGTGGAGGAGAGAGTTATCTCCTCAGCCTGCATCAGAGCTGCATTTCTAAATTCCCATCCATTTTCCTTAGTGTCTAAAGGGGCTGAGGCCAGCCTGTGTTACAGATTTCTGTGTGAGAAAGGGAAATGAGAATGATGTGAAGCTGGGCCTCAGAAATCAGTGTGGGAAGTGCTTCATTTGACACAGAGCCTTGTGTAAGGCACTTCTAAGTTACAGCATCAGCAGCTTCAAAGGTGGCAGTTTAGGTGGTGTCACAGCACTGCAGGTAATGAGGAAGATTGTCACATTCTTCATCTGTGTGCACTTGGCACTGCTTGGGAAGTTGGTTGTTTTATGAGGGTGTACAGCCAGGGAAATATTTTTTTGAACTCTATTTAATAGGACTTAATTTCCAGTAGTCTGTAAATTGAAGAGTTGGGTCATCTTGATGAGATTTAGGCTTTTCTTTTCCTTTCTTTCTGCTTTCTGTAGTTTTCTTCAACACTGAAGAATCATGAAACAGGCAGGTTTATTGTTAATGGAGAACAGTCTCATTCCTGGGGAGTTTGCAATTCAGTGCCATGTTTGTCATGGCAGTATTCCTCTCCTCTCCTCTCCTCTCCTCTCCTCTCCTCTCCTCTCC
>QVAJ01000071.1:1343489-1388225 GCA_003546035.1 Mixornis gularis
TGTCTTTCTAAACCAAGACACCAAGACTTTCTTCTGTAGCATCTCAGACTGTTGGAGATGTCTAATGAGGGCCCAGGGCTGTTGGTTTGCTCTGCTTTCCATGGCTGATTATTTTTGCTTTGTCTTTGTGAAGAATTTTTCTGTCTTGTACAGATAAACTCAAAGCCCTTCCATGTGTTTTATACAGCAGTCCTGAGGATCATAGTGTTTATTAGGCTTTGTTGAGGGGGTGTTCTTTGTTTTTAGAGCTGAATTCTGTGCTTAAGCAACAATTAAATATTCAATATTTAATACTTTAAGAGATAACTACAAAATGGAAAAAAATCAGAGACAGGAAAAGTTTTAAATCTTGTTCAGCTTTAGAATTCAATTGTCATTCTGTGCGTGACTTACCACGAATTAATGGCAGTATTTTGAGGCTACAGTACCTGTATTTGACAGATAGATTTCAGCAGAGTTGTGCTTGTTTAGCTGGCTTTTTTTTTTTAATTCCTTCTCTCTATCTCATTATTTTTTTATGAGTTTTGGTGTTGAGACATAGATGACTTTCAAGAATTTGAAGTATAAGTATTTTAATGAAGAACATAYAGCATGATTTAATTTAAAAATGTCTGCAAAAGGGCTAATGATAGAAAATACTTTTAATAAAAKACTTTGCAGCATTCATAAGAATGTGCATGTTGTAATCTTTTAAGAAGATATGCGATATAAAGACCCAATTTTTCACAGATTTGTCTGTGGAATTGAAGCAGCTCCTTCAATCTTACATTGACCGGCTTGTAATGATTCTTGTTTTCATTATTATATACTGAGATATTCTCTGGGTCACTAATTTCAGAAGGAAGATACCTGGAACCAACTACCACGATCCCCTCCCGTGACTGGGATCAGATACCCTCCTCTTCTGGACGATCTGTTTGGCAAGGAAGAATAATCTCATCTGTGCAAGGCACTGATTTAAGATTGGTGCTTCAACTCTGAAGATTACTTAGAGAGATACAGAAAACATTCATTGTAAAACAARAAAAAAAAAAAACGGATTTAGGTTTTATTGCATTTAATTTCTTGTTCCAACAGAGATGTATGCTTGTGTGTTTTTGGAACTCTTTCTAAATCAACAGCACTCTGTCATACAAGCATAATTAAAACTAGATCCTCTAATCTCTGTCTGGTTGCATGGAGAATTTGCAAGTATTGAGAAATCTTTGAGTCAAACAGTTCAAAATCTGACTGACCCTGCTTTGTTCTGCAAACAAACGTGGTTGGATGACCTCTTAAAATTGGGTCGGGCTGCATTAGCACAATAATGCCATTCCATTCACGTTTCCTCCTTGCTCTTCAGCTCCTATCTGTGGTTTTGCTCTATCCCCGTGGTGATGCTCCAGTGCTGTTCCTGTCAAAGTTGGTTATTTTGTGGAGGAAACGCCAGGAAGGTTTTTGCACACTATAAAGCTGCTCTGGTATCAGAGATAATTATAGCCTTCCAAAGTGGAAGCAAATGTTTTGCAGGCATGGCAGAGAAGCTGTTAGTTCTTGCTTTTTGTTTTAGATGCGACTCAGTCCCACCCAGCTTTACTTGGGTGGGACATGCCTGAAGAGAAGGGGTTTCAGGGCACTTCCAGTGTGCAGCGTTCTTGCACCAGAACTGTATTTGCCCTTTGAAAATTCATTGATGCTCTTCTCTTTCTCCATGGCTTAATGGAGTTCTTATTAGCATTTTTGTATCTTTTGAAGCTTATTCCARCTCAAAGCCATGATTAAATTTGGGTTTACTTCATGCTTTTGTGAGAGGAGTAATTACCCCACTCCGAAGAATGGAAGACTTGAGGTGAAGGTGGAGCTGATTCATTCATGAGATTCCACTGGGGAAAGGGAAGRGATGTGAGCCAGTGCACCTCCTCTGGTGCCAGGGAAGACTTAGAACCCTGTTTTTTCTTTAATCTGAAATTACAGTTTTGCAGAGGAATTGTTTGATTTAGGAAGATGAGAATTCAATGTACCTAAATCCTCAAACTGAGGGAAAGACAATAATATTTTTTTTGAAACTTGGAGATCCCCTTTACAATTATGATTCTATACAGAAATACCTTCCTACACTTTTGCATGATAATGTAAATGAAATTCTTACTCCTTTTGTACCATATGGCAAAATGTGCAGCTTTTGACAGCTCTTTGCCTTTTTTGCAGCAAAAAAGGTCTTGAGACAAGGCATAATTATGTTGCTGCTGCTGAGGAGGGRTAGAAATAGAATGGGCAAGGAGTGTCTGTGTCCAGAGGCTCAAAATGAAAAAGGCAAAAACCTAAAGTGCTTCAAGTTGTAGATAAAACCATGAATTGCTTTTTGATCCAAAAGAAGAAAATGGTTCCTTATGTGACAAGAAATATCTGACCACAGGGACAGTGCCAGAATCCTAAACAGCAATTCGTGTTTGAAGCCAATTTGGTGAAAGCTGGCTATTTTTATAACATGCCACCAAGACTGAGATTGATATTAAATGAATGCAGTTTTCCTTATTTTTAATGTTCTCAAGACTTCAGAAGGATTTATTTCTATTGTGGAAATATTGTACAGCTGAGGGTTTCCAAGAAAAGGGGACTCTGAACACTGAGAACCTCTCAAGTGGCTTCAAGAAGAGACAAATCCACTTTATTTTGTTTCTCTATATGTCTGTGAGACAAAAGAAGCATTTTTTAAAGGAAAAAATTAGTTCAAGAAATATAAATTTTCATAATTTCATGTGCATAGGTCTGTTCAGTCATGGTCTGGTCTTACCTGGGCATGTCAAGAAAGGGAACTGTAAACTGGAATTAGTGCAGAGAAGAGCTGGAAAGGTGACCAAGAGAATGGAGATAAGAAAGGTGACTRAAGGAGCATGACTTATTTAGTGTAATAAAATGAAGGCTCAGATTGAATGAATATCCTTGCTCTCTGTAAATACATTGTTGCCAGGTGAGGAAAATTATTTGGTTCAGGTAAGAACATTGGTAGTCTTAAGGAAAAAAATAATTTGCCATGAATAAATTAAACCTGGACAACAAAAGGTGGTTTCTCACTTCTAAAACAACAAGGGTCTCAAACTGCCTTCCAAGACTGACATACTCAGTTTTAAGGTTGAGATGGGTTCATCTGATGATAATAATTTTAGGAGGTTTATTATACCATTCTGAGTTATTAGTCTCACTTTTAGTTTTCCCTTTTTCCCATGCATCTTGCATAACCCTGACAAACACAAAACAATCTCCTAGGAGAGGGCAGACAGGGCCTGAAAAATATTTTCATTGCTTGTCACTGTGCTCAGTGTGTCATACGCTGTGGTCTGACATGCTATAAACACTTTTCACCAGGTTTTATCTCTTACAAGCAGCAGTGCTTCCAGAATGGAAAGCCCTGGCCAATGAACAGCCCAATAATCCTCTTTGTGTAATGTGACTTACAGCATATGCTGCCCAGGATATTTCAAYCTCTCCTCTAATCCTGCCACCAGCTTCTCCTCTCTTTTCACATTGCTGATGAGGGGCCTGAATGAAGACAATACCACAGGGTTATGTTTCGAGATGGCRGGAGGCCACGGCTCTAAAGCACGCCTGGCACAGAGGGGAAGGCAGCCCCCACAGTTGCCATTAATCTCAGCTCGGGATCTCTGCAGGGCAGCCGAGGGTATCTCCTTTCCACAAGTATCTGCCCTGGCCCGGCAGGAGCGGAGGGATTCACGTTACAGCAGCGGCTCCGCGCCCCACGGCTGGGCTCTGCTGCGTGCTCAGTGTTAATGTTTGCTTCCTCAGCCTGGCATTCGGGAAGAAGAGGCTCCAAGTTCTCTGGAAGAACTGCTGCTGCTGCTGCTGGCAAGGAAATGGCTGCRAACAGGCTGGCTTAGAGTGCCTGGGCTGTCAGCTGCAGTTGGGCCCCCTTGGACATGGACAGCCACAGACATCTGTGGGCAAAAAATGGATGTTCCTCACCAGGCAAATATTTTCTTCATCATACAGCTGGCTACTGTATCTTACCAGGCAGTGCCATTTGCACCAACGTCAGGCAGATGTTGATCTGCATAAATGAAAGGATGAAAGTCATCCTGCATTTGTTACTCATATGCTGGTGTGAGTTCATCCTACTTCATGGAAAAAGTTTGGGCTCAGTTGGCTCCTGTGTCAGCTCTCTCTGTTTTGTCGTTTTAGCCCAGGAGACATCGTTGTCTCCCAAAGGAAAACTTGTTGTGGGAAAGCTGCAGGGATCCTCATTCTGCAAAAACCACAGTACTGGATGTTTTCAGTCACTTGACTGCATTCAGAGAACAGTAGTCTGTGTATCATTAGCAGTAAWTCACCAGGTGTGTGCTTGCTGGGCCCTTCTATGTATTCCTGTAGTTTGAGACGTGGAACTAAGAAGAATTTTCCGGTTTTTAACATTTTGTAGTTCAGTGTCATGGAGGGAAACATTAGTTCTTTAAGCAATAATGTCCTGTTCTCTCAGTAACTGAACTATTGCATGTTTACTTGCAGAATTTCTTCCTTTTTAAGGCTGTTTAACCATCAAGCTGCAGTACAATGAGAAAGACAGAATAGTGGTTTGTGAAGAATTTATAATATCAGGAGGAAAAAAAGTACTACAATCTGAGTTCAGTCAGAATTTTAAAATTATTTTTAGTTTTTAGAGGGCAGTATAGATAACATTTGAGAGAAAACTATCTGGAAAGAAGACTTTTTTAAAGTTACTGTTTGCTCTTGTAGTTTGTTTGGGGGAGTGACTCACTCAGACCCAGTCAAAAGCAGCACTCCTGATTTGGGCAATGGTCAAAGAAGCCAGAGAGAGGTGTGGTGAAAGGTCCATGTCTCTGCCAGTTTCCAATGTAAAGTTTAAAACTAGGAAGCATAACCAAGATTAGGAGTTAACATAGCTATAATATATTAAGGTTATGGATTGATTAAATGAACTCTTCCTCTGCACATTTCTCTGGTCATTTCTGAATCATCTGGAAGTTTCTTCTGGTATGTATTACACAGAAATGAATGAGCTATCCTCATCTGCCCTTCACCCCAGCCATCTGTCCTCTCTGCTCTCCTCTTTCATCGGGATAGTTTCATATTTAGAACTATGAACAGAGAGAAGTAAAGGAGCTGATTCACAAACCTACCTGAAATCTGATGCAGATCCCTGGCAAGCAGCATGGGATGATCKGCAACAGCACCAAAATCACTGTATAACCTGCCAGCACTTGAGAGAGCTCCCACTTCTAAAGCAAATCTGTCAGGATGGCATTGCCTGGGAAGACAAGAGGAAGACCCTTTGCAGAGCTGCTGTGCTCCGGGTGGGACAAGGCCACCTCCAAATTAGGATGTCTCTGGGTGATACTCATGTCCCCTGCTCTCAGATGTCAGCAGTGCAGGTGTCTGCACCTGCACTTGCTCTCTGGATCCTGTAGTGCTGATGGAAGGGTGATCAGCACCTCTAGGGAGTGACCAGCCYACAGGAATATTTAGAGGATGCCTGATATCCCTGCCCATCCCTCTCACCCGGGGATTGGAAACAACCAGTTAAATGTAGATGTTTGCATTGCTGCTGGGGGAGATGAGTCACACCCTTGGAGTCCACTGGCATTGTGAGAGGAGCTCTGAGGCCAAGCAGGRTGACCTTGGCTGCTCCCTGCCCGTGGGCAGGTTGTGGCTGATGTGTAGAATGGGCCAGCCGTGGGATAGTCTGGGCTGAGCTGGGTGGAATGGGCAGAGTCCATGAGACCACAAGTCCATGAGATCAGGAATCCATGCTGAACGTGCACAGGATCCCTCTCCTGGGATATTCTGGAGCTCAATATGAGCAGATCCAGCACCACATTTGTCAGGTGGACCTGATTGTGCTTGAGCCTGACTCTGCCTGGTGGGTCTTGCTCAGACTTCAGCTGGGTAAACAGGAATATCTGGGCTGATTTAAATGAAACTACAATTTCTTTTGTTAGAACTCTCTAAGAACCTAATTTTTCAAAGGATTTATGCATGTGCCTAAGGCTGTCCCATTTGTTCGAAGCCACCCGAGTGTGTCCAGGCAGCTTGCTAAAATCTGTCATACAAAGCACTGCTGGAAATGCTTTCCTGACAAAGAAGAAGCCCTAATTTGAGRGAATTTAGGAATTAAATCATTGTAATACCACCCCTGTACCCCTCCCCAAACCATATAAGAAGGTAGCAGTGAAAGGAGGTGATATAGAATTGTCTGGACATGTTTATAGGCTATATATTGTGTGTTGTTATTGCAG
Source organism: Mixornis gularis (assembly GCA_003546035.1). Lineage (NCBI taxonomy): Eukaryota > Metazoa > Chordata > Aves > Passeriformes > Timaliidae > Mixornis > Mixornis gularis. Next base: position 1,349,738 of record QVAJ01000071.1, read on the forward strand.
TTCTTCTACAATATAAGCCAGCAATTAGCAATTAAATTCCCATTATGGGATCATGTTGGTAATAGAGATAAACTGTAAGTGTGTAACTGTTTTAAACCTTTCTCTTAACAAACCCAAATACTATAGTACTTTTATAATTTAGAGATAATATTCCCATTAGTAGAGTTTATGACTCAATAAACAGCTCCCACGAGTCCATAAAAGCCCAAACTGTAAACACCAGGACTATTAATGCAATAGAAATTCTGTGCCTCCCTCTTCTCTTGGTGGTCTGGATAGAGCAAAGGGAAATGCTATCGCARAAGAAAAAAACAACATTTATTTTGGCTATATAAATATAAATGAATTGTCCTAAAACCCATCTGGAAATCTCCTCTCCTCCCCATGTCCCAGGTGGTCTGGCAACAGTGATGCATTCTGCTTTTGTCTGCAGGYAAGGGCAGGAGCTCCTGTTGGAAGTTATTTACATGAAGGGGTTGCATGTGAAAGCCTGGTGGTATCCTCACCCTGCCTCTCCCTCGGGAGAAATAGGAACAAAATCTTCTCTAGAGTTGGGTTTCAGTGTACTTTTCTATTATTATTGTTATTCCATTTATTATTGTTTTAAAGAAAAACCCTCACTGAAGTGCCCTAGAGTCCACAGTTCTTGAATCGCTCTGCTGCTGGCATTTTTTTTTCGACAGCATGAATTTTAGGGAAGTGCATCTGCTAGCCTGGACATTAATACAAGCGGACCTTTTGTAGCCTAAATCTCTTTCCATTTGGGGCTGGGGGTAGTGAGTAATTTAGCTATTTTCAATTAAAAAATGAGGACTTTTCTTTGTCCAAAAGAACTTCATTTTGCAGCGCAGTAAGGCACTGTTCTGCCGAGCAAATCCTTGTTCCAGGAACCACCTCTATCTGGTGTCTTGCTTTGCTGCTGAAGGACACTTYTTCCTGTGTTGTTAAAATCATATTGCTCAAGTTCATCAAAATGCAGGAAGCTTTTTTTTTCTCACCGCCATCGGGGTTCAAGTGGCTGTGAAAAGCTGGAGGAACACACAGAGCCACTGCTCCTGCACTCCCTCTCCCAGTAGGTAACTCACCCTGGGATGGAGCACACGGTTTTCATTTGTTTTGCCATTGCATCAGGTCTCCTGTTCTTGCCTCTTCTGTTGTTTCCAAGAGTAAGCATCTCAAGGGACTGCTGGGATTCGTGTCTRTCACCTCGCTGCTGCTGGATTCCTGACCTTTACGCCTCCGAGGGAGTTTGGCTTTCAGGAAAAGCTCAAACAAGGCAGAAACTCAGACATTTTGTTCTGGTAGAAGGTTGGTAAGGAGTGAGAAAATGGTCTCTCGTCGGCATTTCCATTTCACTGGCCTTCTTGAAATTTCAAGTTTCCATAACAATGGTATCAAACAGAGAGGGCACTCCAACGGGAATGTGCCTGCCACTTCCTCTCACCCCACACATAACACTCTCCAGTAAAGTGTCACGGCCTGGCCTCGCAGCAGGTTCAGAGATGCCCCTTTTGATTCCCTGCTGGCCCCTTTTGACTCCCTGTTGTCAGGCACCGAATGAAGACAACACAAGACCCGAAGCAAATCAAATATGTGAATTAGAAAGACTCCGCATCCTAATGAAGCAAAATTCCTTTTTGAAGGCAAACAATCATGAAGGACCTGAGCTGTCACTCCTGAGGCCCCAACAGTTTCACCATTGATTTCTGTGAAACAGGGAAACAGGGTTTCCTGTGGGAACAGGGTTTGGCCTTGCTTTCCGGGAAAGGGCRATTGCTTTTCTGCATTCCTACCCTTGCACACAAAATCTCTGACTTGTCTCACGATAGCCCACATGCTTCAGCTGCAACAGCCAGGTCCCAGGACTGGGTCAGATCCTGGCAGATCCCACCTCAAAATTCACTATTACAGATATTTCAGTGTGGGGGTTGTGACAGATGGACTTGTCCCCTTAACCAAACGAGTGGTTGGCTCCAAAGGAGGTAAAGGCCTAASCCAGAACTGGGCCAAGAACTTCTCCAGTTCCAAGCTGTCCTCTGAAAACCCACGAAGGAGCAGGGTTAGGAGCCTGTCCTTTGAAGTCTGCCGATGACTGTGGGTCTCCTGGGCTGCTCAGGTCCCTGTGTGCAGCTCAGGAGCCGATGTGGGACTGTTTTCCCAAAGCAAGCCCAGCAATGTAGGATTGCCTCCTYCCCACGGAGAGGCTTCAGCTTTTTGATCTTTCTTCTCCCTGCTGGGTTGCTCCTCTCAGTGGCACAAACCTCCCCCTTTCCCTGGGTAAGAGGCAATGCTGCCTTTCCTGGGGGTAAGGGTGAGTGCACACCTTCCTCCTGCTTCATCAGTTGAGGCTTTCAGCTACTCTGGACCTGTTGAGCCCTGCCCTGCAAAGCCCCAGGCCAAGCTTTTCCTGGCACATGGCACTGGTGGCACATGGAGAGCTATTGAAAGCRTGAATGGCATCAGTATTAACACCCAGCAAGCATGGGGAAAGAGCTGCACCACTGATGTGTGGATGTTGATGAACAATTCCCTCCCCTCCTAATCTTTTTATAAAATTGTACCACTGGTGGCATTTGAGGCATCTCTGGCTCAGTGTGCCAAAGGCCTCTCCTCTCACAGGAGGTAAGCTATAAATCATAGTGCAAGAGACACTTTTTTTTTTTTTAAATTTAATATTGCTAATTTAATATATGTTAGTGATGTTGAGCATGCATCAGCTAAAGAAAGAAATCAGGTGGCCACCTCTGGGGAGCATTTTCAGAATGTTTAAGGTCAAAAAGCTAGACTGCAGTTTGGTGGAGCAGGAGGTTTTCAGCACAGGTGAACAAAAATTATTTTCAGGATGCTACGGTATAATGTTGCATTTATCTCAGGAGTATAACTAATAAATCATGTACCATTGCCAATAGATTTAAAGTATGATGTCACAGCAGCCTTTCATCTGTGTGTCTAAATATTCAAACCATCCTTGAGTGAAATGGTCACTGTCTTTCTGAAGGGTAATAATGCAGGGGTCAGCATAAAAATTTGCCTTGTTCTGGACTACATCAGTTAAAATTATGGTGGTAAACAGAAGACAGGTGGGTTTATTAACAAAGTGATGGGATTGTTGCCTCTTCCCTCCTCCTGCTTGCATCACTCACTGTATCTGCTATGTGTGATGCAGAGAAAAATCCAAAGGGACACCTCTTAATTAAATTAACAAGGAAAAAGGAAACACTTGCAATAAGGGTTCAAGATAAACATTTGTCTCATATTTCTGTGTCTGCCAGGAAAGCAAGGGTGGGTTGCAGCAGGACATGTTGTTTCCAAGAGTTGGTTTTAGAAATGATGAGCAAGAAGGACTGGGAAAGACTGGCTGCACAAAGATGATTACAGTTGGGTGAGTAAGCCTTGGATCACCCTCTGGGAACTCACGGCCACTGCTTCAAGAAAATCAGATGGTCAGAGGTGACTCATTACACAGCATGAGCATTACACAGCATTGCACTGATGTAGTGGTGAGAAGGATCAGGAATGAAAAGTGAAAGAGATAATCAACAGTTATTTTAACAATACTGAAATTAAGTTACCCTTTTTTTATTATTATTTTCATGAGGTTATTATGCTCCCTGAACTTCTGTTCACAGCTGTTGCTGTTCCTTATCCAGAGTAATTTTCAACATAAGCTGAAAGCCACATTATGATTTGGGCACTGGCTGGTGTGACCCAGGAAGGCTTGGTCTCTGCCAAGCTACACTTGCCATTCAAGTTGTAAAGATTTCAGTCTGKTTTTTTTTCAGTTTGTGAGTGTGATGCTGTAATGTTGGCCTGGTGGAACCACTGCTGCACACAGTTGCTAGGGAAACATCTTCATTTTTCTTTGAGTTTTGTCATTCAACTCACAGCATTGCTGTAATTATTCTTTTAAAAGTGGGACGTGGGAGCCATGAAGAGGTGCCAGTCACTGATGTAAGAGCTGGCATTGACCAAACACACTGGCTTGAATCTCACCAAGGGTCTCAGGGTCAGCAGAGAGGTTTCTGCAGGTGCTGGAGGGGTRTGGGAAGCAAAACAGCTTCCACATGAATTTGAATAATGTGTTGAGAAACCCCTCCAATTATGCCTGCAGCAATGAGTCAAGTTCAAGCTTATATGAGTGAGATGTTTGGCTACACTTTGTATTTACATTTCAGTAGCCTTTTCTGCTGACAGTGATGCCCCTTGTCTTGTTAATGAGTCTCCTAACAGTGTATGGTGGGCTCTGTAATGAAAGGAAATGTGACAGGATTTATTGACACAATGTCCAAAACTGATCAGAAAATTCTCTTCTAAAGAGGAAATGACAAGCCTTTTTCAATTATGCTACTTTGAGTGTTATTAAAATCACCCCTCATTAGATGCCACAGAGGTGGTGATGGGTGTTGTACACAAAACTTTGTGGAAGAAGAGGCCTCTCAAAATAGGTACATATCCCAAACATTTGTATGTCTGAACTCTACCTCGAAGAGATAATCAGGCACAAAATCACTCATCCCTCTTTGGGGACTGGGCTGGGGACTAATTTTCTGATGGGCAGTTCTAGGAATTGCTTTGTGAGCAAAGGCAAAGCAGAGATTTTGGAAAAACAGCTACATTTTTGCATCATCCCTCTGTAATGCCTGTTTGTCAGCAAAGCTGCTCCCTGAGCCTGGTTGTCTCTGCACAGACACAGCAGAAGTTTGGTTGTGACCCTCAGGGACTGCTCTGGAAGTACATCCAGCAAAAGCCAGGAAGGGGTCTTGAGCTGTGAGATGAACTGACACATCTAAGACCAGCACAGCAACCCAAGGCAAAAAAAATCCTTACCCTCTGAAGCCCTAAACAGCTCCTTCTCCAGTGTCTTCATCTTCACCTTTTTCCTTTTGGGCCTACAGTTCAGGTAATGTCTTCAGAGGCTGGATGCTCTTCCCCAGGCCTTGCCAGCTGAACCAGCTGGGCTCTTCTGTGGGTTTTGTCTTCCCTGGGGGCCCAGTGTCCTGCACTGGGTGATGATGTACTGAGGGGAGACACAAGGAAGGCCCCCACATCTCCCAGGGCCACGCAGGAGGGTGACAAACTCTGGACCACGAGCTGCTCCTGGCAGGACTGACCACTCCTGCTGCTCCTGTCCTTGGTATCCTGCACAGCTGCAGGCTGCCAAGACCAGGGAGGCTTTTTTGGAGTGAGGTGAGATCCTGGGCTTTGGGAGAGAAGAAGAATGATCCCATACCAGCTCTCTCATCCCCCACCCCCGCTTTGATGGAAAGTTGGGTCAGTGTTGTTTTTGTTTCTGCTTCTTTCTCCCTTGCCAAAGAAATCATTGTGACTAACTCCTCATCATACGTGTTCAACAGTGTTTCTGGGATCAGGTCCTCCTCAAGAAAACAAAAATAATCCCTCTTGTTTCTCCTCCCAGCTATCCCATAACATACGTAAGTGTTCAAGGAAGCCAGGAATGTATTTTAATTCAGATCATTATTAATAAGTTCAGGAGCTATGAGTTTTCCTCTCTTCATTCAAAATGAATTATGGCTTGGAGAAAAAGATATCCATCTTACAAAGTTTTAATCCAAAGGGACAYCTCTTAATTAAATTAACCAGCAAAAAGGAAATACTTGTAATAAGGGTGCAAGATAAATATTTGTATCGTGCACATTCTAATTTATCACAGCCTTAAAAGAGTCCATAAGGTTTGTTTTTCTTCACTGAAATGTGATGCATTCAGATATCATTCTCATTTATAAATTAGTGTGTGTCACATGGGACACCCCCCCATGGGTTGGGGTATTGGCCTGCCAGTGATATATTGCAGCTGGAAGTGAAGATGAGTAGTCCTCAAACTCAGGCCCTAAATTTAACATTACCCAGAGACAAGCAGAGCCCTGAGCTGACTTAGGGCTGGAGGCAAAGCTGCACAGCCCTGATGTGTTATCTCGTGGGATTGCACAGTGCAGTGGTGCTGCCAATTTTTAAAGAGTGAGGGGAAAGCACCTCCACTTCCTCCATTAATCTGCTTTTATTTACCTGGGTGGTACCATGGTGATACTCACTGAAGCCCTGAGTGGGCAAAATATTTAAGTGGGAGCCTATTTTTAAGGCAGCTGAGAGGTTGCATTAATTTCATAGGCAGTGGTCTCACGTTTGTAGTTGTGTTCATGATTAAATACTTGATGCCTTTGCTGCTATAGGTAACTTCTACATATTTGGGTTTTATTTAGCAGTTTTCAGGGAAAAAAAAGCTCAAACCACAACTCCTCTACATATGCATTTGTTTGTACATTTAGTCTGCATGAATGCTCATGGAGTATTTTGCATACTCACACATGTGCTGGGGTGTRCAGGACACACAGACACGTCAAATACAGACGTTCATATTTTTACCCAATGTTCTACATCTCACTACATTTTAAAATTATGCAAATTTCTGGTTTGTAAAACTGGGAATAATCAGGCTGAAGGAAAATATGCTAAAACATCAACAAATATGCACAATTATTCCAGGAATTGAGTGTGCACAGGGGAAGGTCTGATTTAGACTAGCCTAGACTGGACTGCAATAATTTCAGTTGGGAGGGACCTACAAAGATCCTCYAGTCCAACTGCCTGACCACCTCAGGGCTGTCCAAAAGTTAAATCATGTTGTTAAGGGCATTGTCCGAATGTCCCTTGGGCACTGACAGGCTTGGGACATCAACCATTGTACCAATATATCTGAAATTTTAGAGGCAAGACAACACTAGTGCATTTCCATGGTAGGAGGGCTCTAATTATGAACTCAGATCACAGCATTAATTGCAGATGCCAAACAATGTGACAATGTCTGGATGTTCAGTTGGTGTCTTATGTTGTGTTTGACCCATGAGAGATTATAGGAGTGAAAATTGTCAATAAAAAATTGGAGTTTACAGGGGAAATTTTTCCATGCATTTTGCAGAAATCAATGCTTTATTCAAGGAAAAAGGAAAATTTTCAAAGTATTTTAATTGTGGATATACTTTTGCCCAGTTCATGGAAGAAGCTGCAATTTTACCAGGARAATTAACACAGATAACTGAACTTGTCTAAGGGAATATTTGTTGTCCTTTTAATTATTAATAAAACCTCACGTTTGAACATTTTATTCCAGATATATTAACTATAACTAGAAATAATTCAAGAACAAACCTAAGAACTGCAAACTAATGTGCTGACCTTCTATATCAGTCAGGAAATTGAAAATTCTATCACATATTAGAACTGGCAGACATGGATGGATCCTGTGTGCATGAGAGAGATGGTGGGAAGAAAGAAATGTTGCTTTTACTGGGGAGATGCAGGCTTTTCAAAACTGCTGGCAGGCTTTGCAGAGGTCAGTGGGGATGTGCCTCAGCAAGGCATCACTGATAAAGCACATCCAGCTTTCCAAAAACGGCACTTTGCCCCAGGCACATTGGGGAGCCAAACTGTGGATGAAAAGGGGCTGAATGGAGCTGCTCCAGTCTAGAAAACAGTGGAGGTGTGTACAGTATCCTCCAATGSGTTAATCAAATGGGATCATTGGAGYTGGGATAAAGATGGGACAGGCAGAAAGTTAACCCCATTTGTGGATGGTGTAGGACTCTTCAGAACTGCCAACAGCCAAGAATTGCAGGAGGATCTCACTCACACCCAGCTGAGTGACTGGGAGATCAAATGCCAGTGGAAAGCCACTGCTGGGAAGAGCAAAGTAATGAAACAGAGGGGAAGTGACAAAATGACAAAATGACTGCTCAGCCAGCAGCTGGAAGTCAGTATGCTTCTGCCTTTTAGAARAGAATTTGGAATATTGATGGAAAATTCTCTGAAAGCAGACTTCTGATCCTCAGCAATAAAAGGAAAAAATAGCCAAATTAAGCACTGGATACTACCAGGAGAGGAAGTTGTCAGATGAATCATAAGCCCAAGCCATGCCACTCTTCAACCACCCTAAAATGGATATGGGGGAGCCAGAGGTAGAGAGAGAATTAAAACAAGAACAAGGAGGCTGTGACCAAGCTTGCACGAGTGGGGTGAAGAAACAGCTTATGAGAAAAGCCTGTTCAGGGAAAAAAAAAATAGCCTATTCAGTGTTTCTCRTAATGTAAGAACAAAGAGTATCCCAAGGACATGACCAGGTTTAAAAACAGGGTGAAGATTTGCTGATTCCACAGTGTAGCTGCCACGTGTTGGTGCCCTCACCACAAGATTCTGCAAAGGCCAAGAGGGCAGAAGGGCTCCAAATTAGACAGATTCAGAGAGGACCAGACTGTTGGTGAGTGTCAAACACAGCATTYCAGCTCCAGCTCAGGAGTCCCAGTGATCAGGGAGTGGTGGGAGCACAGCAGGGACACCAGGAAAGGCCCCATGGCACTGGTCCTGTTCCTCTTTGCTCTGCTCTGAGCATCTTCTACCAGCCATGGTCAGAAACAGGACCCAGGGTTGGACCAACCCTTGTTCTGACCTCACAGAGCAGCTCTTGTGTCCCTCTGCCTCACCAAGAAGTACAGATGTGCTGAGCTGATTTCTGAATAAAATAAAATAGCCTAACTGTAAATAAACTGAATGTTCTCCTTGAACTTAAAAAACAAAACAACAAAAAGCCCCAAAATAAAACCAAGACAATGTTTATACTGGGAAATGTGCATTTTTTTTTTTCCTTCCTGGATAACTCAGAAACAGCTGTAGGGGTTTTGTTCAGACTCCCCCTCTCCAAAGTTCACTTYTAGGTTGAGACAAATGTTTTCGGTGCCAAAGAAGACATTTGAAGAAGACCGTAAATGAGAGAAAACAGAGTTAAGATGCAAATGGAGTTTTGCTGCAACCTTAACCAGAAATCTCATGATTTACAGTCATTTCTCTAACATTTGCTTATCTTCAAGGAGAGAAGGGCTCTGGTTTAGCGGAAGCTGTGTTTTACCAGGAGGATAAACAATGCTCTTACTGACTAACCAGCATTTCCCAATGTTGTCTCGTGAAGATTTCAGGAAATATCTCCCCAGAATAATGCTCTTGATGCTAGGGCAGTGAGATTTGAAAGAGAGCATTAGACCTGACAGCACTTAAGCAGTGCTGGGACAGGCCCTGTGCGTGTCACAAGAACCTAAGGAAATCTGGAACTAATCTTGGTGGCAGGCCCAGCAGGGGATTTTGCCTTCAGTAAAGACAGGATTGCCCAACATTTCCCATTATAATCTCTTGCTTATGCTTTCTCATAACATTGGCAAGCTTTAGCTCTTCAGGCTAGTATTATGTACACTGGATAGCTTTCCCTAGCTTAGAAGTTTGGGAAAAATGTCAGTGCAAATGGAAACTTCTGAGGAGGAGGAGAGAAAGGAAGCAGAAATGGGGGTTTACARCCCACCTGCCAGCTTGTTCCTGTAAAAGTTATGAAGTCCTTGTGGAGGTGTGGCAGTAACTTGAAACCTGGGAAGAGTTTTCTTGCTGTCACCACAAAATCTAGTTGTATTTAGATACGTCAKCCTCTAAAATCCCATTTTTACATGCTCAGAGAAGAGCAGAGAGGCTGCCAATGCATCAGCAGAACCCGCAATGCCCCTATCCCATTATACCATTCCTGGGTGGTGGGCACTGTGCTAGACAAGAGGAATTATCCTGAACAGTGTTTTGGGGGGTCGTATGTGTTCTTGGTTTGCTTTTCCCCTTGCAGGTAATTAGAAGGTGATTTTGTAAGAGCACCAGAGGTGTGGTGTCAGGCCCTGCTGCATGAGGGGGTGCTGGCACAGAATGTGCAGACTTGGCAAGGCTGGATTTCAAGGACAAGCTCCCAGAACTTCAAGAAGTCCCAGCMCTCTTCCATCTTCCAGGTGGGGCCAGCCTGATTCTCCAGTGTCAGAGGCAAGATTGTGTGTTAGCAGGCAGGGTCCTCCCCCTCTGAAGGGGAGATGAGAAATGACCAAGGGTGATAAGTACCAAAAAGAACTGTTGACATGCATTCAGGACTCTGGGAGAGCATGTAGGAAATTTGTGTTTCCTGTTCTGCCAGAGACACATTGGATGAAACAACCATAATATATATGTATGTGCAGAGGGTTTGAATGAAGGGTCATTATATGTTAAATTAGCTGTATTGCAGGAACATTAAAGAAAACAAGAACAGGAGAAACTCCTCAATCCATGAGAGGATTTGTGTGATGCTTCAGAAAAACAGATCTTTGTGTTAGCAGGAGGYCTATCATTCTTGTGAGGTCACTGGAAGAGACCCGGGGCCTTTTGCACTCTGCATGTGCAGCGTAAAATAGCTTTGCATTTGCTTGATCTTTTCCATCATATTATACAACCTTGAAGAAAGAAAAGCAAGCATCAAATTTGTGATTTATGGCTCGATATTTACTTGCTGTATCCGGGTGCGAGACCTAGTCCAAGAAACAAAAAGAGACCRTGAGCCCAGAAGGAAAAATACACGCTTAAGGACTAAATGTATTTTTCTTGGAGCGCAGTCCCAGCGAGCTCTGCTTGGAAAGCCGACCGCCTGCTCACCCTGTGAGGGTTTCCAAGTTCAGCTTCCACGCTGGAATCTCTCTCTCTCTCAACACTTTTTGCACTTGGCTCAGCAGACCTTAACCCCCATCCTCACTGCTCCTTGTGGAGGAGATCCCTGCACCCCTCGGCCGGGCCGAGAAAACCCCTTTTTAATAAATTAGCACAGTGTGATGGGAGGCGGGAGCATCTGGTGCTCCCAGCCCTGATTTATTTCTGCAGGAGCACACAAAGCATCGAGTGATAAATTATTGAGAGTCAATGGGCCCTTGGAGAACWGGGCTGTGATGAATAGTGAGCAGTTGGCATCCCACATAACCGTGGGTCCCAGAGGGCTACCTAGGGAGAGGGTAAGGGGAAAGAAAAGGCCAAAGCCTTTGAAGGATACAGCTGTTGGGAAAGTCTTCCTTTCAGTGAGACATTACTTTTATTTTTAACACCTTTTTCAGCAGTGGGAAATGGGGTTAGGAATCCTCTGGGGATAAACAGTAACCACTAAACCCATGATACCTGCAGCCTGGTCTATATAGGACAACAATGACCCTGAGTATTGATCTACCCAAGTGAATTTTTCATTAAGAACATCAGGAGCTCAYTTAAAAGATGTTGCAGTTACCAGAGCTGTCTTTTGCAAATTCCAGGGCAGAGAAATCCACAGTCTGTGTCTCACCAGCAAAGAGGCCACAATGTGCTTGTTTGGTATGGAAAACAGAATTATTTTGGAGTCAGTGTTTAAAGACACAAGAACAAAGGTGAGATAATGTAARTACTGCCTGATTGCCCTGTTTGTGTGGCACTTTCACAAGGAGCAGTGGCAAAACCACTGAGAAATACCTTTCCTTRATGACCCTGGACATTGTGGTCATAGGGAAAAATTCCCCAGGCATGGGGAGGTGGTGACTGGGATCACTGCAGGGGACTGCTGGGTGACACTGGGGCAGGAAATCACTCCCTGTGCCTCCATCCCATCACTTGGGAGCTGGGTGCAGAAAAAACATCACTAATCATGCAAGACCAGTTGGCAGAAGGTTTGTTGTACATCAGGTTGTGAGAGCAGCCTCTTCCAAGCCTGTACATATCATGAGCTTCACTACGCCCTCTGAAGCAAAATACACCCACGTCTGGCATGCAGGGGTGTGAGAGTTAAAATGAGCCTTGTGCCCAGAAGTGAGAGGATTGATCCAGAAYGAGAGCTAAAAAGGGCAGTGCACTGGACACTGACCTCCCCTGCCTGATCCAACTTTTCAAACTGGATTTCCCTTCAGGAGGCCATGAAGGGACTTGTTCATGGATATCTGGAGCATCCTTGTGCAAGCATTTTGAAAATCTCAAGCTGTTTCAGCCTGTCATACTTTCTGAATTATYTGCATTATAGCTGGCAGACAGGTGATATCCCACACTCACCTGGCCATTAGTGATAACTTCACTTTGGCTTCAAAATKTTCATTTTAGTTGCCACAGAAGCCATCAAATGCTGTATCTTCCTGGCTGCTCCTGCTTCAGACAGCTTTGCTTTCACATACTTGACTCTGGGGGAGTTTTTCACATGCACAGCTACCTCAGTGAGAAAAAAAAATGAGTAYAACATTTTGGTGTTTGTTTTCTCTTGTTTGCATCTGCAGTTAGTCACATGTGACAGCATGTTGGATGATGGAATTTAGCTTTGGCTGTCCTAACCTAGAGTCACTGGGTCTGCTGTGGAGTCTGGAGTAGAGAAACTTGTACAACTCCTCTGGAGGGCTTCACAGCCCAGGCTGGGCTCTGAGCTGGCAGGGGTCTGTTCAGGCTGCCTCTGGTGTTTCAGGCTTTGTCCATTTCTATTTACACCCTTAGCACCATTTTACTGTAGCTATCACAAGGGAGTGGCTTCTGAGTTGCCCCTAGAAAGGKGTTTATAACACACCCAGGTCAGGACATTTTGGTGCCCATTTAAAACCTTCCTTGTTGYCTCTCACTCTCCCTAACTTTCACAATTCCTGGAGTCTGAAGTGACATTAAAGTCTGAATAACTTCTGGCAGTCTATTCCCTTTGCCAGCCCTCTGAATGCACTGACTCTGCCTCCTGGGCTGGGAGACAMCATCTGGGTGTGCACCAGGAGGTACCTACTCTGCTCATTCAGGACTTCATTTTTATCAGTTAAACCAGTGGTTTTCATTAGTGTACTGCATGAAAGAAAAACACAGCACAGGTATGTCATTTAATGTATTAATTAGAATAWATTCACCACTAATGTTACCAGCAGTGTCCTTCTTAGAGCATGAAAACCAAACATTTATTCTTYTTAATGGAGCATTTTTTCCCCTCTGCTCCCCAAGTGAACAGGGGTTTATTATCATCATTCCCACTCCTGTATTCCATATGTGACTCCAAATCAGACCCTGAGGTATTTCATCTCTTACCTGGCAGGGTCAGTTTAATGTATTGAAATCAGCCTGACTTACATCTGCTTTGCAGATCATCACTGGCATACTTTAAAAATTGTTATAAGTCTATAACAATGCTTTTCTCCCCTCCCCCAGTGCCCCRGTAATGTCAAGATTTATTGAATCTGAAGGTCCAGTTGTGACCTTGGCTCCCACTCACTAAATCTGAACCTTCTGGGGTCCATAAATCTTTGTGTGCTGTTCAATTTATAGAAGTGAACATCTGCTTATCATACAATATTTAATTTGCAGGTGTATTCCACCAGTAAAATAAACACATGGGTTCAGTTGCCTGGGCTGTAGGACATTAGACAGATGTTGATGGGATGGTGATGGGTGATGKTTTTGCCTGTTGAGAGAGCCCTCACCATTGGCAGAGCTGCTGTGTGTGGTGAGGTGGCTCTCAGGACACTGCACCCCTGAGAAGTGAGAGTGGCACAGCTTTAACCCCAAAACTCGGGCTAATCCTGCCTGAGTGCAAAGCCTGAGGTGCACACAAATCACACAAGAGGAAAACTCCTGTCTTCCTGCCTCTCCTACGTCTGGTGGGAAAGGCATCAGCCCATGTAAGGATGGTTGTGCTCAACCTGGGGAATGAGAGGCAGAGCAGTACCTCTGTTTCTTCATTCACATGCTGAAAAATACAGTGCACAAGAGAACCCTGTCTCAGAGCCTGCACGGAGAGGGAGAGGTCTGCAAACACCTGAACATGATGAGAAAGGCTGAAAACTCCTGCTCCACAGCGTAAGCAAAGCATTGCTGACCTCAAATAACTGGAAAAAGAGAACAAAAGGAGCAGAAAATATCCACTGTGAGTGAAAAGGAGGAAAGAGGAGGTGAGCAAGCAAATATAATTAGAGGGTCAGTGGTGGCTGAGCAGGGAAACAGAAAGGCAGCAGAAAACCAAAGTGCCTTTGTATGACCTGTAGGAGGTGACAGGACACAGGATTTTTGTCAACAACTGAAGAAGCCAGAGGAGACAGCAGTCCCACAACAAAAAGAGGGAGATGGGATAGTGAGATCACCCAATCCTCTGTTCTCCCCATGAGCTGTACACTCAGACTGTGCACAGAAGTGCCCCTCTCAGCAGTGCCTGGTGAGTAGCTGAGCTCAGAGTATCGTGGGCATACTGGGGCAACATTCTGGTTGCCTTCCATCCCAACAGCTGGCAGGGAGAGAGCCTTTCTCCTCTTTTGCCCAAGAGACTCCTTCCAGAGGGCTTTGGCCCAGTGCAGGGTAAGTGTCAATTGCAAGCAGGTAGTAGAAGTGCCTTTGGGCATGAAGCATTTTAAAAAGCAGGTTTGCATTTTAAAAAGTGCTCATGCTCCCTTTGTGAGAGAAAGAGCCCCTCTGCCAGAGGCCCAGCTCCCAGCCTGGAGAGTGGGGCTGTCTCCTCCCTGTGAGCAGCTGCCTGGGCAGGGAACAGGCTGGAATGGGAGCAGCTGCATGGCATGTGCTGGGTGAGGAACTGGGCAGGGGGTCCCACAGGCCATGGGGCTGTGTCAGCAGTGAGCTGGCACCCAGCTCGGTGGCCCTGCTTTGCAGGAGGTCAAAGGGGGAGCAGCACTGCAATATTGCCAAGGCAGACCCTCTTCTGTCCAGGCACACTGTTGGATGTTGTCCTTCTTCCTGCTCACTCCTCCCTTGATGCTCCAGGGTGTCCACGTGTCCCTGGAGCAGCCAGTGACACTGCTGGGGATACTTTGCATGTTCTTATGCTGAAAATGGGAATTCACTAACTGGACATGGGGTGCAGATATAKTTTCCATCAGTTTATTCCCTGTCCCTGCTGCCAGAGGTGTCCTGTGAGCCCATTGTACACATGTTGGAGGGTGACCAGCTCAGATCATTGCTGCCCACAAAGAAGGGCAGGAGGGCGTCTAGTTAACAATAACAAAGCACCTGAAGAAAAAAAATATTCTGAAATATTGTAGCTCTACTTCAATAAAAACATCTATTAATATATTTCAAGACCTTCCACGGTTGTTTTCTCCTCCCTCCAGGGTAGTCTAACCCCAGCCATAATTTAGCATGAGGCATGAATATCTTCACTTATTGTACCCATAAAAGAAGAAAATTGGGAATTTGCTCAGACTGCCAGGAATCTGGAATTTGTTGATGAATGGACATTTGGCTGAACATAGCGAATTCCCAGCTAATTGAAAGCAGATAATGAAATAATGCATTCACCTTGAAAAACATAATTTTCTTAATAAATAATTGAAATGGCATTCTTCTGACAGATGAAATAAGAAAAAAAATAATAAATTCAGGATTAATTCCTGTCCTATATATTATAGCATACTTCAGTCATACCTTATGAGGTGATTAAAAACCATAAATCTTTTTTTTTCTTTTTTTAAAAGCACAGTGCCAGAGAGTGCTTTGGTCTAGAAAATGCAAGGGCCATCCTGTTCAGGGAGTGTGGTTTCAGTCATCCTCAGCCTATGCTTCTGTCTCCAAATATCATACCTAGGGAGAAGAATGCAGAGGCCAGGGGGAAAAAACAACCTTGGGAAAATGTAGGCTGGTATCCAGCATGATCAGAAGTACGTGAATTAGCATTTCTGTAGGTGTTCACCCTTCTTATCTCCTTCTCATGCTCGGGGTGGGCCAGCAAACCTGTTTCACATTGCACTGGTGGGAATCTGTGGCCAGGAGTTACCCTTCAGTCAAGGAGAAATGATTTTCATCTGAAGGGAGGTTGATAGCTGAAAACATGTCAGCTCGAAACACTTGCAGATGATCTGAGCACACCCTCCATTTTAAGGAAAAGATTAGCAAAGGATCCAAATAAGAGCATATGGGTCCAAATACCCCAATCTGGGTAGGGCTATGACTTGGAAACCCTTCTGGATCTAGAAGTAGGTTCCTCCCATATTTATGCAACAGGATAAAATTAAACTGCAGAACTGAACTCCAAAGTGTGGAGCTTACAAAATGCAAAGGTGGATTTTTTTAAAATAGTTTTAGTTTGACAGTAATAATTTCTTGTCAGACTGTGGTTTGAGTGGAACACAATGTTCCCAAAGAGACACGAAACCTGACAAGTTTTAATCTGCTAAACTGCAAAACTTGGCTATCCTAATTGGAAGTGTTACTAATCTGGGTTAAGTTTGGAATTATTTTTCAATGAATTTGCAGCAGGTTGTGGTTTTGGGCAAAAGCCATGGAAAACTTGGTAGTTTTTAATTTTTAATGGGAACAAGGGGAAAACCACAGTGATTTTGCTTGAGTTGTGATTTAGAACTTTAGACTTGGTCAAATTGATGGGCTGCGAGGCCATGTGAAATAAAAGAACAAGTTTTGTAAATGTAAATTTCCCCACCAAGTGCAGCAGATCTGCTCACAGAGGTGCTTCCTCTCAGATCAGTTCTTGAGTTTTAAGCACAAAGACGTGTCCAGCTTCTTCCTAAAATCAGTGGGCCAGAAGTTCTACAAGGCCACAAAAGGAGCTGAGGAGTGTAAAGAAATGGGATGAATGGTTTTGAACCTCTGCCTTCCTCACTGCTAAATGTTCACAGATTTGTAAGACCTCTTAAGTCCTCTGCCTTGAGGAAATTTCTGTGTGGTCAAGACAAAAGAACAACTGCTCCAAAACTTGATGTTGACTAAACATGGTGGTTGCACTAGGTAAGACATCTTATTTTGTTTGTCTGTAAGAGCATCTATCTGGTAAAAGCAAAGAGTGACTTTGGGAATGTTTGAGCACTCTAAGGTGTACAACAGTGTCTTCCCGGTTGTCTCAGTGGTGAGTCAGTCTGATGGTTGAAAGACTCACTGAAAGAAAGTATGTCTCACCACTGCCACTCTATTTACTCAGATTTTTGGGGGGTTAGAATAGGCCTTAGGGCCTTTTTGAATGACCTTCACTGTAATACAGCCCATGGAACCTACATCAGTTTCTTCAAAGTCAGCTTTAAATTCCCAGTATCAGGGGTTTAGAGTACCTTTTTTATTGATTGTTGGGGTTTGTGTGGCTTGTGGTTTTTTGTTTGTTTGTTTATTTGTTTTAATTTAGGGAATCATCCAGGCTTTATTAGAAACTGATTGATAACAACTACTGGTAAGTACTTCTGGCAGTTAATTATTTTCCCCTCTGAAGAACAACGTCCTATTTCCATCAGAATGAATCTATCCATCATCAGACCATGAGATTTGTTAAACCCTTGTCCAAGAAGTGAAGGACTGTGTCTTTGGGCAAGTTCTGCTGCTTGCAGCCGTAACTCATTAACATCATGTCATCCCTGAGCCTTCCTTTGGACRTGTCACATAAATTGAGCTCTTGAATCTCTCAGAATAGGGCATGTTTTCCTATCCTTAATCAAGTTAGTGTGTTTTTTGTCTGAATCCCCTCCTTTTTTTTTTTTTTCTGAACACCAAAACAACTGTAGAAACCATCACACCATTGTGAAACACAGCAGATACCTGCTCTGTAGTGGACCCTGCTTTGCACAGCCAAAAGCTGTCTTGGCCCCTTCAGACCCTGAGCTGGAGTTCGTCTGACTTCCTACCAGGACCTGGAGATCTCTGCAGAATCACCAATCTACCCACTTGGAAAGTCTGGCCTGCCTTGATCTCCCTGATTGTGCTCTGCCACAGTTAAGGAGCAAATGGGCTCTGCCATTCACCAGTCCCTCAGCCTCTCTTTGCCATCAGCAGGGAACAGTTAAACAGTGATGAGCCAAGAACCCCACTCATGAAATTGGACAATTCCCCAAAGACTGTTTTATCTGAGGTAAAATAGTCCAGCTGGTAAAACAGTCCAACAGTATCATTYATATCAGCTCTATCACCTTTACTGATTAAACATGTTCATGTTCCAGCATTATAAAATTATTTTGTTGGGGTCTGTTTTTGATAAGCTCAGGATAATTTTAATGTAATTCTATTTTCTCCCTGTAATTCTTAAGAGAGTTCCCAAATAACAGTTCTATTATTTTGTTCAGATTGGTGTCAGGCTGACAAGTCTATATTTATTCACATCATCCTAGTTACTGTGTTTAAGTGCTGGCACAACTTTATCTTTGCTTCACATCTGTAACTTCTCTAGTGTTCCAAGTCTTATTCAAAATCAGCAGCAGGGGTTCAGGGAATATCTTTCCCTTTTGGATGCAAATTATTCAGGAACTGCCAATTAAAAATTTCCAAGTTTAGAAAGCATTGTTATAAAAGAAAGGCTTGTTTTTCTTACATAAGATGCAGTGCATTATCTGGCTTTTTCCCAAACAGAAGTGGGAAACATTTACTCATCATTTTTACTGTTTTGGGTTTATTATTGGCAGTTTTAGCCAATAAACTTTGTTCATTTAGAAACAATCTGGTACCTTTCTAGTGATCCCATTTGTAGCCAACATACTTTTAAAACTCCTGCTGATCATGGATGTCTACATTTGTCCTTCTCTTACCATGATGCTATCATTTACAGCCTGTAATTCATAGTCATTATCACCAATTTACTCAATTGTTTTGATTAGTGACTTCTCTGCACTTAGGTCTTCAGTACAGGTTCTCAACAGACCAGACATCAGAGAACCCACTCCAGAATGGTTGTTCCCAAGCTGCTAGAACTCTGGAARCAGGCCAAAACCCTTCTCACAAACTGTGCAAGTCCTCCTCAGATGGTGCTCAGCTGATCCTCCTGAAATGCCCAATAAAGATTATTGAAACATTCCAGCCATGGGAATCTTCCTGCCAGATGTCAGCCATGGTGACCAGGACAAACTTGTGTTTCAAAAGGAGTAAAAATCGTTCCAAATTCACTCTATGAGCAATTACAGGTTATTCTTTTTTTTGCTAGACTTTCTGATTTGATGCTAAATGAATGGTTGGATCTTCTCTTGCTTTTCACCCCTCTGCTCCAGTGAGCCAGGGAGGTTGGTCCCTTCCTGAGAAAGGCTCCCCATCCCACCACAGCCCCTGCACCAGGGAACACAGCCAGCCAAACCACAATGTCATGACAGCTGCTCTTGGTATTTTAAAATGGCCAGTGGTGGTTTTGCTTATGAAATAAAGTGTTTAGCTGTTTCTCACGTAACACAGGAGACAGCCTGTCTCAGTGCAGATTGAATTATTATAATGAAGCAATCATCCTTTTACTACAAGTCTACCCAAGTGATAAACAGAAACAATAGCAAATGCAGCTAAAATATTGGCTGGCTCCCTCCAAAAAGTCCCCTCAGGTCTTTACAGAGATGTGGAAAAACAGACTAGGTTTGGCCAATGTTCGGCAATTATTGGGATAAAGAAGGGAAACATGAAGTCATTCTTCTCTGAGTGTCTCATTCATCCTATTTATTAGGATTATCTGGCTGCTTTTCATGTTGATTCAATGGGAATGTATCACTTCCTAAAATTCTCTTTATTTTCTTGTTGATATTCAGTGTTGGTTGAAAAACACAGAATAACATAACCTGAAACAAACTGGCCATCTATTAGCAAATGTTTATTCTGCATTTTGTACATAAAAAAGTTGGATGGTAGTGGTGAGGCTGAGCCCGGTCATCTTAAGAATCCTTTCCTAGAATAAATCCACTTGGGGTTCATGGGCTGCTCAGGTAGATTCAGGTAGATTCAATCTGCCTGAAGAAATTAGGTACTCAAGGCTCAAATAAACCCAGGGCAGGATTCACCTCACCAGGTTTTAGGAAGCTGGAAGGGAAGTTTTATGTCACAAGTGGAAAATGGCAGGTTTGTCAGGGGTCTCAGTTTTCCTTTCCTGTAACAGGTGCCCACACAAGTGTCTGCAGAGCCTTCGGTTTTAATTAACCATTATTGTTTATTCTCAGCAGCCCCAAACTCAGTGCTGGCCCCCTCAACAGGACTGTCCCAGGAGCAGAGTCCTGCCCATGCTGGGTGAGGTGGGCAGAGAGCAGGTCTAAGCCAGCTCATCACTGTGAGCTGAAAATGTGATTTGATYCTCTTACATTTTGGAGTTTGAGAGACAACAATGTAATTCCCACAGCTCTTCCCTTCCAACTGTCCTGCCAGACTTGGAATGCTCTTCAGCAATTTGGGAAGGTATTAGACTTGCAAATCAATTTATTGCTTTGACTTTAGCATTCTCATTAGGGCCCTGGCTGTACATTTGAACTGTTACCCCAGCTCAGTTTACCTTCTTGTAAACTTCACTGATATGTGAAGTGTTGGATGGGTCCTTTCTAAAACATATTGTCCTATTAAAACACATTTAAAGAGTCTTGTAAACCCTGGGGATTAACCCCAACGTTTATGGAGAGTTATAGATGCTAATTCTTGCATATTTGTCATTCCAAAGTGTGGCCTGGTGGCAAACTTTCTTCCTACACCACGGCATTTGCGTCAGTGAGGATTTGTCTGTGCTCTGATTCCTTAGGACAGAGAAAAGAAATGGTGGGAAAGTGAGGAACATGGGCATTTACCATCCTAGACTACATTAGCTGGTCATAAAATCTAAGTGCTAGCTCATAGCAGGAGACTGGGAAATAGAAGAATCATGCCCAGAGGATGGTTTTGATTAAAAAGATAGTGATAAGAGATGGTCTCACCCTGAAGAAGTAGTGGAAKTTTCTCTTTCAGTTTTTTTTAATGTTCCTGTTTTGTAGCACCTTTGTGTATGATCTCTCCCCATTGTCTTGCAAACACAGAGTTGGCAGCAGCAACCCCACAAACCTTCAGTTCCCTCACCAGCCTTGGGTGCCTTAATCTGTCCACAACTCATCAGTTTCTTCTCTTCTAGGGATGGAAGATTTTTAACATCTGCAAGCTTCTGTCTGTTGGCAAAATAACAGATAAAAGTGACAGACTCAACTGTTTGGGGTATATGAGTGTAACTGGAGAGAAATATGTCCTGTGTGATCATAACAATATGTGTGTGTATTGGTTTTGTGTTTATATATACATATATATATATATATACATATATAAATACATGTGTGCACACACACACAAAGAGTTTGGCAGATATTTGTATGGCCAACACAAATCTGAGCAAATTCAATTTGTCTGAGTTAAACCTTTACTATATCTCCATAAAGCTAATCCTGGCAGTTTGGGGGTTTTTTTTGAGGAATAGAAAGCACCTTTTGGGTGATATAATTTCTTTAGGAGACAGCAGATGTATCAATTATGACAATCAGAGGAGTCACAACTAGCTCAAGAATTTAAACGTTATGGATAGATGGGCTTTTTGGGGAGAACTGACGTTTGAAAGAGAGACCACTCTGGAAGGAGGAGATGATGATGATGATGATGATGATGATGATGATGGAGGAAAGGTAACACAGCTCTGACCAAGCACTTTGTGAACAGCTGCTGTCCAGAAATGTTGTGAGGGGTACCCACAAAGAGCTCCATTCCTGATGTTGATTATCCCTACCTTCAGGAGAATAGGTCTTTATAGTTTTGGTGGTTTTTCTCTTCATATCTAATTTGTTACATAAACAGATGCCTTCAGTAAGTCAACTGGACTTATTATCTATTTAATTGGACAGCCTTCTGCATCCCAGTTTTTGRCTGACTACTGTGACTGAGTGAAGTAGATGGAAATTAATCATACTCAGGCTAGCCAACTCAAATCCAATTTCTTTTTTTTTTTWATGGAAGATTCTTTTAAGCTCAAATGAAGAGAAAAAGTTCCCTACAACTGGGAAATCAAGAGGCAATTACAAGACAATTAAAGGAAAGGAGCTCATACAGTCCTTTGTTCCTACTTGAAAAAACTGTGTTAATAATTTGTTAAATATTTGTTTGTTAAAAATAATCTGATAATTTTTTTTTCCCTTTTTAATGTATTTCCTTGAGAGCTCATTATTTTGAAAACATTCATTAATCAGCAATATTTTCTGGATAACTTTTCAAAAATATTTCTTACTCTCTTGGCCTGGATCAGGCCTTGGTTGTGTGTTTCATTATGTTTCACACTTCTGCTCTCTGCCTAAGGAAGGGCAGCTCGAAAAATCAGGTTTCTAGCGATCATATCTCTTACCCAGCTATATCTGTGATGTAACACAGAGAAAGGTGCATTCACCTGTCTAAAAAAATAGAATGTGCAACATAGATAGTAAAAAAGACATGCTCCTTTTGGATTTTGGAGCATGCTGGGACCCTGCATAGTGACAGTTAAACCTTTGGAAGCTCTTTCCCTTAATCCCTTTGCTGTGTCCAGCCTCAATAAACAGATATGACTAAGAGAGGGCAGCCTGTGAGCACCAGTGCAAACTCCAGCATGCTTTTCTATCTGTTTATTTGGTTGTACTTTACAATAATTAAGTTCTCCTGTTAACAGGAGAACAGTGGTGTGGGCACTGCATGGAAATTTTACTGATAATGCTTGAATTTCACCTCTTGCCCTTCCTCAACATCTCATTCAGGAAACTTGCCTGGTGTGGGAGCAGCTTCTGTGTCCTGCTAATCCAAGAGCATAGTTCAGAGTGAGAATGAAGCCATAACAAAGACAGCTTGGCCTTGGGATGAGTAAGGAATTTGAGTTTGTTACCTCAAATAGCTAAAACTCAGGAAGCCAAAATGACTTCATCTTGGAGCAGTGTAGAGTTGGATGAAGACAGCTCCTCCATGGGCAGGGAAGAGGGAAGGCTCTTCTTCCCAGTAGTTTATTAATTTCACGCCTGACTCGGGATGGGTGATAGCTTCAAATAACAAATCCAGTCACTGCATTTCCTTATGGGAGCAGACTGCAGCAGCTGATCCTGCAGCAGGGTGTGGACCAGGGAGCTGCCTGCCTTTCCCAGGGCTGTGCAGGATCCTTCCAGGCACCACAACTTGGACCCTGGGGCTGCCAAAACAGAGCCAAGGATGTGCTGAGTGTGTTGCACCCTGGCTGGGTACAGTCTCTCCACCCAAAGAGAGGAAAGCTATTTAACTGGTAAAGGKGTTGGTAACAAAAGCCTGGCAAGTTTTGCTCATGTTCTGGGAGTTATAGTGGCCCCCTCAGGGTTTGTGTCWCCACTGTTTCTCTCAGTAGAGTAAATTTAGACCTTTATTTTGCAACATATGTTATGTGCAGGCTCCTTAAGCTCTGCCTCASCTGGAATTCCTTCCATGGTCACAGCAGGTCTTTGTGCAGGCAAGGGTGGTCATGGAAGTGATTTCAGTCTCACTCCCTGGACGTGTCCAGAGAGAGGGGAAAAGCCTCCAGGCTGCTTTGTGGCCTCCCTCTGCAAAGGCCTTGGGATGAGATRTTGAGCAGCAGGAACCAGGCTTTCTGCACTACAGGGAGAACCCAAAACTTCAGGATTTTCCAGTGGCTAACAAATGTATCCTGACTCTGGTTTCTTTCTTCCTTAGTGGAGAGAGGAGAAGATGTTGTTGATTGGGTCTACAATGAAGATTAATGGGGAGGACGCCAGAACACTGAGCGTCTAACAAGCTAAAGCAAACTGTAGCTACTGAGTTTGGTCTGGGTCAATGAGCCCTTGATTGTGCAGCTACATCAAAGCATGGTGTGAGTGCCAGGGCAAGCAGTTTGTCATGGAGACTTGAGAGACACTGCATTCCCGATAACCAGGGGTTCCCTCTTCTCTGCTGTTAGGGAGGGAGCCTCTGGAAGGACATTCAGCCCCATGGCAGAGGGTGGCAAGCAATGCCACTGAGAATTCTGCCTGTCCTTGAGACCACCAGGAGTCAGGAAAGCCAGATGAGATTCCTGTTGGGATCACAGGCTCTTTGTGGAATCCAAGACTGCAGCACCACCAAGGGAATAAGAAGTGTCRGCCTTAAATGAAAACAGGCCTCTGCCTTTCTGCTTCCAAGGGCCTTGAGACTACAAYACCACCAGAGAGACAATCACCAGCTAATTGCTTGCAAGGAAGGGCGTGTATTAATTACTTTCTGTCCCAAGCAATTGCTTGTTGCAATTAATCTGTGGCTCTTTCTCTCCTACTAGAGCATGTGGTGTAGGGCTTTAGCTGGTTGAAATAGGGTGACTTGACTTTAGCATTTGTACCACCTTCAGCCTCCCAGGGCTTGGGTTGGTACTGAATGCCTTAGCCAGGGTGTCTTGGTTTGGAAAGACAGGTGTCTGCCAGGGAAAGCTGGAGCTTCCCTTGGAATGGAGAATATAAACCCCCTCCCTTCAAATTATTATAATTTTGCAATTAAGGACTTTCAGGCAAAGATTTGGGAATAGGAATAACAGCTCTTTACTAGGAATATTAAAAATACAAATGTAGTAAACAAACAAAACAAAAATCCTAGAAACTCTGACAGAGYCAGAATAAGACCTGACACCCTGGTCAGGGTGTTGGAAGCAATCCAAAATAAGTCCTCCTGGAGTGACAGRTGTGGTTCTGTTGGAGCAGAGRTGMTYCTGTAGAAGGGTGTAGTTTTCCTCTGAAGGTCCAGTGGTGGTGAGATGGGTCTGGTCTTCCTCTGGGAATCCAGTGCAAACAGGCTGTCCTGGTGTTCTGAATCTCAGGTTTTATCCAGGTAGGAATGCTGGGCTCCTCCCCCTGGGTGGAGCATCTCCCAATGGGATGATGTAATTTTATCAGTCATGAAGTGAGCCTGGATGGCCCATTAACAGCAGATATCCCCTGGAGGGAGGATGGGTGGTGGAAGAGATAAAGAACACTGCCCCACCTGGTTTTAACAGCTGCCCATTAACAGAAGACACCTGCCACTTCCCTCCTGGAGTTATGAGGAATGGGTTGTACAATACAAGAGATAAAGAAAAAAAACCCCTCCCCAACTGGCTTCAACAGATGGCAATAGAATACACATTTTTGGTTACATATTGCAACCCAAGACAGAGGGCTGCCCATGGTTTGCTCTTCACTGGCCCAGAGTCTCTTCTCTGCGTCAGCTCCACACAGGAACTCCTTTGGATGAGCAGGGCTGGAGGGATGAGTAACTCAGCTCGTCTGGGCTGACCCCTGGATGGTGTTTCCCTGCTTGGATGAGCACAGAGGGAGAAAGAAGGTGCAGATCATGGGAAAGTGATGAGAACCACCCTCAACGAGCCAATTGCTCAAACTTTCCCCCTTGGATTGTCAGGTGCCTCTTTCAAAAACCTTAACTCACACTGTTAGGAGTTTAATTTTAGGTTCTTGCCTCCCACATATGGCTTTTATACTGTGGGAAGCCTTCAGATATATCACACTTAATCACTGTTTATCCTTACTCATTTTCTTGCCATGCTGGATATTTGTTTTTAATCAAGAACAACTTTTCTGTGTCATGCATTCATCCAGCTAAATGATAATGTGCAGTTCTGCTCTGAGAAGCCATTATGTCTTGCTGCACCATTTCAAAGCAGGACATGCTGAGTTGAGTAACAATATGGCTTTTTCTTCTGCCACCCCGGGGCAGCTGGCACAATTCTGAAGCAATAAAATAATTATTTCTTATTTTTTGCCTTGTCCGAAGAAATGGAACATAAATTTCCTGTCTCTGGCTAGCTGGGTGGCATTTTGGGAAGGTAGGACTTATCCTAGGAGTAAGGACAGAAAGATTCCTCTTTGAGTGGCACTGTCTGTCTACTAATTAGAAAAACCACAGTGAGTGAAAGCTTGGCCCTTCAGAAGACAGCAAGAGCTTTGCTGCAGACTTCCATAAAACCAGGATTAAACTCACCTATTTTTAACTCTAATATAGCAAAATTTGCATCCAACACATCTGACACATTTCTCAATGAATTTACTAGTAGCCCAAGTGGGATAGTTGGCCTGAGAAAGAATAAACTCAGGGCCACAAATCTATTCCACTGGGAAGCCAATGCTTTCATACCACAGCAGACGTTGCCAAGGCAGAAGTATGTGGAAGACAAATGCAGTTTTAGCTCTGTAAACCTTGGAATTAAATTGGAGGAAGAAGTGGATTAAAGGAAAATACACTCTTGTGTCCTATAAAGCCATTGAAATCATGATGGAGAGAAAGGAAAATGCTTGTCCACAATATGTGTAAATACAAACATRAATTTGCAGTGTGTTAGGGGAAATAAATTCTATGAAAACAGCTTTGTAAAAAGATAAGGAAAAGAGATATTTGTGGATTTTTTGTTGTTTTGTAGGATATTTGGGTTTTTTTGTTGTTCAGTCATCACATTTTAAGCTGCTTCTCTACTTCCACTGGCTATTTCCAGGAATGTGAGTTGTTTGGGAATACCTGACACACACATCACATATTTTTCATGCCAGAATCACCAGTAGGAGATATCATTATTTTGTTGTGCATTCATTTCTATCTGTCAGTGAAAGAGATGAGTGGATGAATCTCTGTTCCCAGCAGAGCACCCTGGGTGGGATGGACATCCTGTACACACACCAGCACTTTAAAACTGCTTATCTTTCACCTTTTTTGCCTATAAAATACCATACAAAAATGCATGTTCTGGAGAGATCAAGGGTCGAATGAGACACAACCATATCTAATTACTCTTAGACCCTTCTCTCACAGACACCACCCTCCAAGCCTCAGCTTTTAACATCAGCCTTGCTGTGGTTTATAAAGGGTTTGTTTTTTCTGAGTGGCCAGGTTTTACAGCACCTGCACCAGTGTTGGGCAGTTCCTTCTCTGCTCCTGGCAGCATCAGCTTAGACATGAGTGGCCAGGAGGGCAAAGCTGGGGTGACACTGCTGTGGGCAGGGGAGGACAGGGCACATGGGGGCTGCTGCTCCACTCAGCCATAGGTACAAGGACAAGTTTTAGCTGATCTGTGTGTGCTTGGGAGAGCAAAGCCCTGGCCTGAGGCTTTTTATCTCCTTGGGGCCCAAAGCCTGGGGCACTGCCTCAGTTCTCATGTGGTTTCTGGAGCTGACAAATCAAAAAAATCGCCCACGTCTGGCATTCCTGGAAGGTGCTGCATCYGTGGGACAGCTGGGAAAGTGGTGGCATTACAAAAACCAGAGTGACCACAGGGCAGCTCTAAGGGARGAGATGCTCAGTCAGATGGATTACTCTTCACTGGGCCAGAAATGCTTCCCTGCTGAAGAGATATCCCAGTGTCAATTCAATCTGTCTCSTGTTCTGGTGACAGTTTTGATTTTGGTTTCTGTCAGCGCTCACATAAGTCAGTGAGTACTTCTTTATGGAAATAACCATTAAGGACTCAAACCATCTGGCAGTTCACAGGCATGTGTAAATGGCAAATAAAAAAAAAAATCCATATTACCATCAAAACTTCCAGAACAAAGATGAGACCTGATTTTTTTTTTCAGACAGAGACAGAAGGCACAACTTTAGACTTTGACCTTCTTATACATCATTAGTTAAAGCAACTATAATCCTAGGTTAAAATAAAATGTCCTTCTCAAGTMCTCTTTAAGTTACTCTTACTTTTCAGTCAGGTACCAAAGAAGCAAAACAAAGCAAAGCAGCTCATAAATCCAAAAGCTTTTCCCATCTTACTAATGTTTTGTGCCAGAATTTATTTCATAGATAAATGTACACAYATGGTCTGTCTGAAATACCCACAACTGCTAGAAAACAGAGAGACTTTGAAGGATTAAAACAGAGCATGGGACCAGCAAATAAAAATTGGATAATTAGGGGTTTTTTTCAATTAATTGACAGCGCTGAAAGGATTAAGCAACCATTTGTTTCAGGTTGCCCCAAAATGAGAATATTCAAAGTGTTTTAGATGAACCAAAGAGTGAAAAAAATAGTGACTGGAAAAAATTACTTTTTGTACCTGAAATCAAACATTCCAAGTACTTAACTGAAACTGGAACTGTGTTTTCAAACATGAAAGCAAAGCATTTCATCCTTAAAATATGAACACTTAATGATTTTTTTTTTCCACTTTGTTGGGGTTTTTTAGGGTCTTATTTATCTGACCAGTCCAAGAAAATAATGGGCATAAATTAGAACTTATTCTTGTCAATCTGTGCCAGCATTTTCCAGGAAAAAATCTATAGCTGTAAACAACATTCCTCTGTCCAGCCAGAAACCAGGATGTTACCTGCTTCTAATTTGTATGACAAGTGTGATTCACCAATGACATGCAATTGTTTGGAAATCATCATAAATTCTCAGCCTTACAGCAGACCTCTAGTTTTTTATCCTCCTACAGTAATGTTGTATTGAAGACAGATGACATTGGTCTCTGCTACGTCCTTGGGAGATGGTTTTTCCCTGAACTCCATCTCCCATACAGTTATGTAAATCATTAATGCCTGGCATGATTTAGTTTACAGACCTCCAGTGAACAAGTTCTTGAATGTTGAAATCAATCAGTATTTTTTAATGCTGGGAAATCTTCCATTTCAAAATGCGTCCTCATTTAAAGTTCTATATTTGACAGATTTTACCACCCAGTCCTGAGGTTACACAGAAAGCTTTTGAAAAGGCGTTATGCGTGTTATTTTACACACTGATGTTTTATGTGCAGCACATATTCCAAGTTATTTTCTGTGCAAAGACCTGTGGTAACGCTGCATTGACTTCAGTAGTTACCTTAGGCCAATGTCCATGGCTGTTGAAGAGCCAGAGCTTCCCTATCTGTGACAGCTGCCTTGCATCTGAGAGCCAGTATGGAAAGAGAAGGCTCATATAATGGAGAATGAAGATATCTACCAACTTTGTTACTCTTTATGACATATTGACACACATCAGAGGGGGCTGAGCCTCAGATTCGGAATATTGGCTCCTGATATTGAGCAATTTTTTGTTCTGTGTTTCTTCTGCACATTATACTGTGAAGTGCAAAATGTAATACAACAAAGCAAACCCACTGAGCCTGGAGCAACTGCAGAGTTTCATAACCCAGAATATGAACACAGTGGGATGTTCCCAAGACTGTCAAAGCAGCTGTCCAGACTCACAGTTCCTGGTGAGTTAAAGGCTGCACCTCAGTCAGTGGAAATGAGGACTTTGGAAATGAGGACAATGGAAATGAGGAGTTTGAGAGAGTCAGAATTTGTGTAAATTAGAGTAACTGAGGCTTCTCTGTTTTCTTTGTTTGATCTCTACCTTCCATGGATGTGTGTGCTCCAGCTGAAGAGTATTCCTCGGACTGGGAAGCCCACAATGCTTTTTGTTTCTTGGAATTGTCTCACACGACAATCTCTCTGGACAAAGGGGAGGAGGATTTTCAAAGGGTTGCTCAAAAATCCTTTCTTTGCTGGAGACTGTGTACAACCCCAGGAAACAAACTCAGGGGAGGGCTGGGAAAAGCAGCAGGCATTGAAAGCACTGTCACAGGCTTCTGTTCTCAGAAAGCCTGGTTGTATACACTGCTTGCTCCCTAGGAGGAAGAAGCCATGGGGGTGAGGCCAGGGAGGGTATCTTTCAGTTCCCTGAGGAAACAACTTCCCCCTGCCCTTCTCCAAGTTGGAATGGGCTCCCTCAGGAGAATCCAAAGGGATACRCAGTCCCAGAAGGTGTGCTAGCAGTAAAATACAAGGCTTTGCACAACTTAGCAGGCGTGCATTAAATCATGTCCTTTGATGGGAAAGACATTTCTACCCTGGGTAGGATGACAATGCTGCAGATTTACTGCTCGGTTGGGGAGGGTTCATGGAAAGCCCTGAGTATTCTGGTATGAGCTGTGCTGGGGAGGTGGGGAAGGTTTACATCTGCCTAGGGCTGGACCACTGTTAGAGGCTGGTGGAACCCTCTATTGTGATCCAATCCTGGGCTACAGAGGACAGCTACTCAGAAAATTAGTCTGAAAACAGCAAGTTAATGAAGAATCCAGAAATCAATAAAAAAATCCCTCTTCAGTTCCAGAACTGGTCTTGAATCATTTATCACGAATCTTCTTTCCCCAGGAGATGTGTATGGGTGGGGGAAGACTGAAGGGCAGTGTAAAAGCAGCCAAGGTGCAGCTTGTGAGTAAGAAAATCCCTGGACATGTTGGTCTGTACGTTGCATCACCAGCCAAATAGTAACACCATGCTCTTATTGTCATGATCTGCAAAACCAACAAAGTTCATGGTCACTTTATGACTGTTCAAAAAAGACCCAGACAGAGAGGGCTGTCATGTAAAACACAGGAAAGGTGAGTGAGATTTTGGTGTTCCAAAGGCAAGCACGTCTGATTTTGGCAATTGCCAGAGACACATGTGATCTGGCCCTCAGCCTCCCACCCCAAAATGAGTGGTGGTTGGCAGAGATAACCCCAGACTGTATTGCTGGGAGGGAGATACCCTGCCCTCACCCTCCAGACTGATGTCTGTTCATAGGAAGACAGTCCTGCACAAGAGCAGTAACCTCCAGCTCAAACTCTCACAGCTGACTCTCTTTTCATGGAGTTAACCCACTTGCAGATGTCCTTTGCTTCAATAATCAGAAATTATTTGCTGTTTTCTTCTTTGTTGGTTTTTCGGTGGTGGTGGTTTGGTTCAGTTTTTGGGGGTTTGGGAGATTTTTTTGGKTTTTTTTTGGTTGRTTGGTTGTTTTTTGTTGTTTATGTTTTTKGTTTGTTTTCAGTTTTGAGACTTTTTTTGTTTTGCTTGTTTGTTGATTGGTTGGTTGGTTGGTATGGTTTTTTGGTTTTTGGTTTTTTGGGTTGGTGTGGTTTTTTGTGGGTTTTTTTTGGTTTTTTTGGGTTTTTTTGGGGGTTTTTTGGTGGGAAAGTATCCTTGCTGCACTACTGCCCAGCCAGCCCAGGGTGCCATGTGGCAGAAGACAGACTGACAGCGGGGTCCTGTCCCTCCCACCCTGCATGCCCAAAGCCCATCATGGCATCCTCAGGGGCTCAGCATTTCAAGGAAGTCATACATTGAAATGTACAGCATGGGACTCGATCCYCTTTGCTCCTTCCACCACAGGTATCAGCTCAGGCCAGGGTTTCACAGAAGGTGGTAGCTCTGGTGGGTTTGGATCTTGGTCAGGAAGAGGGTGGGACTGCAAAGCAATGCCTTGGGAGGTCAGCAATCCCCAATGTATCTGCCTTTTCCTTGGCAGCTTGTTTGTTCCCCAGCATTTTGGACCAGTTCCCCACTTCTGTGCCTGGTGTCTCTCACAGATCACCAGTGTAGCTGCCCCACGCCAGCAACCCCATGAATTTCCTCATTTAATATTGTTCTGTGTATTATTTGTGACAGAACCGTTTTTTCAGCCTAAACACTTTACTCCTTCATCCTTCCCCCATCAATAATGCATTTCAGTCCCTCACAGCTCCTCTTGCTCCTCTTCCCTATATGTTCCCATTTGCCCAAACCCTCTGCAGAGCCTGGTGCCAAGGTCTGGGCACAGGGCTGCACCTCAGGGCTCTTCAAAGCAGTGCAGAGTGGAGCAATTGTTTACAGTACTTACTGGCATGTCCCAGAATGACATTTGCCTTTTTCCCAACAATATCACATTGTCAATTCATGCTCGATCCCCGCTTTTCTCTGGCACCCAGACTGGTTTGTGCAGCAGCCCARTCCATCTGCCCAGCTTGGCCGTCTTCTGGGCACCTGAGTTTTCCTTCCTGCATGCTGCCCTCTCACTGCGTGTCACCCTGCTGATTTTAGATCTGTTTTATTTTGTTTTATCAGGGCTGCTTTGAATTCCATTTTTATCTCTGAAAGTGTTCCTCAGACCTCTCCAGCCTCACGCTGTTGGAAATCTTTCTGAAGCCAAGATWTACCACATCCACAGCATACCCTTACCCACCAGCCCTGAAACCCTGCCAGAGAAGGAAGTTCACTTGGTTTGACACAATTTGCTCTTCACAAATCCACACTGGCTGTTTTCCTTCCGTTTATGCTCTCAGAGTCACTAACGGACTGTCAGTAATTCAGCTGAGTATTTTTTGTGGTGTTGAGCTTCCAGTGACTGCTTTATCATTGTCCACGTGGACTTTCTCTTCCTTTCTAAAGCCAGGTWCGGTGCTTTTCCACTTGGTTAGTGAATCCCACATCTCAAAACTGATTCATACCTGACTTTTTGGAAGCACTCCTCCTGGGATTGCCAGAAGTGCTGGCAATACTCAAGGGGTACATGACCAGTCCTGTAGATAGATCAACATGCCCTTACTAACCAGCTTTGAATGAGCTGTGTGTTCCCAAAAAGCAGTTTGCTGCTGTCCAAAACACTGCAAAAATGATGTCATAGGAAGAAACACTGCTGCAAATTAGTCAAGTCAAAAGCTTCTGTGTAATTGTGTGAACTGAATTTGTCCCACAAAGGTGGGTCTCTGTGTACAGGTCTGGGAGTGATCCCTGAGCTGACCAACAGAATCACTGTCTGTCTTGCAGTACTTTTTGAAAGGCTCATAGGAAGACAGCTTAAAAAGCCCCCCCAAAACAACAACAAAAAACCCATTAACAAAGAAAGTGCAACATCCTCTCATTCCCCTCTGTCTTGAAGAATTTTCTGTTGGAATTCTCCCCATTCCTTTGAGATTCACTCCTGAGTTTTCTGTATTTGGGAATGATGTAACTTCCTTAATCTTAGGCTGGTCCCCCAGCCACCTAATCCTGTGCTACTTGCACCTACCCACATGACTTAAATCCCCATGCAATACCTTTCACAGGCACCTTCTTTAAAGATAAACATATGTTACAATAACAGTAAAATAACACATTGCTCTCGCAGCCCTTTGCACTCGTTAACACTCATCTGGATCTATGCAACCTCAGTTTTACGTTTATAATTTTATTTCCATAAATTTTAAATCCGTACCTGGGCCATGGGATTTAATCACTGGTAACTAATGGCTTTCTTTATGAATCTTATTGTTGGTGTACTTCAGTGTAGTGGAGAGTACAAAGTGTAAGAGAAAATTTCTTTCCTGGGGACCATATGGTAAAAGAATAAAGCTCTGACTTAATGKCCTTGCTTTGCAGAGTAGCACAGTCAACAAACCCCTATTAGATCACGGGATAAATATCCACAAGTTCCAGAGTATTGTTTCAGCTTGTTGCTATAGTAATTTGAAATTTTGTTCTATGAGCCATATAAAAAWGGGGATGAAACGACACATTAGTATTTAATTATTCCCAAATTTGCTACACTGGTACCACTCAAACCAGAAACACCTGCATTTAAAAGARAAGTGGGATGTGGGCATTTCTAGGCCAAATTGCTCTGTGTAGGCTTYCATCCTGGAAATTATTTATTCATATTAAGGGAGAAGAGCAAGCTTTTCCCTGGTCTTTAAGCCAATGATTTAAGGTTCACAACTCCAAACCAGATGACACTGCCTATTTTTGGAGCCACATGAGTTTATAATTTCATGTGAAGGATAAGTGCTTTTCTGGGCAGTCACAGAAGGGCAAGAGGTCATGTAGTGAGCTTTCCTGAGCAGAGAGTGCAGAGGCACCCAGGCACAGTGCAGGAAGGCATGTATCATCCATAATGCATGCACTGCCCCTGAGCAGGCTTTCTGTGGTGTGAAAAGATGCTGTGAGGGCATCAGGGAACAGCAGAGACAAAGGTCAGGAACTAGGGCAAGCCTGCAGGGACCAGATCAATTGTAGGATGTGACATGGGATCAAGTGGCTCTTATCCAAGTTACTTCTTCATAGCTGTAGCAACTGTGTGATGCTCGTGTCCCTTAGCAGGACCTGACAAACTGACCAGTAATATTTTTAACTTATGCATTTCCTTCCAAACCCATAGTAAATCACAGTGGAATCTTCTGAAACTGCTTCAGTCCCCTCCTCATACAAGTTACTACAAAGTGTGTGTAATTTGAGAAGAACTTTCTTTTGCATTTTTTCTGAAGTGGGCAATATTCTTTAGCCCTTCTGTGTTTTAACTGCTACCTTTATAACAGGTTAGAGGTGTCCTGCTAGGTTGTTTCTAAGGATTTTGTAGTTGGTTTTTCTTAACATAAAGCTGCAGTTTATCTCAGCATTTTGTAATGCCAAGGCTCTGGAAGGGAAAGGAAAGTGCTTTTCAGTCTGTGGTACTCAACACGTTGTGCTGGTCTGTGGATAGATGAAAAAAGGCAACAGATGGGTGGTCTGTGAATAGATAAAAAAAGTAAGAAAATCAAAGCATGCCCTTACACATCTGACAAACAAATAAACTGGGGGTGGGGGTGCAGGGCAAACAGATTTTACACTGAATATCAACTGCATTTGGCTGCAGAGGAAAAGCAAACTGGCTGCACTGCACAAGCTGTCCTTGCCCTCTTTTTTGCAAGACAATGCACATTTTTTGGAATGAGGAATGCTGAGCAGCACTGTTGAGCAGTATGGGGCACACAACTGCATAGAGTTTTGAAGACTGCAACACCACCATGTGAAATAAGGTAAGTGTCTAAATGTGTGGGCATAGTGCAATTGCTGTYGTGCCTTTGATTTGGCACCACACTGCAAATTATTAAATAGATGTCTGTCTGCATAAGGGCTTTTGATGCCCAACACTTGTAGAAGTGAGCTTCATCAGCTTGTGCTAGACAGGATTTGTCCCTGGTGAATTTTGGTACACTGGGCACACCAGCTGCCCCTATGACATTCTCTAAAGCCAACCAACCCTGGAAGGGTTAAATCTTTCCAGTGCCTGGGTCCAGCCTTTCTCCAAGGAGCAGCATTTCCCCCTTCAGAAGCAGGCAGCTGGCACCCTGCCCACRGCTTGTTTGTCAGAAAAGGGGATCCTTTCTTTGCTGAGGGCATGGCCCAGGAGTGGTGAGTGAGCCCGGCCTGGGCTGGCACTGCCCTGCCTGCCTGGGCTGCAGCGAGGTTCTCACGGCTTGGGGACTCACTGCTGCCTGGTGACAGCTCTGGAGAGCCACTGGATGACTTTTAAAATTCCTTTTCTTTCTTTTTTTCTTCCTTGCAGTCATCCTGGCAGTTACAAATCCGGTCATGTCTCGCTAAACCCGATTTTTCACAAGGAAGGGTTTTGTCCTGTGCTGTGCACTGGTCTTGACATGCATCACCCAGAAATGAGGAAGTGGAAGGAAAGGGGAGAAAACACTCTGATCTCACCCTGAGGACTTGTGATGACGACCCCCGAGGTCTTCCCTACAAAGCTGAATTTCATTCAATACGGATAAAGAGAACTCAAATGATCTTATTTTTATCTGCAATTCATTTATAAAGTGCCACTTTACAACTGAAAGGTTTGGGACCAGTTTTTAAATGATCTGCCCTGAAGCACTGCTTGGGCTGCTGCCAAATGTAGCAGATTTTCTGAGAGAAAGAGGGCACGATCTGTATTTAGAACAAGACATTGGACTACCCAGCTGAGGCCTACCTGGCTGAGGCCTGACCCTGAGGCYTGGCCTTGAGGCCCTAAGGCCTTGAAGCCTGTTGTGCAGTTAAAATTACTTGTGCCGCAGCAGAAAATAGATGTTAAGGTATTAATGTGAGATAGTGGGTTTTCTAGGGGTCACTGAGTGCAATTATTAGTGGGCACGCTTTAGCCACCTTAAGAATAAGTTAAACAGTGTGTGTTTGCATTTTTCTCTGTGCTGTRTGCCAATGAAAGTGTCACCTTAACTGTAAACTATATAGAACTGTATAKAACCTGCCATTTTAAGCAGAATAAAGGGAGAACGTGTGATTAACCATATTGGTCGGACCTGYGTTGCTCTCGGCTCAACCTCTCATTATATTTGGGAGTTTCCTTGTTTTAGCCAAACTCACTGGCTCTGTGATGGGGCCAAAAAATGCTCTTGTACACACATTAGCTTCCATGAATGCAGGGTGCCACACACAGCACTCATCTGGATCCTGGCACAAAGTTTATAAATGTTCAAAAATTGGAAATCTAGGTGTTCTTTTRCACAAGTAAGTTGTCTGGGCAGTAGTAGATGCTACTCCAGCCTGGAACTGAGGAAATTTGTGTCTCTCTGCCGCCTTTTTCCACAGGAAGCAAGAGCCAACAATTCCATGTAGCATCACCTACAACGTCCAACCCCATGCACTCTTGGCCACCTCTCTGGCAAAACACATCCAGGGAGTTTTCCTGTAGCAACACCTGGTAATGTGGAAATTTATCCACTTGCCTACACCACACAGCCACCCTGAAGCTCTCCATGGCTGCACAGGAGCTGTCTCTGAACCTTCCACAGAAATGCCCAAAGTACATAACCTATCCATAGCCATTTTTAAGAGCTGCCTGTGATTTTTGTGACAATGTGAACTTTATGGGCTAAACTCTCTGTTGCCATAAAACAAGCGAGTGTGGAGGACCTGGTTAACCAAGATTAGTTGTGCACATCAAAGGACTTAGACCACTGAGGACAGCTGTGGTTTTTCTCTCACTCAGCACAAGTTGGACAGAGTTCAGGTCTGCTTTGTTCTACTGAATGCTGTTGTTCCCTTGAAGTTTAAAGCTTCAAGTGTCATCACTCTTGGCTGTGAGGAGGGATCTGTTGGGGTGAAACCACCTGCTCGGTGTTTTTTTACTGACAAAACTAAAGCGTAAGACCCCTCATTTTGGAGCCACAATYCCTGTGCTTCCCTTGCAGCTTGCTAAATCTGGCAAAGAGAGGCATTGCAGATCTTCATCTCTCCAAGTGTGAGAGTTGGACTTTTCCATTAAGTCTAACAAGATTTTTTTTCATCTCCAGAAAACCAGAGGTTGTCATAGCTGCAAATTTTGGTTATGGGAAGAGGAAGAAGATTGCCCACTAAAAATCAGCAGTCCTGGGCAGGTAGAGTTCTGTGGCAGCACTTTGCAGATGCCACTGGCAGCATCAGTGAGAATTGGCARAAAATCTGGACCATTTTGTGAAGCAGTAGCTTGAATATGGAGCAAGTAAAGCAATATTTAATGAAACTGTGCCTTATGAATGAGATGAAAATATGCTCCAAAAAAAAGTATGAATTAAGTAACTAAGAGGACAGTTCACCTAAGCCCCACAGGAAAAGAAAACTATTTGGACACCCTTAGCTCACTAGCATACCCAAAGAAGTCTTGCAGGTGCTAGTATTCTTCAGATATAACCTATTGTTTCGTTGTTCTTTTTAGCATGAAATCTTTATAATGCAGGTTTACTCTATGCAGTGMCTCTGTAGGGAACTGGAACTCTACATATGATATCTGTGGGTTTAGGGAGGGAACAGAAGCAGGCAGCTGTAATTGTCCTCTAGAGAAAAGGCTCTTGAAAGTGAAAAGTGATCCTGTAAAACAGAGATGCTCTGTAATAACTAGGAGATGTTGGCAGGTTTAAGCATTGGACAGGGCTGGAGGCAGGTATGCATAAGCAAACATGAAAACAGATATGGAAAACCAGATAATATTTATTTTGCTTAATCCTTGGTAGGGGCACATTCCTGAAAGTAACTAGAGCACCAGGGCTCACGTGCATTTCRGGAAAGCTGTTTCTGCAGCAGAGACTGTGCCAAAGAGGCAGACAGCCTCGGGWTTACAGCTGGCCTGTCACTGCATGGGAAACATGGATGTGGGAATGGGCACTGTGGGAAGAGCAACTACTGCCATGGGTGCCACAGGGCACAGCCAGTGAGCCAAACTCCTGGAGGAGGGATGAGGTTCCCTGTGGTACAGGGGGTTGGAGCAGGGAGTTTGTCCCAGCTCTCAGAGTCACARTTTGCTTTCCATCCTGAACTTTGTTTGTTAAGATGTCTATCAACTTCTACCTGATTTGAGTGTTTCATTTCTCACACAGGACAGGCCAGTGGGCCCAAGAAGCACCTGAACTCTGTTCCTTGTGGCCTAAGGAAGAGGCACTCATGTGTGGCACTCATGTGACATGTTGCTCCCCAGCAGTATTCCCTGGACACCTCATCATGGGGTGAAGGGCTCAAGAGCATTGTGAWATCTTCCATTAGACCAGCTGAAATACAAAACCCCCCCACCCAAAATCTGACAGTTATATTGGTGGACATGTAGCTCTCACCTCATGATTCAGAAACCAGTAGYAACATCTTCCAAACAGGAAGCCAAAAGACAGGTGAGAGACAACAACTCTTTGTTCAACACAGTTGTGCCAGATGACCAGTCAACTTGAGAGAAGGGTGGTTACAGTCTGTGACCAGATGARCTTTTAGCAAGAGGAAGTTGATAACATGTTCATTTCTTCAAAGAAAAGCAGGGAGAAATACGCTGGCAGGCAGCCCATGTGGAATGAGCTTCATTCAGACAGGCAGAAGGAAGATCAAAGTAGGCCTTAAGTACATGGACTTTGTTGGGTCCATAATTTCTTTCCCTTTTTTACATTTGAGCATTTTCCTTTCCAGAGTTGCCTTTTTGGAGTTGTATCAGAAGCCAGTTTTCAGGATGGTGCTTTGAGACATCAGTGGGAACAGTTAATGAAAAATATCCTCTAAATGGTAACTGGGTGCTCTGGTCCTTTATTGATTGTCCAGCAAATACATGTGGTCCAACTGCATAGTTTCCATCAGTCCTGTAGTGCACAGGTGTGGCGTGTGTCAGGTTTCATGGGGAGCATGTGAAGGCTCCCTGGATTGCAGTGGGGCTGCTTGGAGGGCAGTCATGGCAGTGGCTGCAGAAATGGGTTTACAGACTATTTATTTTCTGCTTATTGCTGTTCAYTTTTTCGAGGGCAGGTTCGGTTTGYTTTCCTTCTGTTTATYAGTTTGTTGAGGGTRRCAGTTATTTAAAASTTAGAAAGTTAGATGCTGGGGGAAATTTCTTTCAAAACACATGGCATTCTATTGCTGGGTGATTTTCCATTTGGATCCCATTAGGGTTTAGTATGTGAAACCTGAGGGGTAGAGGCAGTCAGTTGGCTTGGATTTCTGAAGCAAGCTTCTGGTTCCACATA
>QVAJ01000071.1:1392410-1420272 GCA_003546035.1 Mixornis gularis
TGTCTGACTCAACTGTTTTCATTCTCCATACAGAATGAGAAACCTCAGGAAAAAGAAAAAAACTCCAGTCTGTTCTCACCATCAGCAAAAGTTGCTGAAATGAACTTGTAGACACATGAGGCAGGATCAGAAGTAAATTACAATAAAGGCAAGCTCAATACTCTGCTTCTGCAAGCCAATCTCAGGTACTTTTCAGAAACGTTTAGAAAGTGAAGTGCCTTTAAGGAGATTTTAGTGGTTTTCTAATCACAAATCTCAGTAAAGCACTGCAGACTCAATACTTACAGTCAATTGCTTCATGTTTACTTTCTAAAACCAACAGCAGCCAAGAACTGGTATCCTTAATTGTATGCTTACTAAAAATTGAAAAAGTAAATAAGCATAGATCTAGAGATAACAAGCACATGTCTATCAGGTAGATTCACACATGAACATAGACCTATAGCAACTGCTCAGCACAGAAGGGAAGCAGAGCTGGAGATTTTGTCAATGCTCCCTTTAATCAGGAGATAAATTAGATGTGGTGATCTCCTGCATGGGTGTGTATTCCTGGCCATCTCCACCTGATGCTGTTTCCATAGCATCCCTTTGGTGACAGGTCCTGCCGAGGTGGGGAGAGACTGGAGTCAAGTGTGAGCTGGTACTATCGCACATAAATATGATTTACTTAATCTTCAAATGTCAAAAAAAAATGTATGAACATCAGGCTTGGCTGGCAGTAGCAGCTGTAGGTTGGACACTTGAAAATTAGAGATTCAGTAAATACAAGACTATTTTTTAACCTCGTTTGCTCTTAGTAGCTCCCTGCTCTTTTCCCACCAAGCATTTCTCTTTACAACCTAGCGACAATTTGAACTGGTTTTGTTCTGGTTCCAGGAAGTTTTAAGAATGAACTTCAAATGTTAGTAGAAAGCAAGAAATGGGGCTTGGAATTTCTTTTCCTGAGAACAAATTTGCAAAACAGTAGCAAGATGATCTAATTTATAAGGACATAACAGAAAATGGAAGATGACATTTAAACATGTTTAGTGTCTGGGCAAATTCATAACATGAAAAAATGACTTTGACTTTCTTTGAAGTTCTTGCATTAAGACAGAGATTTACTACTGAGGGAATTAAAAAAATGTGGAAGGGGTGATAGATATGTTGGTTTTCCCCATCAAAAACATGACATAAAAACATTTTTCATTTGGAAAGCAAACAAGAGAAAAACTAGACTTTCAGGGTTGAGCAACCCTTGCTACCAGTTTCTGGCACTGTACTTGAATCTAAATGAGAAGTGAATGTTGCATTGGTCTGTGTGTTCACCCTCTGCAGCTGTACAGCAAAGGGGGAAAGCAAAATTGTGCCATCTCTGTATTTGAACTAAAAGCTCTGGCTTGTTGTGGGAAAAGGAGTAATAGAGTAGTACAGATGGACCAAGTTAAAAAAACATCATGATGATTCCTGAAAAATTCCAAGCTTGTGTACTCCTTTCCAGACCTGTATGTATAAAAATGACCTTTTGTTTCAGAGCTGCAAGACCCCCACAGATCTCAAAGGCAGTCACTCTCTGGTCCTTGGTGTTTGGTGCCTGGAGCGTGGCTGAACAGAGCAGGCATCCCAGGGATGTGCTGGGAGGTTGCATAAGTCCTTTTTCTCACCTCCCTTCCTGGGCTGTAGGACAAATGCCCTGCTGAGAAAGCCCACCACTGCCTAATGTGAGCCAGAGCTGCTCCAACCATCCCCTTTGTGTTCTGCTTTCTCATAAAGGGTTTCAGTCTCCGGATGCCAAGATTTCCCCATCACTTTGTGGGTGGCAGTGCCCCACTGCATATTCCTGGTGAGGGCACTGGGTAAAAAGACCGAAGTTGGGAAGTAAGTTTTGGGGRAGAAATGCTCTCAACACACCCTGACAACCAACTGTAAGAGTAAAGCAGGATACCAGACCATTCTTCATCAGCCAGACTTTTCTGCATGA
Organism: Mixornis gularis; assembly: GCA_003546035.1. NCBI lineage: Eukaryota > Metazoa > Chordata > Aves > Passeriformes > Timaliidae > Mixornis > Mixornis gularis. The sequence goes on from QVAJ01000071.1 coordinate 1,394,371, forward strand.
GGGGCAAAGGGGCTGTTCATCCTCCCCAGCCTTAGTGTGAGTTGAAGACCAGAATGTAAACTTTCAGACGAGGTTCACAAGCCCCTGTTGTGTCTTACTTCTGAGTGTTGCAGCAGGCATCATGGCAAGTAGGGATTTTCTGTCTATAAAGGACCTCCACCCTCTCACCCCGGATATAAAGCTGAATGCCTTGAGGGACACAGCAGGGGTGACAATGAAATACCCTAAGTTGTTACAGTAATATCTCTTTGGTTTCCCTGAAAGACAGTGCCCCACAAACATGCCATGTCTATAAAAGGATGGAAGTGCAGGATCCTGATGTCCTGCATGTCCTGAGGGGATGTGCCTGGACCCTCCTAATGCAGTGACTGCAAAGTGCTGCTGGGACTGCCACATCCCTGACACTGCAGCCCCCAAGCCCATTCCACCAGATTCCTCTGGCAGCAAACACTTGTTTTCCCTCTGCTCATTTTTTAAGGTGGCCCCTGGCCACCAAGAATCTGCTAATGAACAGAAGGATTTTGGTTTCCCTTTGGGAGTTGGATGGCACCTCTGGATCCTCTGAGGGACCTGGATGTGGTGATCTCCATTAGTGGGAACTGGAACTCATCTTTCCAGACAATGTTCCTGCTCATTCCTGTGCATCTGGGAGGGTGCTGGGGTATTGCTGCTAATAGAGTTCTACCACTTAAAGATCTGAAAATTAACTACACATTGATTAGTGAGTTTAGCTCTTATCTTTAGATTTCTGGTCCTTTGTGCACATGAGACTGACCAGACAGGTTTATCAGATCTTCTGGATCTTTTTATTTTTCATTTGGTAGCACTGTATTGACTACAGGCATCCTTTTCATTTAAGACCATATAAATGAAGTCACTGCACAGCTCCTGGAAAGAGTCATATATTTGGAAGAAAACCTATTCTATTAAGTCTGTCATAAATTGAAGATATTTGTGCCTGCGATTACAGTTACAAAATCTTTTTTGCTTCTTGTTCTCTTATGTGATTCTTTTATGTCAGACAAGATGGTAATGTACATAAATTAAATTTTATATAGTCTGTCAAGCTTCATGGCAGGTGGTGCTTTGTCTTACTACACCGTAGATAGAATGCTTTGAAATCAAAGCATATCTTACTGCACAGGAGGATGCCAAGAGACTCTCTCCTTCATGACWGGTGATAAATGATTTCAACATTTGAGCAAGGTGGCTGCCTTCACCTGGAAAATCAGAATTGGCAATGGTAATTAAAGAAACTGTTCATATAGAGACATCAATGCTTGAGTGTTATGAGCAGTCTGAGACTGCTGTGGGGAACAGGGATGTTCATCAATTCATTACAGACTGGATGGATAGAGCTGGCCTCTCCAGCTCTGCAGACCAGGCCATTAAAATAAGTGTGTTTGATTTACAGCTACAGACAATCTGAATTGCAATTTTACTATTGCAAATCTCCAAAAGAGATAAATTATGTTTTCAAATGACATCATTTTCTACAGGAAAGTACAGCATAAATGCAAATGAAATGTTCTGTGAACAGAAAAGCACCACCCAAATCATTAGAAAAACAAAGTCATCAAAGCATGATATTGCATTTCTGCACCAGAAGGCTTGATTTTAATTATTTTGAGAATTTCTGCTCTGAAAAAGCAAAACCATCTTGTTTGGACTTTACTATTTGATTCCCTTAATTCAGTAAACTATTGTGCCATGATACAACACATTTTACTGCATCAGTCACAGACCCCTAAGTRTGCCTGTGCTGCACCAGGCAGATGTCCAGGCAACCAGAATCCTGCTCCACACTGACCAGCAGTGGATGCAGGTGGTGAGGAGCAGCCAGGCTTGTGAGGAGGGCTGATCCTGGGAGCAGCCTCAGGGTTCAGAGCCCTCTGGGGCTCTGTTTGTGCTGCCCTGCTGTGCTGGCCAAGTGCTCCTGCCCTCAGCATTTTCCGAGGTGTCGTGTGACACGGAAGAAAGATGAAAAACTCCAAATATTTCAGAAGGCAAAGAGCATAGAATAAAAGCTTTATTGTCTAATTCTTACTACCTTTTATAAGGTGTTCCAATACAGACTTAACATGATTGGTGAATAGGAATGACACCTCTCTAATCACGTTGGTTAAACTAGWGAAACAGCAAAACACCACCTGGAGAAAGATTGTTTTGAAAAGGATAGCTGTTTGCTAAGATTGTTTTGAGAAGAAGCTTTCTTGAGAAATTTTTCCTTGAGGAAAAGTTAGCAGCTGCTAGCAGGCTAAAATCTCTCAGACCCAGAAATATCAGGCCCACACTGAGGGGCTTGCCACTACAACTTCTCACTGCTGTGGAAGCTGCAGTCTGGATCTGGAAGCTGCAATTGACCCCCAGTTACAACAGGAGAGAGAGCTGGATGAAGAAAGGAGAACAGAGATTTCTCCTGCCTATGAGAAGCTTTAGAAGACACAGCTCCAGAGATGCTGGTGTCTTGTCTGCACTACAGCTCCTTGTGCTCCACAGAGTTGAATGGGCTTGATCTACTTTCAGTGTGTAACGAAAGCCTTAACTCTCACTTAAGAAGCTCCAGAAAGGTGAGTTTGCATGGCTATTTACAGGTGGCAGATCTGAGGACAGGCAGCTCAGGGACATAAAAACTGCAGCTGTGGTAGCAGGGCCCAAGGTACACTTATTGTGTGCAAAATTCCCAGAGCCTTCATTGCACCGCAGTCTGCTCTGTGGCATTAAAATGMTTGGTCTTGTTGGTTATGAGTGTATCTCTGTTCGACAACTAGTTTTGAAGACTTCTCATTTTTTTAAGTGAGAACATCAACAATGAAAGACAAAAATAACAATTCCTGCAGGCTGATCATCYTTTTCTGTGTTTAACAACAGTACAGTAAACTGGAGGTACATGCAGGTACCATATTCCCAATCTCCAGAGGGTTTTAGGTATCTCAGAGCACTGCCATTATTCCTTCCCAAAACTACCATGAGAAATCAGCATTCCATAGTACTATGTTTTAAGCATTGAAACCATACAATTGCACAATCCTATTGGATTTATTAGAACAATAAGTGTTGAAAATGCCAAAATAGGAACTGTCACTGTATGGCTGGAAGGGGAAATTTAGTGCTGGTATGAATTTAGGAGGCTCACTGATGGAATTTGGGGTAGGCCTCCTGTTTTGCAAACGAGGGATACAGCCTGGCGGCTTTACTTTCCAGAGTGGCCTTTTGAAATAGAAGGGGTGAACTTAATGGATGAGTCCCTCCTGTTCCAAAGCATCACTGCAGTCATTCCAAAGAGATGTTCCATGCTGGTAGAAGATTGTGACCTCAACCAAGTCTTATAGAAGCTGTATCTACCCCAGGGTCTCAGTGCAGCCAAGGGAAGGTCCAGTTGATGAGGAGATAAAGCATCYACAAGTTCTTTGGGCAATATATTCCAATGCCTCACCACCCTCACAGCAAAGAATTTCTTCCTAATACATAATCTAAGCCTACCCACTTTGAGTTTAAAGCCCTCACCCCTTGTCCTATCCCTATATGCCTTTTTGAAAGTTCCTTTCCAGTTTAAATCTCTTTTCAGGCACTGAAAGGCTGCAATTAGGTTGCCTTGGAGCCTTCTCTTCTTCAGGCTGAACAATCCCAATTCTCTCAGTCTTTTCTCYTGTGGGAGGTGTTCTATCCCTCTAATCATCTTCATGTCCCTCCTCTGGACTGTCAATACCAGAGCACTCCTTGGTGTGTCAGGTGTCGTATGTCCTGCCAGCTGTCTCCTAGAAGCCATTCCCTSTGGGCAGAGAGGAAAATTTGCCCTGTTCACATAATGACTTAATTTTCCTTATTTGCTAAGGAAACAATATTTCTTCCTGTGGATGGATGTGGAGTGTCTCCAGGGCTGAATTTCTCCCTGCATCACTGATTGTCACAGCAGTGTGCTTCTAAGCTCACCCTGGGCTGGGGGTGCAAGGCTCCAGCCATCCCTGTGGAGATGGGGACAGTGAGGTGTTTTTGTGCTCTCTTCTGCAGTTTAAGGAGTCCCCAGCCATTTCTGCTGTTGTTCTGGCTCCAGTGTCCCTAGGGAGGAGATCAAGGATGTGACATTTTAAAAAATCCCTGACATTATTATGAACTCTCTCTTTCATTTGCACATGCCTTTATCTCCTTCAGTGAGGAACAGTCCTTCTGAGCCCTTTCTTCTCTTCCTTATGCTGCCTGTAGCTTTTCTCTCAGTGCTCATAACCCTGTCAGACCCTTATCAGCTTGTGCAGCTCTGTCCAGCTGGAAATTGATTATTGCCATTTGCCTATGGGCTGGTTGTCCTTTTATCTTGCCCCACAGCATTTTTCATGGCTCCTGTAAATAAGCCCCTTGCCTCTAATGGTGCTCTCGCTGTCCTCCTCTCCCATGCTGTACACCATAGGTTCATGTGGATTGTTTCCTAGGAAAGGTAATCTGTTATTCTTTTCCCAAATGCTGAGCTCAGCTGTGGCTTGCCAAGGTGTGTACACGACGTGGTTTTTAGTGTCTCCCACTGCAGCAGACTGAGCTTTGCCTTCCATTTCAGGGCTCTTTTCAGTCTCTGTGCATCCTTGCATCAGCCTCAGCCTGTTCTGATTGACTTCCTTTGCTTGGGAAATCCTTGTTCCTTGCTCAAGAGTTAATTTTGCTTCTTGCAGTAGCCTCCAAGTTTTAACCCAGGCGGTAATTCCAAGAGAGGTTCTTGCCAGGGGTGTGTTCCTGAAGCTCCTGGAGCTGTGCTGTAGCTTTGGCTCTGCTAAGTGAGGGCAAACGTTCCTGTTTCTAGYCCCTGTTTGATAACCTCTTATTTATCTTTTTAGCTTTCAGATGAAGTACAGGACTCACATTTCTACAATGATTCYTTTGCCCAGCAGAACTGAAGATTATTTGGAACCACCAAGGAATGACTCTTTCTCCTGCCTCTTCTGCCTTTGTCCTGCAAACTCTCTCACCCTTTACCATCATGATCACTCTCAGTATACCACAGTTAATATCCTTTCCTGATAATAACTTTTCAACTCCAGCATGCTTCAGCTCTGCCAGGACTTTTTGCACCTCTGGTCTCACATAGAGAATGTTTTCTCAGTTTATTTTGCTCCTGAGGCTGGGTGCTGATGCTCTTGCTACCCCCCAAATAATCCCTCTCTTGTCTCACTTATCACAGCCCAAGTAGCAGCTCAAGAAGGATTGGGAATGCTTTGGCTTTCCATGACCTGTCACCTCTCTGTGCCCCAAGCATCCACTGCAGTTTGTAGGGCCCYAGGAACCTGACCAGCTGTGAAGTGTGACTGGCTTTTCTTCTGGGGTCCTTGGTCATGTACAGCACTGGGGCTGCAGAGCACCTCCTCCTAGAGAGGAATCCAAATCCCTCTTTTCTAAAGGTAATAATGAGGCAGTGGTTTAAAGTGCTTTTCTCAAGCTCAAAGGTACTTGAATTTATAACCGTATGAGTCTTTAATCTCTTCTTTACCTGAAGCCTGCCTCTGATTTACACTTGCAGTTTAAGGCATATTCTATATTAGAAAGATATTTCTACTTCTATTCAGAAAAAAACCCAAAATCATAAAAAATTGCATAAGATACCAAAGTTTTACTCACACCAAAATCCATAATAAGATTTAATTCCTTATTCTAGGCTAATGTTGTGGTGGAATAATTAAGTTCATATGTCCTTTTGGACTGAATAAAGAGCAGTGCTCTGAGGAACTTCAGTGAGCTTCACCTCTGCTGTGGACACCAAGAGGCAAAGCATCCAGCTGACAAGTACCAGGCAGTGATGGCACCARATTTGCCCCTGGTGCAAAGTCACAGCTTACAGCAAAACCCACAGAGTGTTGCTGKCTTTGATTAGGTGAGGACCCAGCCCCTGGGCTGTCTCATTCCAGTGTCTGAATTGCAGCAAGGTGCAATCTGGTATCTGCCAGAACAGGCCCAATATTGCCTTGAGGGCTGGTCCTCCTGCAGTTGTGTGAGGGGGCATCCTTGTGGTTCTGCTCCCTCCTCCTCCAGGAGTTCCTGCAGGATCACAGGGACCTGTGTGTGTAAATCTGGGCACCAGCATGGATTTCAGTGCAAATATGGAGGGCTGAAAAAGGACTTGTTTCTGGCTCTGTCTAGTAGGCAGGAGATCTGACTGGGACACTGGTGAAGCTGGAATTTCATTGAATTGGCCAAAATGACCAAATGTCTGAAGAGTACCTGCAAAGAGGTATTGAAATGCACAGGCTTTGCAGCTAAGGGTGCAGTCTGAGCATCTGACCATTCCACTGTAATGGCTTTTGTCCTAATAATAACTTAAATGGTTTCCTAAACATTAACTTGAACTTGCTCAAGGGAATGGCCTTTCTTTCCTTATAATAATTTCACATGAGGTACAGCATGAACATTGGAGGGTAACTGGACTTAATGTCAATTATGAATCACCAATTTCCTGCTCTAAATAGCATTTCTTCTCAGCAACTTCCCATATGATGAGCTGCCCTGCAGATTTAACCCAAACTGGCTAAATGAGACTGAATTTCGTTTAGTGCTTCCTTTTAAAATATGAAGTGTCACACAGGGAGTGTCCAAACAAATCTGAGTCAGAGACAAATGATTTCACTTTAATTTTTCATAGTAAATGGCACAGAAAAACATCTTCTCCACTTTGCTTATTGTATTTTTACTGCAAGAAAATAATATTGTGTGGTATTGGCAGGAGACTGCAATAAAATAAGGTTGCTATTGTTAGTAGCTGGCTGTATCTTGCCAGGTCAGTTTTACAACTCTAAGCAAATTTATGGGTAGTTTTTTGTCATTTTGGAAATGTTTTTCAAACCACAATCATAACTTGATATTATCCTGAGGAAGGCAATGATGCTTTTCTCAATTGAGTGGAGATATTCCTACTGCCTTAGAGTTTTCTCCATCTTGTGCAAGCCATCCTAGAAATGAAGGCACAGTTTGATGCTCAGTGACATGCAAGCTTCAAGGGAGCCCTCGGGATCTGACTCTTGCTGAGGRAAGCTGCTTCAAGCCACATCTAGAATCCTTAACCCCCAGTCTGTATTAATGCAAAATTTCCAGCTGGGCCACTGGTGGTGTTTRGGACTTTCTGACAAACTCTGCCCTCTTTAGAAACACTGGGGACAGGAATCAGCAGAAATGTTGTTGTTTGTGGTTTGGGATAAGGGGGTAGAGAGGCCAGTGTGGATGCCTAAGGTGCACCACAYRTCAYTYAYGTGGGGACATGGAGATACAAATKCTGGAGAAATTTCCACATGGAAGCYTCCACATTCTTTGGTACTCAGATAAACATCTGACATATTACAAGTTTTCACAGAGAGATCCTTTCTGTCTCAGGTGGAAGACATATGCTGCAAATTGCACACTGCACATCAGGTGTCATTATCCCACAGGGTTTGATGCAAAACTTTCCCTGCAGCCTTGGAAAAAAGTGTGATATTTAACACTGAACTATGTGCAACTGCAGATTGTTAGCTGGTATGTTAAGCATCTACTGCATATGCTTACAAGATCATTTGAAACAACCTTGACATGGAATTCATCTGCCCTAACCAAGGTGTTCAACAGCTGGATGACTGAATCAGGCTGACTATTGGTTTCTTTTGTCATTTATAGAGATAAACASATTCTGCCAAAGGGCTGTTCCACCTCACCCCATCGTGAGCAAAATGAGCAGCCCTTTAGGCAGGGCCTGTTTGTGGTTTCCAGTGACAGAGAGAGGAGCCCAGCTGAAATTGGGACAGCTGCCTTCAGAGAGGGTGTATAAACCTCACAAGTGTCTGCAGAACTGTTGATCCATGTTGTTGAAATTCAGGGAAACACAGTAGCTTCCTTCTTTCTCCATTAGRTGTAAAGCAGTGGCAAAGGACACCAGAGAGGTGCAGCCAGTCACTCCAAAGGGGATGGGGACAGGGATCAGGATGACAACAGTCTCCTCTAGGTAAGATGGCACTCCACCTTTCAGCAGCCTGAAGGTAGAACAGATATTTTTTTACTCTCCTATTTACAAGTTTCTTGTAGAACTGAGTTGCCTGTTGTCTCTTGGCCCTGATGTTATTGTCTCCTTGCAGCTTTTCATACAGCTGCTCAAATTAAATCAATTTTAACAGCAAGGCTGAGATCTTACAGAGAAAACTAAGTTTCTAGACAATTTCTGGGGCATGTGAGGAGGTGTGGTGCTTGGGCAGGAATGTTGCATCCTATTGCTGTCCTGCAGGGGGAAACCAAAGCACCCACAATTTGCTGCCTGAAGARGCAAGAAGCCACAGGATGTGTTTGCTGTTCAGTGAGGGTTTGCTGCCCCTTGCTCAGCCAGCAGTCTTCTAGGAGTTTTTAAAAGCAGTTGAAAAAATTGTGGGAGGGARCAAAGGACAAAAAGTTTAACTACACACAATCAACAGATGTGGGGATCRAGGAGCTGATGGTTATGTAGGGGAAAAACCTGAGTGGGTTACCATGAAGGACATAAGGAAAAAATATGCAGGAATCCRGGCTTCTTCACTTGTCTTTTACAAMCCATCCATTGGGGCTCTTGGTGAGTGCAGGCCAGCCTGGCTGTGACTTGAGGGCAGGGCAGTGACTCTGTGTGYCCAGATCACTCCCAAAAACCTTCCCATTCCACAACATTGCCCACCTCTCCTCCAGACATGGCCAAGACATTGTTCATCCGGGTTCTCCCCCTGGCACATTGTTTGCATTGTCAGGCTCCTCAGCTTGTCTTTTTTAAGCACTAATAGTCCACAGTAATTTGTGCCTTGGGGGCAGCACACCTCAGAGGAGGTGATCCCACCTGGCCAACTGCTTCTTCCTGCTGAGGGAGCCAGGGGGACACCAACTTCTGGTCCTTCTGCAGCTGCATTTTCCAGTCAGCCTAAAGGCTAAGTAATGTCCACAGGCAATATGCCTTTCTGTCTTAGAATTAATAAGCATATAATTGAGACCTAATTTTCACAGACTTCTCCACAGCAGCCTTATCCCCAGATGATGGGAGCCTTGCTGTAATAACRGTATTTGTGTAAATTACTGAATAAACACTTCCATTTACTGTTTCTTAACAACAGACATTCATTAATACACATAAACATTGAAAAAAGAGACCCATTTAGTTTACAGAAGATTATGCATGTTTAGGTATTTAAATATCCTTGCATAACAAATCTGAGATAAAGCACCATGGGGAGAAAGATGAAAAGCATTGAGTGTCTAAATAGACTTTTCTGCCACCTGCTTCTTYATTGCTGTATGTGGTTATGTAGTTTTATTTACTGGGAATATTATTTGCCTAATATTTATTTTTATTATTAAAATGATGGAAAATACTCCCTCTAAGAATTCTGAGTACCTCTTCCATATACAAAGTATAAATTCATTGTRTAAGTATTACATTTATTTTTGTTGCTGTAGATTGCCATTACAATGGTTTCAGTTCTTCCTACATTCACAATTATGAGAAGAATACTGGTGGCCAATCCCCAAATATAAACCCTCCTTCATCAATTCATTAATGGAACAAAGCATGGCCTTTCCCTGAACTGCATTCCTGTGCATCCCACTCCCTCCAACTGCTGCCAGCAAAAGGGTGCAATGTTTATGTCTGTGCATGAGGGTGTATCTACATTTAAAGGTTGTCCTTGARCTTGTCCTCCTTTCCTGGTCTTTGCAGACTCAACCAACACAGATGTCAAGCAATGCCTGTTCTGACAGCATGTTTGATGATTTGGAGGTCTGTTACCTGATGTTTCAGGATGTAAAAGTTGCCTGGGGGAGACTACAAAGTGGMAGCACTGGGAAATCCTTAAGATGAAAATGAAATACTGAGTTTTTTGAACAAGTCTGAATGTATTTCACAACACATGTGTGATGGAGAGGTGAAATCCTGCTCCTTTGAAGAAGGAACATGGGGGTTGATGATGCCAACAGGGCAAACATTTGGGTCCCACCGAACTGCAGCTAATGGAAGTCCAGTGCTTTTTTGAGGACAAATATGAGTCCTGTAGGTCATATGGTCATGGTAGAATAAAAAATAGGGTGCAGGTCTCCAATATATTTTATGGGGACTAAACTACAGAGGTTGGTAGAACTCCACGAAGTAGTGGACCTCCACCTCTTCAAAATTACATGCTGAGACTACAAGGAAGGGATTTATCTCACCTGAGTCTCTATTCAAATATATATATATATATATATATATATATATATATATATATACATAGACATATATTTAGTTCAGCTGAGTCAGCAGAATATCTATGGTTGTTTACAGAGAGAAAAACTGCTATTGATGTCAATCTGAATTGGGCCTGTAGTGCAAGTAATTTGGAATGGAAACTCTACATTTGCTTCTGGAAGAGCCTAAATTTAGTTTTCAGGCCAATACTTCTAAGTGAGATAAGCCTCTTTTGAAGGGAACTCAGATCAGAACTGATGGGAGCAGAATACCTTAAATCTTCTGGAAATGTTATCTTATATCTGAGGTCATCTCAGATGTCTAGGGGTCTTTGAAAACTGAGCTCTGAGCTCCTGTTCTTTCTGCTTTTATTTGTTTCTTCAAAATGTCTGGTTTTATGGGTGGGATTAAGTCGCAGCGTTTGAGAGAGGCTAAAGATTTATGAACAGCTATGAAAAAGTTATGGGCCACAGTGTTCTTGACTTGGGGGGAGGCTACATTAGATGTTTCTACTTTTGTGCTTGTGATCATGTGCACGYTCATTCAGAAGGCCACAACTGAGAGCGTCAGTTTATAAGTCACCAGGCTGTGCGGCCAATTAATTGCCGATTAACTTCCGCTGGCTGCCAAACAGAGTCTGGAAGCACTGAAGATAAAAAAATTGAAAGCCACTTYTGCTGATTTGCCTGTACTAAGAATATATGTTGTGGTAGCAAACTGCTGAGCAATTCATCTCAAAAATACCGCTGTTTGAGGAATTATTGATGAGTATGCTTAGTACCCGACAACAACAACAAAAAAAATCCAGATATTGTCACCTTTGTGCAGCTGACACAAAGATATGAAGCCTAAGTGGTGCCAGTAAAAAAACCCCTAAAACACCGTTTTCAGTGAGGACCATATGGGGGATATCCATTGTCTCCTGGAGGGTTTCATCCAGAAGCTACTTTGTCTTGCATGTGGGAGGTTCTTAGTGAAAGTAACCAGAGTGTTTAAATCACTTTCTTGCCAGTGGAAAAAGACAGACAACACAGCAGTACAGTGACCACAGGGCCAATAGCCTTCATTTTAAAGGAGGGAAATTAAAAAAGGTTGCTGTGTGCAGTCTCTCTGTTCAAGGTGAGTGCTGTCCCAGAGCAGCAGTCTCAGCCTGTGGTTACAGCCAGGTGAAGGTGCTGATGAGCTKTGCTACCACCCACCCTGGGTGACCTCAGTGGCATCTGCGTGGAAACAGAGAGCTGGGACACATTTGGTAAGGGAGAGAAACACAAGGTTGACTCAAGAGGCAAAACAATGTAAATACTGAATATGAAGGAAAAAATATACAGCAAAACTCACATCTTAAGAATTTCGGTCCTAAGTTGTTTGTTTATCCCACCAGTTAAACCTGTGCAAACCTTTGGCTGTGCAGCAAAGCAAGTCAAAGAAAGTCTCCTTTATTGTTTCCATGATGCTTACTCATCTAAAAGCCATTCCCCTTTTAGATTATTCTATTTTTAAGGCACAATTCCCATCTGTTCTTTGATCTTATACCACATGAGACATTTAGCTAATAACATCATCCATCAAATACCAACTTTCCTTTAGAGTTCAAACACAATCGACACAGAGCCCTGTCCATCTGCTGGCCAGTGCTCTGAACAGATCCAGCTTGTGAATGGCCAGCTATGTTCCTTGTTTTTTAATTAACCAGCTTAGGTCTGTGCTTCCCATAATCCTGCAGGATGACTAGGGGGCACTCCACAGAGAAGTGAAACACCCTCCTCTGCAGATAAGAGGGTTTGGTGCACCTAGAGCTGTGATGTGCTTGTTGTCAGTGAGGTTTTCCAGTGGATGGAGCCTGCCTTCAGCCTCTCAGGGCACTTTTTTATTTTTCTTTTTTTTTTTCTTTTTTTTTTTTTTTATACACTCGTAATATTTTATAAAATATTTTAGGGAAATCCTCTTTCAAACTTGGCACTCTTCAGAGAAAGGTGTGTAAAGTAGAAAGGCAATGTTTTCTTCTTTGAGCAAACTTCTGAGTTTATTTAGCAGAAACTTCAGAATTTRTGGGCAGGTTGCCTGAAGCAGGGGAATTGCAGATTTGCAGACAAGCATTTATTCAGAAAATGCTTGCCTGCTTACCCAACAGGAGAGTCAGGGGATATCAGATGATTTAATTGACCAATTGTAGTGAAGCAGCACAGCTTGAATTAAGGATATCTGAGATCAATCACAGTTAAAAAAAGCCCAAGAAAAACTGGTCAGAAAAAAAAAAAAAGAGTGATTAATGAGTAATCCAGGGAGCAGGTAGTTGTTCTATGGATATTTTCCAAGTGCAAACAGTTATCAAATTCTTTAAATCATTACTGTCAGACTCTTCACTTAGCTCCATTACCTTTCTTYTCAGTGGTTTGCTTTATCTTGCACATGGTGCATTTGTTTAGGAAGGAATTTGATTCAGGATTTATATTCCACCGGTTTACACATGCCACAGTGTCCTTATCTACAGATCTGAAACAATAACAGCAATTAAAAAAGCGCCTACATTTCCTTGTATTTCCTGGCCTTCCAATAATAAGTCTCTGCAGAGGGGAGCTTGGCTGGTGGTGTTTTGTGATTTCTCAGATAACAAGAGCTTCACATTTCTGTGGAATTCCCATTTGCCAGAGAGCTGCTGCTGCCGCTGCCCTGATTGATATATGACTGCAATGGCACTTTTCCATTTGACATTCCCCCTCTCTCCCTCTCTCTCCCTCTCTCTCTTAAACAACAGCCCTAACTTTTGTGTGTTGCAAATATAAAAGGCAAGCCATGTGATGGAGGGACAGAAGAACAAAAGCATTTGGAAGCAAYGGGACCTCTTTTAGCTCTCTGAAGGGTTCGAGGGAAGGAAGGAGGGGTGCACTTTCCAAAGGTAAGCATGCAAATAAGGGATTCCTACAGATTTTGAATATTATATGGACTTAAACTGAGTGCCTGATCTCTTTATCTGACAAAGACATGTTGTCATTGTACCGGTTTTTAAATTAAACTGTGTTTAAATGGAATCAACACAGCTCTAGTCCCTGTGTCTCCTTATCCTTATGTCCTTATCTCCTGTCTGAAGCTTGCCTGCGTGCAGTCAAATAGGTAGCCCAGGGTGCTCCTGAGCAACTTGGTTTAAACACCTATTCTTGTGAGCATGCTGAGCTCCAGGCTGCAGCTCTGTGCTGGTCATAGCTGTGTGGTTTTGTAGCGAACGGACATGCTGGACTCTGCCCTGAATTCACCGAGAGAGCGCTGGTATCGCCAGCACCCTCTTTGTCCCACTACAATAGGGCTCTATGGACACGGGCAAGCCTGCTACTTTAAAGTTGGGCTGTTTGCTTTTATCACTACTCACGCCTGCTGTTCTCTTGCCAGTCATCTGCTGGAGCGCTCAGAATAATTTCAAACAACAGGCAATATTTATTTCTAGCTTTGCGTCTCACGCTTCGCGGGAGCACTCACAATTGGCACGTTATTATTCATCCAAACTTCCGCAAGGCTTTTCCAATGGACCGGACAGCGCTGGTTGTGGATTAGGACAGATTTAACACGCCCTCTTTAATTGGCTGGGAGCTGTGAGGAAAGCCCCTGTGCCTGGCTTTGCGGTGGTGCCCGGGGTATATCTGGTCGGTGGCCGGCGTGACCCGCAGCGGTGCCGCCCGGAGCTGACACGGGAGGATGCTGAGCGACCCCAGACCGCCCGCTGAAGGAGAGAGGGAGGCTCTCCTCCGTTCCCGGCAGATCATTTCCCTGTGTGTCAGCGCCAGAGGCACCAGCACGACTGTTCTCTGTTTCTCTGGGATGAAGGAACGATTTCGCTGCTGTAAGCCCGGTGACCCAGTGTCAGTGTAGTGTAACTGCGAGGCTCGGACACTGCCCCGGGAGAGCGCGGCTGAGCGAGAGAGCCCCGGCGCCCTGCTGGGATTCAGGTGAGTGAATTCATCCTGTAAAAGTGCAAGTGAATGGGTCCAGCAGCAAAGAACAGAATAACAAAGGAGACCAACCTCAGGACTGGGTTAGCTACTGCTGCAGTGTCACACACTGTGTGTGCTGGTGGAGAGGGGGCAATTTTCTTGTGACAAATCTGGATTTGCAAGATATGTGTGTGTGTGTGTGTGTGTGTGTGTGCATGCACTGACTCTCGTGGGACTGCCAGGCAGATTTCTTACCCTACCTTGCAAGTTCATTGAAATTTCTCTCATAGCCTCCCCATAACACACCTCATTTGTGTCTGTCTGGGAGAGGTGTCATGGCAAGTAACTCTTTAACATTCCTGCAGCTCTTTAGAGATGAAAAATATATTTCCTATATGCTACATGTTACTTACAGTTCCTAAAGCTTTATAACTGTGGCTGAGAGGAAGGAACTCCGCCTGTTGAAAAAGGACTGGCAAAAGGTTTTTCAAAACCAGTAATAGGACAAACTCCCTTGAAGGCAAATGATTCTTTAAAACCAACAGTGGGGACAATCTCACTTGAAATCAGTGCTTTATTGCAAAGTTATTTTCTAATAGATGCAAGCTAGCTGCCTGGTGTGGCAATAAGTGTGGCTGTAATAATGACTATGCTGTTATTTGTCCCTCCTCAAAAAAATATAAGAATATCTACATTTTAGGACCTGTACCTATTATTATTTTCCCCTTCCTTTTGAATTCCTAATAATGCTCACTTTTGCTCTTGCTGTGGGACCTTACTCATATTTGTGAGTGGTTATACATATGGATAATTTCCTGGACATTAATAGAACTATTTGATGAGTAACTACTTATCAGCTTGAATCAGTGATTCCCAGTGTGACTAATACATACACTGATATGCTCTTGCTGCTAATGAAATCTTATTTTGTATTATAAAACAATGCTTTAAGACTTTCTAGTTAAAAACAAATGTGGAAGGAATAGGCATTTCAAGCTTACAAAGTAAAATGCAATTTGATTTAGGGACAGGAGCTGCTGATGATTAGTTACAGGCTCMTTTCTCTACCTGAAGGTGTCCCATGTAGGTTTGTGCAGTGCCTGGTTTGGATCAGATTGATGACTGGCCTTTGCAGAGCAGGATATTTGTTATGGACATCCTTGGGTACAGTTTGCAGTAGCAGTACCCCAGGTAGCTCCTCAGGCATGGCTGATTTCCACAAAAGCCACCTGCCCCACTGGAACCATCCCTCACGYACCACTGAGGCTTGTGGTAGCATCTGCATGTTCTTGCCTTCTTGCCTAGCCAGGAGTGCAGTCTGTCTTGCTCAGGTGGGAGGGAAACAAGCCACCTCCTTGGGTCCTCACACTGATGCCTGCTGTGACTCATTTGACAGGGAGTCCTCCCGTGGTTGGCTTCATTCCCCATTTCTCCTGGGGCTGATTTTGTTCCCTTCCTGGCTTCTGCTCTCAGATGCACAAGGAAGTGCTCAAGGTTGTCCTTGGAACTTGGAGAGAATTGACTATCTATGGCAAAACTTGCATGAAACCACTGAGACATTCATTTCTGCAACTTGTCTGGTGGATTATTTAACTGAAAGAAAACAAAATCCTCTCTTTCCCCTCCCCACMTCCCAATCATTATTGTAATTACAATTATAAATATTTGATAGTTGTATTGTAAGTATTGCAAATTTCTCCTCCTCATACTCCTCCTGGGTACGAGGAGAGACTTGTCCCTCTGAGTTTTAGGAAGGTTTTGCTACATGAGACTGTAACCCCCTGTTATTTGAGCAATCCACCTCTGGAAGCAGCCACATCAAAGAAAGACACCGAGACCCTGTGGCAGCAGCTATAGGGTAACTTGCTGGGGCAAAGGATTTTTCCCTAACACCATCCACTGAACTCTCAGAGTCCTGAGGGTTTAAAACCCTTCCAAAAACTCTTCAGAAATGAAGCCCCTGTGACTGTAACCCTCCCATACACAACAGGTCCTTTCGCTGAGCCCAGCTAAACTTTTGCCCTCTGTGATATCTTGTTCCCCCGGATCATTGTCGGTTGTGTAAACACGTGTTTCTTTTCATCAGTGTTAAGTGTTCTGCCCCTCAGCTCCCCTGCCCTTCTCCATGTCCTGGTATCTCRGGATGGGGTGAATAGCCATGTCCAGATCACCTTTTTTTCTGCTGCCTGACTTCACATTTGACAGTCCTTTTGCTGAAACTCAATTCAGGGCAGGAGAAAGGTTTAGTTGGGTCAGGTTAGCTCAGGTGTCTGAGCCAAGAGCATGCTACTTTGACCACATTTCTATGCATGCATATGAAGAGATATTACAGTCTCTGCTGTCTGTGATCAGCTGTTATTTCCTTTTTATATGTGTCAGTGTGGAACATATTAAAATTTCTCAGTAGTGGTATGTTAGGAATCCCTCTGATGCCCCACCTCTAACTTAGCAGAACAATAAAAGCAAGGTTGTAATAAGCCTTTGAGCAGCTGGTCGTCTATATATTCCTCCTTTTCTCACATAATCTAATTCAAASTATTATGTGGGTAGCAGTGGCACTACCCCTTCCAGACACCATCAGTCCTTGTCCTGTTTGCTGGAATTTCATTGTGTGGCACGGAGATCCTTTCTACTACAGGCGAGTGCAGCCTCTCTTCTGGTGTGAGAGTAGGGGGCTGCTGGTGCCATGGAGACACTGGTCCCAGGAATTCCTCCTCCTCATTGCTATTTTTCAGCTTCTCTTTGTTATTTTTCTCGTTGCATCAATCATTTTTACGGCTCATGCTTGTCACATTTTCGTGCTTGTTATTACTGAGCTGCAGACTGTGTCGGGCCGAGGCAGCACAGGTTATGTTGCCCTTTAAGACATGTGGGTTGAGGATCTGAGTTAATGCCTCAGCTCTGGTTTGGCAAAGGTTAAGCATACCATGGCAGTGACAATCACATTGCTGTCATAGCAGCACGGCTCAAAGGGAGTGGGACCTAGGGCAGCGCTGCTCCCCTTGTTAGAAGACACAGAATTGTTACCATGAGMCAAATATTTAGGTTCCCTAATTATCAGAGGATGAGGTATATGGATGGTGGTCTGAATGTTGCCTGTGTGTAAAAGAGGAAAGGATTTTGCCCCTGGGGTCAGAAGAGAGGGAACATCCCCTTCAATCRTGTGCTGTCTCCGGCATGCATAACACTCTCTGCTGGTCCCAGTGGCAGGGATGTGTTTGCTTAGTGTTAAAGAATAAAAAGACCCATTCCTACTCCTGCATCTATGGATAACTACTGGCCTTTGAGTTCTCTGGAAAATATGCAAAAGACAGAGAACAAAAATTGCCCACCTGCTTGTAATACACTCCAACAGGTAGAGGACACATGCCTGAATGCCCTAGACCTCTYAGCAACTTGTAATTTGGCCAAGAGTAATTTTGCCTCACGTTGGGTCATAAGACTGAAGTAGAGGTAATTACTGAAGCAAATCCTATAGCTAATGCTTGGCTGGGAACACTTCCACTGTAGCCAGCAGCCACCCTTGCTGGTTTGCCTCCTGAGAGGGATGGGCWGCCCTGGACTGCTCAGCTCTGCACCTGGTGCTTCACCAAGGAGTAATCCCATCCAGCACCCTCTGGATGGATGACCAAGTGGAAAATTGTATTCCTCTGCTGTCTGGGACTCGAGACCATGACTACTCTGATATTCAGCGAGACACAAGAATAAAGAAGGAATCCAAGGCTGGCATCACCTCACCATTAAAAGGCTCTACTCCCTCATTAGAGAGATATCCCATGCATGCCCCTAATCAATCTATTTAAAGCTTCCTGGAAGCAGGAAAAGGAAAGAATAAAAATACAAGCACTCTTTTGTCCCCCAGTAGTTATTCTTTGTGAGTGTATTAAACCCTTTTCTCCACGCTGGCCTGTGCCTGTCTGCTGGCCAGGCGCCAGCCTGCAGTACCCACTGGAGTTTGTTATTTCAACCACCGAGCAGGAAGGCACCTCCTGCTCTCTCTCTCCTACTACCTGAAGGGCTGGAAATATTCTTGGGAACTTCAAAAGCAGARGGAAGTTCAGGCAGCTCAAGTGCCATTCAGCTGGATTTGTTCCACCTCATGCACCGGGCCCCCACAATGGGAACACTTTTGGGGCCTTAAACAAGCCCAGGGAATCAGTCCCATRTATGCTCATCCCACGTGTGCTGAGGGTCCCAGGGTGCTTCCATTATGTTTGCTGAAATTGCCATGTTGCTTCTTATGCTTCACATGCCATCGTCTTCCTTTTTTTCTTTTTTAGTCTGCTTACAGTCACAGGTATGCATCTCCTGAAATATTAAAAGACCTAAGAAAGTGTCACAGTAAAAAATGGTTTCCAGGAGTTTCTCTCAGCACAGCCTCAGCAGGACTAGAAGATGGACTGCTCTACTGTGGACAACCGGATGAAGAGGCTTAAATTTCCTTGGTTTGAGCCTCTTTTCCGTCCTACTGCCTTTTTCCTTCCCCTCTCCTCTTGCCCATCAGCTGCTGCCAGGTCTGGCCAGGAGTGTTTGTTGTTTGTGTACCCTCCRTGCAGGCACACACTGCCCTGCTGTGTAATGGGTGGATGGAGCTCCTGGACCATGGATGAAGGCTTTCCCCTTGGCATGRAAGGGGACAAGCTCCAGCACAGCTGGATGTCCTTCGAGCAAACTCTCTTAAGCACAACAAGACCTTGGGGGAACATTCACTTATTTAGACCTGTAAGGGTTTCACTCAAAATACTTGGCTTGGTATTTGCCTTGCCTCAGGATGGGAAGAAATCCATTCAAATGTTGTGTGGAGGCATTTATCAGACAACTGGGGTTGCCTGTGTTCACCTGCTGCTGCCCAGATGCCATGTGGCTCTGTCAGGTGTTTTGACAGGCAGCTGCAGAGTGAARTGAGGATTTTTGATAGCATACATTTTTGATAGCAGCTCCTTCACTGCTGGCACAGAAATGGCCACAGTATAATAGCTAGATAAGAAGATGATTGCATTTCTTTACAGAGCTAAAAGATACACTGGAACTGACAAAGACTCTGACGTGGTTCTACAGAAAGCAGGGTCAGACACAGCCTCTCATTGGGGTTGCCTCTCCTACTCCATGAACTGTTCTCTGGAATGGCTCAGATTGTCACTGGTGCAATTCAATCCCACAGCTCTCAGTGCTTCCCAAGCTGTTCCCAGGTGTGGGCTGAATGGCTGCATGGGCTGGAAACCACCTGGGTGCTGTGGGTGCTGAAGGATCTTTGGGAACAGACTGTGCTGTCTTTGTCATGGCAGGGAGAATTTAACCCTGCAGAACAAACCCTTGTGGAGCCTGACCGARTAATTTTCCCATCACAGTTGTTCCCACTCCAATCCAGATCTTGGCGAGTGAAAGCCTCCACATCCTTATCTTCCTGGAAAATCAAAACTTTTCTAAATTTGATAAAGTTCTTGAGAAATTCATTTTCGACTCATGAAGAACTTTGTGGCTTTTTTCTTGTCAGAACAACAGCAGTGAATTGACACACATGCACATACATGATTAGTGGCACTTTTTTAGGTCTGGAGTTTGGAGAAACTGAGTATTCTTGCAACTCTTCTGTTTACATAACAAATTCAGATTGAGGGAACCACATGGTAGGATCCAAGTAATTGTGTTTACTAAATAGGCACAGCATGCAAGGCCAGGCTTAAGTTATATACACACACCGCTGCTTCAACAGGATTTTGGCAGCCTCCAAAACACAAAAAGCATCGAGTGACTTAAATGGTGCCCTTAAATAGTGTACTGTGCTTATCATCTTCAAGCAGGAGTCTCAAACATAGAAAATGCCCAGCAAATGAAGGCCAAGCTGAACGTACGTGCCTGCCTAATATGGGAGGACTCAGGGAACAACTAGCTAGAAGTACACCATGAAAGAGCTTTTCCACTGCTCCCTTCCTACTTCCCAGGGCAAAATCTGTGCAGATCCAATAGATCTTTGGAGAATTGCTCAGCTCTTTATTTTTTTCCAAGATACATAGCAAAAAGGGAATTTCTGTTTACGTTCTCACAAAGTGACTGGCTAAATAATTCCAGATGATGGAATGTTCTTCTGTCCTTAAAGCAAAACAAAACCTCAGCCTTCACCACTCTCTAAATGATATTAAAACTGTGATAAGAAAGAAATCTTTATTATTCAGAAAGCAGTTAATAAGAATGTGGAGTTGGAAAAATAACCCAAATTTGCACCTATATCCACATGCAATGCAATCTTTGACGGTATGCAAATGTGGTTTTTCTTTGGGATTTCTTCTATTTTTCCCTGAAGTTTTTAGGTTAACAGTTGTAGCAGTTTTAGGTAACAGCTGTGACAGGCTTTAGTATGTCATGTCTCTATGAAATCCTGAAAACTAGTTAAATGGAAAGGAAACAAAGCCATTGATAACAAAATGTACTTCCCATATCTCAGTAATTCTGAAAAAAAAAGTGAAGTAGTGATTTTCATCCACTTTAGGCCATACATTTTTGTAGAAATTTTCAACCTGAGGATATGAAGTCACATTTGCATCTTTTTCTTTACAGGATGCTGTAAAGAAGAAGGATTTAGTCTTCCTTTTTGTTAGCTTGGCAGATGAGCTATCTACCACAGTTTTTGCATGAAAAGAAAGTGAGGAAATAGCAGCTGAAATAGAAGAAAAACATTTCTCTGTGAAATTGTTGATTTTAGTAAAAAAGTGTATTTTCCAAATGAAACAAAATGTCATTGTAATGATGATTTATGATCACAAKTGTACTTGCTTCTGTTTYTTGGACAGAASTATAGACTGGAAACTACTTATGCCAACCCTGATASCATGTGCTATCTAGGATTTTAGAATTTCAGACAGCATTTCAAAAGGAATGTGATTTTTAACTTAAAAAAAATAATAATGCAAGTTGAAATGAAATGYATTTGCACAATATCAGCTGGAAATGGAAAATATGCCAACATACCTCATCATGGTGATGTACCTAAGTGAAAATATTTCGACTTTTTTACAAGATAAAAAATCTACACCCTAATCTCCACGTGTTTAAATGTCTTTCTAAGACTTTTTCTTCCATATATGTTATATATAGAATATGTGCTTGAAAAATGTATGTGCATGCTTCCCAGAGGGATGTCAGGAGATACACCTACACATTTCACCATTATATCTATGAACAAATGTAACCACTTACTTCACAGGAGATGGATCACAGTTACAATGGTTTTCTCTCTTTTTTCTTATAAATATGTGATACTTTTTACTTCTTTCAAAGTAGGGTAACCAAAACCTGCTACGTTTCTTTGTTAGTGAAGTATCAGAGCAATTTTAAAAGGTTGTGGAAGT
Organism: Mixornis gularis; assembly: GCA_003546035.1. Taxonomy (NCBI): domain Eukaryota; kingdom Metazoa; phylum Chordata; class Aves; order Passeriformes; family Timaliidae; genus Mixornis; species Mixornis gularis. The sequence goes on from QVAJ01000071.1 coordinate 1,415,814, forward strand.
GTTAATACTTTTTGTACTGTGCTTATCCTGAAAAAGATACAGCCATGTTCCTTTTCTCACACTTTTCCCTGTGTCTTTCTCAGAGTGTTTTCATGAGGCAGACTCCGTGCCATCCAATTATTTCCTGAAGAAAACTAGGGAGATAAGCCTTTGAAAACTGAGCCAGGACTTCAGATTTCTCTCACTGCATTAAATCATACTGATCAAAACCATGGAAAGATATAGAAGCACAGAATTAACAGTGGGACGGAGAGAATGGGAAATGGGGATCCCTGGGTGTAATATCACATGAAATGAGACCGTCTAATATCAAGTAAATTTATTTGGACAGAGAGGGAATTACTGGGTGTGTAATAATGATTAACTATGTTGGAGGGAGACCTTGCCAAGCAGCATGTTTTGGTCAGCCTCTTTATAAAAAAAAAAAATAGGAATGTAGGTAAAAGGTTACACATGGAGAAAAAAAAATAGTGCATCCCTCCTCTTGTTAGCTAATCCTTGGGCATCATCTGCATGAACTGGAGTAGCACAGTTCAGGGAGGGAGTCTGTCCCAGCTCCCATGATCAACAGATTTCTCTCCTGCGCTGCTGAAATGTTTGGAGGGATATTTATTGACATGAAYGAGGCTGTGCATAAATGTATCTGAGTTCCTAAGTGTTTAGTGTTGTTTGTTTAAATTCTTTATACTGCAAAGATATAGTATGTTTTTAATGCCCCATTTGCTGAGGAAAAGATACCAGGTCATATGTCAGACTCTGGGAAAAAAAAGATATTGTCATTTAAATCCACAGTCACATAATTTTTCCTTTCCTACTTAAGCACATGGATAATAGCCCGAAACAACAACAGCAAAGATGTCTAATACACAGAGCATCTTTGTCTCTCTAACACACAGAGCATCCCTAATAACATTTCTTCCCAGCATGAGACTTTGGATGTCACATCAGCTCCATCCCAACTTGGATGAACTCTGGAAGTGTTTGTCAGTGCTAGACACTCCTCTCACAGAAGTGCTGGAGGAGGCTGTAAAGCAATATACAAATCATCGAGCACTCTGGTGGGGAGGCTGTTTGGGAGATGAATATCAGCCGGTTTAGAAGACTGCCAGCAAACCAGAAAACAGTTTTGAAAGAGGCTTGTATAAGGCAATAAAGGCACACACCAGCTTTTAAAATACTCAAGGGGTTCTGCTGGAGCATTTCTTTGTGAGTAGGGAACTGTTTTATCTTAAGTTTCTTCAGAAAGTCTTTGCACTTTTAACTGTACTGATGAGTATCCTTTGACTATCCTTCATCGGGCTGGGTTTAGCTGGATAATTCACAGCTCTTTCAAGTTATATCTGTTTGTAGTAAAAGTGAAATGAATCTCCCAGTTGGGACTAAGGGCTTTGTGAGAAGGATCAAGGGACTGTGAAGAAGCAGCTGATGGAGATATTMTCCTTCCCCTGCTGGCACAAAGCTCTGGGCAGCATTTCAGGGGCTGTCCTGTACCTGTTTCCTGARGAATCTCCTGATCTCCAACATGAACCAGAAATCCAGATGTCTAGGTAGATAGCCATATGTCTCCACCTGAACACATTTCTTCCCAATTGATAGCTGGGATAGTACTTGGATATTATGGAATAATAAATGTATTTTTCAGGTGCTGYTCTCTAATTAGCTGGGAAGATTCTGACACTGAGCAAGTGCTGCCTGACAAGTAAGCAAGCAAAGCCTGTCCGTGTGTGTGCAAGGGGGTTTGGTGCTCAGAGGGCAGGACAGTTCAGCCAGAGGCCTGGAAAGTTCCTCATGTAGTGCAGGTCAGGGTTCAGCAATTCGCTGGGGGAGCACTTTGCTCATGCCTTGGCTCGGACCTTCAGCATCCCCCCACGCTGGGGGTATCGCTTGTACTGCCAGGCAGCCTCCAGAGCCACAACCTGCCTCCAGCCTTTCCATGAGCTGCCTAGGCCAGACATTCCCACCTGTAATGCAGAAGGTGGCCGAGCTTTGCCCCTTTTTGACACTTTGAGTGGATACAGAGTCTTCTTGATTTGCAGAAACTTCACCAGTTTTGAGGGGAACATAATAGAGTCATCACCAAGTGTAAGAAGAATGGCATTGCATGCACCACTTGTGATGTTAAAAGTCCAAAGGTTCTCTCTGAAATGATAGAACAATGTTAAAAGTAACAAGGCCTTGACATCTCCTTCCTTAAGACCATATTCCCTCTCTACTGTGTGAGTGATGCTCACTCTGAGCAGGTATTTTGCCTAGCAAAGGTCCTGAGTGCCTTARTATTATTTATGTCTATTTTCTTCAGAGGTCTTTTTGCTCAGAATTGTGATTTATGTTGTTTTTATTCCCCCTGTGCAGGAGATTCTTTGGTGGATTAAAATCTCATCAGACTCCAGCTTGAGAGGAAGAATGACAGCTCAGACACTTAAACCAGACTTTTCACCGTCCTGGAAAGGAACTGGCTTCCAGAATTTGGAGAGTTTTTGATGCTCTACCTCCCTCTGCTGTTATCAGCGAGAAGTTCCTCGACAATGGGAAATCATGTACTCGCGGCTTCGATTTCCATGCTCTCGCTGCTGGTGATGATGGGAGACACGGACAGTAAATCAGACGGCTCCTTCCTGATCGACTCCGACCCCAGCCGCTGTATGAGGCACCACTACGTCGACTCCATCAGCCACCCTCTCTACAAGTGCAGCTCCAAGGTAAGGCCACCCCTCACCTCCTCACAGCACCATGCTGGCAGGGAGGAGTTGTTAAAATGAGCCATTCTGGGTGATTTTCTCTGCGTTAATTCCTGTCTACCAGACTCTAGCAGCAGAGACATGATGCAGATGTGAAGACATCTTTTATGTACATAAGAACTGGGGCTGGAGATAAAGGCTCTTGACTCRCTTTTCACCTTTTCAAAAGGAGAAATTGACTGTGATGGTAAAGCCCACATGCAGTAAATTACAAGATTCAAAGGAGCACATTTGGGATCTCAGCTGATGGTCCCAAGGAGATGGGCTAGTTTGGAAATTTAGATCACCCCAAYCACCCCATCCTTCAACTGAGTGTTTAATCTGGAGCAAGTTCATAGCTACTACAGGTGAAGTACTGAGATAAAGAACCAAACTGTAAAATGGTAATTAAAAAAGGTTGTGAGGAACATTGCTTATTTTCTCCCTGCCCACCCCCTTTTCAAAGCCTTTGTTTTAATGCAGAATGACATTTGGATGGTAACTGTAAGGCTTAAGAGCAGACAGAAATACAAGGTCAACTTTCATTTGGAATTTCAAGTCTGTAAAGTTTTGTGTCAAAAATGGTTTAGCAGCCTATGCATGTAGCCTCCAGCCATTTATTTCWTTGTGTGGAGAAGAAGAATTGGAAGAAACACTGGGAAAATCCTTGCTGGTCCCTTTTGTCTTGTCCCAGTTCGTTCTGTCTGAGTTAACACAGTCTGTACATTCAGATGACGGGCCATTCCTCTCTCCCATGGGAAGGGGCTTTGCCTCAGGCACTCACATCCCAGGATTAAAGAAAGGGAACGACTGCCAGCACCGGTGTTTTTGCCAGCCCTGTGTTGGGTAAGAGAGGGATGGCAGGCAGTGTGTGACAGGGTTGATCACAGGAGGATCAGCCTACCTTGTGGCAAGTCCCAGCAGCAGGATCCGGGAGAATTTCCAAGGAGAGAGGATCCAGGGTTGAGAGGGATGCAGTGCTGGCTGCAGACACCCTCAGATGCCTTTGTGTGCAGAAGGAGTTCCTTGCTTCCCATAATCAGTGCAGGGGTAAGGGAACACCACAGGTAGCTGCAGATCATAAAAACCAAAATAAAGCATAGAGAGAAGTGTTCACAGAAAAATAGATCTGCTGGGTGCTCTGAGCACCAGGACATCTGCTGCTGTGGCCAAGCCTTTGCAGCCAGGCTCATGCTGTGCCTGCTCAGCAGAGAGAGAGGAGCTGACAGCCTCAAAGTTGGGCACAGGGAGCCTGCTCTGCTCTGGGCTGCCTTACACTGTTCTCTCTCTGCCTGGTTTTGCATAACTATGTCTGATTCACAGCAGTGGGAGCCCAGAGACTTTTGCCCTACTTTTTCTGAATCCAAACAGTAACATGATGCATTACTTGAGATTCAGGAGAGGTCCTTTGATTTGTTTTTAGGCTAGACTAGAACTCCCTACCATCTGGGAGACGCGTGGCATTAACACAGAGAACTGCAGAGGTGCATCTCTTTGTGCAATATTGATTTTATTGCAGTTGACTTCACCGAGAGACAAAAGTGACAAAGTGTAAGTGTGTGGGTGGTGTGGGTGGTTTTCATTTACAGGTATCTGTGTGCCACCAGTCCTCCCCTCTCTGCACTTCCCAGATCACCTGCTAGACCTAAAAGAGGAAGGAAGGAAGGAAGGAAGGAAGGAAGGAAGGAAGGAAGGAAGGAAGGAAGGAAGGAAGGAAGGAAGGAAGGAAGGAAGGAAGGAAG
>QVAJ01000071.1:1421173-1475759 GCA_003546035.1 Mixornis gularis
GGTGATAGAGTGGTTTCACTGAGATATCCTTTCTCACTCCATTTGTTTTCCCTTTTGGTGCAGTGTAGAGTTACAGAAGTTAGAAGTGGCTTCAGAAATTGCAAGACATATTATGTTTGCTGTCTGTCCTGGTTGAAAAAGGATTATGTCCGCTGTGGTTTTCTGTGGAGGCTGCCAATTGTACCCCTATGGGAAGTAGTTTTGTTAAACATCCAGCCAATATAATTTAATCATTAAAATCCCTTTTGCTTATGGCCTCAGGCAGGCGATGAAAACAGTTTTCCAAATCCTTTGGAAACAAAGTCTATTATAGCAACAAAACGTACAAAAGAGACACAAAAGRGGGATGGAAGAAGGCCATTTGCTCCAGAAAAGCAGTGTTTTCCTTTGTCTTCAAGGAAATGTTTGTATCAACTATGAGGTATTACATTTCCTGACTGTACTGGATTTACCCTGACCTCTGTCATGGAGACCCACTGGTCTCCACCAATGTGCTGGGTTCCCTCACTGCTCCCAGAGCCTCCTAAATTCCAGTTTTGGCTGTCACAAATGCTTTGTCCAGATGTGCCAGAAGTGTGCTACCACTGACAGCCTCGCACTAAWGAATCCACCCCAGGGAGACACTGAGCAGATGAAGAAAGATTTAGCAGATGTTTGAAGACATTTACTCCTGAGGTAGCTCAGGAGATTTTCAGTAATGCCTGTTTGCAGCCAGGCCAAGGGAACTGTGTGAAAATCTGTTCTCAGACATCTCAGCTCATCTGCTTTCAGGTTTCTGCTGAAGGTGCAGAAAARAGGACTACAAACACCATTAGTAACAAACCAGTTCACAGCTTCTGGATTTCCAGAACACAGCTCAAATGATCAGAGTCAAATATTGCCTCAGATTCAGGTTTTACCTATGAGACCATTGGCTTTAAACAATAATGATAATGATAATGATAATGATAATGATAATGATAATGATAATGATAATGATAATGATAATAGTATTCTTCCCTAAGTGCCCATAGACACACGTGGTGCCCTCCTTGTAGGACACTGTGCTTCTGGACCCAGCCTTGCAAGGTGACATGCACAAATTCACATGTGCAGGGGCCAAGGGGAGCCAAGAGGCGTCAGGTTATAAAATACCCACATGTTTTTACTATATATACACACCCACTGTATCATTGTGCTATGCCATCATAGCATTACTAATTACTTAGGTGATAATCTCTATTGCACTATAGGACACAAAGCAATAAGCAGCCGGTGCAATTGATTAAAAGGCAAAGCAGAGCTTCCAAAGTACATACTATTTCCAGCTCATTTGCACACCTGCCAAAATCCACTGGTGGCTGTTCTGGATTTATGAAGAGGAAGGTAAATTTTGGTTAGGACTTTAAGTAGCCCAGAAGGTTAGAAAGCTATGAAAATGGAGATTTTTTTTTTTTTTTTTTTTTTAGCCTGAAAGTTCAACTTGATCACCTTGGGTTTGTGCCATTGGTAAGAGTTCGCTCTGTCATCCAAAAAATGAGGCATAAAACCAACACTGTGTGATTCTATTTTATATAAATACTGACCTTAATCTTATGAAAAAATAAGTAGCCAGCAAAATTGCAGGTTAAAATTAGAGCCTCCACAGATTAAAACAAGTTTATAAAGACAAGGCTTAGAAATTATAAAATATAAATTGTAAATTATAAATTATAATTTATAAATTATAACTAAAATGGCACATTGACTAAGTGTTGCCTGGGTTTGCATTAGGAAGCCAGCTGTTTATGAGAAATATATTGAGACAGATATTGGCACATCTTGGCACAGGTAGTTCTACCTTATAATAACTCTGGACGACTCTCCTCAAGTCCTCCCAGTTTTTTGAGGGCGTGTTTTATTTTTATTGGCATTTCTGAAAGTACCTGAAGATACAGGAGCAGACGCATGTCATAAAAATTCTTAGGGTACCAGTACCAGAAAGTGACKGATTTTTCCAGCTCCAGAAGCATCAACCATCAGAAAGTCAGCCCCACCATACAGCAGTGTGTGCTGTCACATTTGGGCAGAAATCATAGAGAAATCRTAGAAATGATTGCTTGGAAGGGACTCTAGGTATACTTTGAACCTCCCAAAAAGCAGTTTCTGGCTGTTGTACATCCCCCTGCACCACTCCTGAGCAGAGTTCAACTCKGTTGTCTTTGAAGCCTTCAAACAGTTGTCAGGCACTGTTGGATTGCTCTTCACCACCAAAATTTATTGATGATCACCAAGGTCTGTTCCAACCTGGTTAATCCTGTGATTCTGTGATTCAGCCAAACATTTGGGAACAGCCTGTGACAGAGAGTGCACAGTTTGGTGAACTGGTCAAAGCAGGGGACCTAACAAGAGCCTTCAAGATGCTGGGAAGGATATTACTGGGTTTAATGTCCCAATCTGCTCCTTTCCTTTGCAATACAGGCAGGATTAGATACCTGCATACCTGGTATTTAATTAGACACCTCCACCAGCTGAGTGCCTGGGAAATGAGGTTTGTTCTCCAAAGAGGAAAAAAGTGGACGTTTATCTGTGAGTAATGGGGTGACAGCACTGCAGTGATTGTCCCTTTTATGTTCTCTATACACTAAAAACTCTRCTGTTAAGGAGCTTGGTGTAGCTGATGGGTGTGACTCAACAATACACTGAAATTTYCCTCCCTGTTTGTATTAGTACAAACAGCTGAAGTTAATTTATGTATKAATATGGATAGATATATTATATATACATATATATATATATGCTACGAATCTTAAAGGATGACAGATTKGTCAGAAAGCAATGAAATCCCATCTCAAACTAAGAAGCAAGATGGTACCAAGCACAGATCACCAGCTCATGAAGACATCTTCTTTGTCACCTGTGTTGACTAGAAGTGTAGTTGTTAATATACTAATAAATTATTACATTTTCAAGCAAGCATTTAGCATGCAAGTACTCTTGGAACAGTAATTTTTAAGCACTGTACAATGGATGATCAGAACTTTTCCCATGGACACAGACAGTACTAGCATTTCCTGCTTGATTTCAGGAATATTCTCTCTTTTATCTCATCTTTCCTTACAACTCTGACTAAAGAGAAAATTAAACGTTCACTATACCTGCTTGCATAACTTAGAGATTTGCAGCTAGCTGAGCCTGAGTAATGAAAGAAGCCCAAAAAGGTTTAACACTGTAAAATACTTGCAGTCACATTTATAGTTATTCATTCAGATTTTCTGGGAAAAAACCCCTGAGCTCTGTGTAGCATGGTTAAAATGGTTCTCCCTTGGTTATAGGAAAGACTTACAACAGTTTTACTGCCTACTTTAGATGATATAATAAGCTGATATTGAAGTTTATGTTGGTTAAGCAAAATTAGCTGACATGGATTTAATATTTCCGTCCCCATGAAAGCATAGGAGCCTGTTCAGACTTGYACAGCACCCGTTATCAAGGTGGTAACAGCTGTTTCTAACACATCATTTGCTGAGCTTTAGAGGGCCCTTTCCAAGATTTATATAGTGTTTAATGCTGTATCTCCTCTGCTCAAGGGGTTGTTGGGGAGTAGGTGACTGCTCATGGACTTTCCTTCCTTAGTGCCTCCTGTTCTGCAAGTAACCTTGTTGTGGTCACAGCTCACATTTGAACTCAGAAGAAGAAACCTGGAGCCACACTGTTTTTTGAAATTCTCACTAGGGAATCCTCATGTTTGGCAACCAGTTCAACTTCTTTTACATTTTCACTCTGTTAAGCTATGCAGTGCATTTTATATAGATACAACTGAGGCAATGATAAATAGATACACATATAATTGCAAATACATGTTCAGTGTGATTCTTTGTTAAAGGAGTAAGCTAGAAACATACTTCTTTAAGGCAATAAATGGAGCATCTTTATATTTTTACTTTATGTGTTCATGTATGTAAACTGGAGACGTGAGAACCAGTTCYGCTGATCACTGGTGAGTATACCCAAAAGACTGGTAAATACCCAACCAAAGAATCATCCTGGCTGATGATTTAAGGGCTTGACTTTGCTATAACCAAGGGAGAACAATTTTAAAAAATAGCGACTGTAGGACACGAAAGAAAGATGAAACACTCCAAACATTTCAGAAGGCAAAGAGCATAGAAAAAAAGCTTTATTGTCTAATTCTTACTACCCTTTATAAGGTGTTCTGATACAGACTTAACATGATCGGTGAATAGGAACGACACCTCTCTAACCCCATTGGTTAAACTAGAGAAACAGCAAAACACCACCTGGAGAAAGATTGTTTTGAAAAGGATAGCTGTTTGCCAAGATTGTTTTGAGAAGAAGCTTTCTTGAGAAATTTTTCCTTGGGAGAAAGTTAGCAGCTGCTAGCAGGCTAAAATCTCTCGGACCCAGAAATATCAGGCCCACACACCCAACCAAAGAATCAGCCTGGCTGATGATTTAAGGGCTTTGACTGCCACAGATCTGGACTGCAGTTGAAGTCACAGTGTCTGGAAAGCAGGGCTCACTGTGATCATTTGGAGCCCTAAGGTCAGTCCAGGTCCTGCAGTCCTTGTTGCTGTCAGTGCCARGGATTTCAGGGGGGGACCTTGCTTTTCCTCCTGCCCACGTTATCTCCTCCGCTCTCTCAGACACAGCTCAGGGGCAGAGCACAGTGTGGGGCTGGGATGCAGCGACAAAAACTCATTCCCAGGCTGGGAGGAGGCTGCTGTGTGCTGGGGACACGTTTCCAGGCTGGGAGGAGGCTGCTGTGTGCTGGGGACACGTTTCCTGACCGCTGTGTTTTCCCTTGGCAGATGGTGCTGCTGGCTCGCTGCGAAGGCCGCTGCAGCCAGACGTCGCGCTCGGAGCCGATGGTTTCCTTCAGCGCCGTGCTGAAGCAGCCCTTCCGCTCCACCTGCCACTGCTGCCGCCCTCAGACCTCCAAGCTGAAGGCCATGAGGCTGCGGTGCTCGGGGGGCATGCGCCTCACGGCCACCTACCGCTACATCCTCTCCTGCCACTGCGAGGAGTGCAACTCCTAGGGACGCAGGGCCGTGGCAGGCGGGGGACAAGGGGGTGCTGCTGTGGGGGAAAAGCTCCCAAGGAACAACCCGAGTTCAGGCCGGTGCTCCCAGCACAGGATTGCAGCGAGGACAGGACTAACCAGGCTGGATTGGATCTGAGAGCAGAAGTACAAACTATCCYGGGTTGCTGGATGGTGCTGGTGTCGCACTGTGGGCCGCGGCGAAGGCGAAAGCATGAGGAYTTGTTTTTAAGAAGCCTTTCTTTTTTTTGAAAGGATATTTTTGGGAGTTTCTTCTTTTTCAGACTCAGCTCTGACTACAGAGAGGTGCTTTTACTTTAGGCCAYGGGCAGCAGGGGAACAGAGAAGAAGGTCAGTCAGATGACAGCACCGCAGTCTGGAAACTGACATTTGGACAGAGGATGGGCATCAGTTCCCACAGACAACCTCTTAACCTACCAATTTATTCTCAGTTTTCTAGTTAAACTGGCCTTCAAAGCAAACTGTGCTGTTGGCAAGGGTCGTCTGCTACTGACCTAGTGGCCAAATGCTGGATAACTTTAACTGTGGTTTAAATTACAAATAAACCATTGAAAAGTGAACTGGATATGAAATGCCATGCTTGGAATACCCAACCTAGCTGAAACAATTATTTGCACCGTGTCATCAGAGTTCAGTGGCTGAGCAGCTCTTGGGAAGGGAAAGGTCATGAGACTCACTATTCCCTTCTAAAAGCCCAGAAAAGTGACACATCACATCAGTTGAAAAAGCCATTATTCAAAAGCTAAAAACTAATCAAATATTAAAATACCAGATACTAAATGGAGTAATTTCTTAATTTGAGTAGACCTGTTGATGTACAGAGCTACCAAAATGATGACTAAACCTAGGACTTATTTTCATCTATAGCTCTTGGGCCATTGAGTAAATACCATTTTGCCTTTTAAAGACAGGCAATCCCTAAATCCTAAACCTCAAAACAACAGGGGATCCAAAGTTTGGGAACGGTATTTGGTATTTGCTGAGAAACTCTGTCCCTCCTCCATTAATATGAGGTTTTAGGAAGGTTCACCCACAGTCTATATAATTTCAAAGGAATGACATAACTGTTCTTATGTCATATTAAAAATTCTTAAGTTCTTAAATGGCAGCATATGCAGCCAGCCAGCAGCATGTCTGTGCTGTCCACAGAAACCTGGCTGAGCCACTGTTTTGGTAGAAGTCATGAGGGTGCTGAGAGCATCTTTGCTGTGTAGGGACTCAGGGTCAGTAGCTCCCGTGAGCCCRGTCCTACATTTATTGTCTGGGATAGACTGGATTGGCTGCCATGCACAGCAATGTCTGTCAGGGTCCCGTGGTAAAGAGGGGAAGTCCTTTCCAAGAACAGAGTTCTGCCCATCTGCTCAGCTCCACCCAGTGTATTTGCAGCAGATGCCAYGCACAGCGGCTGGAGGACTCACACTGCTGTGTGTGACAGGAAACCCCCRAGCTCTGACAGGGAGCTCAGTCACTGGAGTTACTGTGGCTGCTCTTTGCCCCTGCCACACACGGTGAATGTGTGTGGGATGTGAATGCAGAGGTGGCAGATGCTGGCCTTGCAAGCCAAATGCTGCAGTAGGATGGCAGTCAGCAGTGCAAAGACATGGGGGACAGCTATGACCACAGACACCATTCAGAGATGTTTGTGGTACGTGGGAAGAACTCTGACTTCTGGAGGTGTCTTGGACAGGGTCACTTTTCAAAGACACTGAGCTGTGGGCAAACTAAAGGGTGAGTCCAACCCCCAGAAGCTGAGGAGCTCAGATTGAAATGTCAGAACTGGGAGTGATGAGCCCCAGTGAGCTCATTAGACACCATGTGTTGTCCCAGGACTGTCAGTCATTCCTTTCACATCTGATGCATGGTCTGAACATCAAAGGGCCAGTCCAGGGAGCGTGAGCTGGGCATTATCACCAGACTACTTTATATGAAAGATCATACGTGCATCCCTTTTCCACTCTCTTTCAACCTCCAGCATCTAAAGATCTCATTATCCAAAAGAGCACCACCCCCTACTGTTAATTATATATAGCAAATTCCAGTCCTTATTCAAAACGTCAGCAATACCTTTGATAGCCGAATAACTACACTGCAAAATATGCATGACCTCTGAGAGTGGGCACAGACATTGCTGCACAGCAGCAGTACTATGCAGCTATCTGAGGAATGGGAATGTTTGAGGCATAATTGCTATATCCAGCATCACCTCCCCCCGGGCCGTGCTGCCACTGGTCTCCTTTGCCAGTGCAGAAGGGGGGGCTGGGGCTGTGGCACGAAATCTGGGTGCTGCAAGTGGCTGAAAGGGTGGGATGGGACCTGGCAGAACAGCATGGCACCGATCATGGTCCTCAGGTCAGAAGAGACAGCAGGTTTCAGCAGAGACCACRCCTGAGCCAATTTAGCAAAAAAGAGAATATCTGTAGTGAGAGGAGAGCTTGGCTGGTATTTATACCCACACCCACCTCACTAACACAGACCCAGAACTGTAACTGCTCAAATCAGCCTCACAAAAGAAATTTGTGTTTCAACAAAAGCTCTTTTCCTCCCCCTCCACACCCCCCATCCTTTCCTTCCACTTTTGCTTGGCTCCTCTGATGAAATCATCACCCTGTGACCTTAAAGACTGTTGCCAGGCAYAAATGTCTAGGTGAATTCAACATTACCTAATTGAACAGTTGAGTCAAAAAAATGCATGGAAGGAGTATAACAGAAATTATAAATGGCAAAACAAAACAGTTGTAAATATCTACAACTTGATATTAAACAATGAATCAAACTTCCGAATTCTTTTGGCTTTTGTCACACAATCTTCATACTAACATCAAAGAAAAGGAGAGGCTATTCTTCCTAACCAAATTCCCCAAAGTCAGTTATAAATCCATATTTTGATAATTTTTGGTCAGTATTTTAGGAAATTCAGTTCTGAAGGAAGCACACAAGTGCTACCTATGTTAAATTCAGATATTGAAGCGAACAAAAATGAGGTTTCAGGTAAAAACTACAGCATATGTCATGGTGAGAAAGAGTCTAAATGGTGAGTTGGCTTCCTGATTTATTAGTCAGACACCACTCTGGATACTAAAGCTCTGTTTTTCAAGTCAGACTACTGTGTAAGTGCTTCTTAAATTGAACAACAATGTCCAGTTTTCCAGATAATGTGGGGCTTGTTCTTTGCTAAAGAATCCTCTTGCTGGGATTTCAATGAGAAGGCTTTGTCCTCTTTCTTCCCCTCACTGCACCTCACCCTTCAGGCACATCTTCCCCCACAGAAAGGCTGGTTGAGCTGTGATCACTCTGTGGTTTGCTCAGGATGAGGTGATACAGATTTCCAACTGTCACCTCTCTCTGCCATCCTCTGTTTTGATTAAGTTTCTGAAATGAGCTTGGCTTATTTGCAAAAGTCACCTGTCCTAGCAGTGTGGAGGTTATACTTCAGCTGGATTGACTGTAGTCATGGTGTCTGTGAAAAGGGGAGATTTCCTCAAACCCTCAGTGTTTGATCAGTCTGTCAGTGCCCCAGGAAAGCCAACACCCTTGGGCCCAACCAGTCTGTCAGTGTCCTGKTACGGAGACTCTTCTCAAAACAGTYCTGCTGTGTCAGAGGATGGTTTGGCTGGCTTGTTCAGGGTCACACACCTAATATAAAACCTCCTTCTAGATCTCCACACATTCACCCACTATCAGTGACTGCCAGTGCCCTTGAAGGACTCACATTAGCAGTTTATGGAATAATATCTATTAATAAAACTGTGGCAGGTTAAGGTTCAAGGATTGCAGGTGATCATATCTGACTGCAAAGACWATTCAAACAATGTATTAATTCAAAGCAATACCCTAACAAGCTCTAATAGCCCAAAAAAGCTTGAGATCATTCAACACACACAGAGTACAGTTCTTACCCAAGGAGAAGGGTTTTACCACAGTTGCTGATTCAACAACAGGCCATCTTTATCTCCCTCAGTTTTCGGATGCTGTGTGGTTTATCAGAGAGTACCACCAAGTTACCTCATCTGCAAGAGTTTGAACAGAGCCCAGCTGTAGCATCTTTACACCATTTCACTCCACTCCACTCCACTCTACTCCACTCCACTCCACCCCACCCTCTGTTTTGTTCCCCCCCTAGACTGTGTGAAAATTTGGGGATGCTGACCATGTTCTGTCCRGGGAGAAGGAGCTGTATTTTCCCTTATTATGTCTGTACCGTTATCTTTTTATCCTCAGTCATTTTCCCACACATGGAGACCAGAGGCAAACACCAGCCTTACAACGCTCCCACAGTTTGTGCCTATCAAAAATAATCTGTGATTTGCCAGAATAAAAGAGCCCATGATGTAGCAAATTTTAATTATTTTGCTCCCAGGTTCAAAGGCACTATACTGGTTCAACCTTTATAAGAATCATTACATGGAATAACTCTCTGCTTTCTTGGAGATATCCCCCCTGACAACACATCACCTTGCCTGCTGACCTTGAAGAACATTTGCCAAGAGTTCCTGAGCCTGGCTGTCTCCCAGTGGCCTCTATCAGAGCTTTTGTAAGTTACTGTCACAGGGTTCATGGTGTAAAGAAGAGGTAAAACTCACTGACATCCATGGTTCACCACAGCCTGTGGTGGGCTTTCATGTTTAAACCTGTTCACCAAATCCTCCCAGACCTGCCACAAAGCCCTGAAGCTCAGGCAGGACTGTRTGACTTGCAGGCAGAATGTTTTTGTGAAAGAGGAGGGAAATAAATGAGGAGAGGTTTCTGTCCCATAGGAACAGTCTGCTGCTCTGTGTCTAAACTCAGTTCTTAGTCCCTGATGTGAGAAAAAGAGAAGCCCCTGAGCTCCCTCCTGTGGGTGAGTGTTTTTTCAGTGTCTGGTTCTACTTGTTTAGAAACAGTAGCTTCATACAGAAATAGCCTGAAGTAGGATTAAACCAYTTACAAAGCACAGTCCTGCTTAGCAGTGCATTTTTCCTCTGACTTGGGCCATAAATATTTTTGAAAAATCCAAATGCCATTAAAAAAAGCTGGTGTAAGGAGAAAGAGGGAGGGTGTGTCTTGCTTTCTTTGACTGTAATTRTTTGAAAGACAAGGAGCTGATAGCCCTCTAAGATAGATTGCATTATGGCTAACAGGCAATGAGATTGATATTCTTACAGAAGTGCAGCAGACTGATGGAAATGAGCAGCCCAGTTAAGTTTGCTGTGTTGCAAACTTGTGTACAAATAAGCTGTTTGGAAATCCAATTTGTGAGTATATTCACTGTGTTTTGCAAGGAAAGGGTCACAATTTCTATTTATTGTTTAAAAGAGAGTGGACAATCACCAGTAAATTGCAAACTATGTTAGTAAGCAGTCTCATGCACTGAAAATGGTTCCTGGTGGTTCTATACAAAAAAGATGATTTGTGTATGAAGATAAGAAAATTTAGAGTTCATTAAGGAGAATAAGTAATCTTGTTTGGCTTGCAGCAAGAATGGTCTATCAAAGTGTTTTGTTCTGCCTTTTTTTTTTTTTCCTAAGAGCCCATTCAGAAAAGGTCAAGGAATCAAAAACATATATGAAAATAAAAAAGGACATCTATCATTGTCTGAATCAAAATTAATACTTCCTTTAAATGTTAACCAGCAGAGCATCTCATGAAATATTAAAAGAAGTTAATCATATTCCCTGCTAATCTACTTATATTGAGGTGATCTTTTATTCTTGAAAGAATTAAAGAGCAAATCCTGAGTTACAGCTGTTTTCATTCAGATGCACAATTGGTATTCCAAGTTCTACATGAATCTCAAGATTTGATAATTTTCCATTCTTTTGAGGCTCCTCAGACATAAAAAATAATGGAGGTTTGCACTGATATTTTGTACTGTAGTCAATCACTGTATAAAAAAGATTAATCTGGGGAGCTGCAGTAAGTTGTGTGCCAGGATTAATTAYCCCAGCTGCCTATCCTAAGCACTAGAGCCTCTGAATTGTTGGATCTAGTTCTGCCTCCAAAATAATTTTTGGAGCTGAATCYTCTACCCTGAAATCCTCAGTCACCAACTCTAGAACAGGTGGGGATCAAAACCCCTCATTTGAGTGGATGAGGGTCTGTGATGAGTCTCAACTGTCTCAGGTGTCCTTGTTTTCCCACAGAAGCTGTGCATAAGTGAGGAGGTAAAATCACCAGAGCAGTTGTCAGTAAATGCAGTGCAGTGTGAGTGAGCTGAGCAGGCTCTCAGCATTGGCAGAAATATTGAGCTGCTCTTTGCACTTCAGTTTGCTGAGTTTTCTGCAGAGGCACGTTCCCAGGTAGTGCCTGTAGGAAAGGCAGAGACAACCTYTGCTGGTCAGAAAGACTTGTGTCTGAAACTGTGGGGATGAAAATGTCCCAGGTRGGTGTCTGAGTGAATGAGAAATTAGATTTGAAGAACTTACACTAATAGTATTGAAGTGTTGCAATTGCATGCTCTGCTTTTGTTCTTTGTTTCTTCTGTGTCGAAATTACATTACTGTCTGCTTTGTTCTTTCAAAATGACTTAAAAATGCTTTTGCAGAACTCAAACACTCACAAAGGCAATCAGCCCCCTTAATAAGATGCAGTTTGGTACTATTAGAAGTAGTAACTCTTGATCTTTGTGCCCTATTCCTGTGTATATGTGTCTGTACATATATGCACAAAACAAGGCTCTATTTCACAGACATCTCTTTTCAGCCTCACAGCCCTCTACCATTTCTGAAAGCCTGGAAAAGAGCAAAGACTTCTACTAGACCCTCTCCACTGCACTTAGAAAGCAGCTATGTTTCACCACTATTTGCAAGATAGACAGAATTTAGCAAGCAGGTGGCCTGAGTCACTCATTGTTCTCCTGAAGTGAAACATCACTTGGTTCCCAAATCCTCCCAAGTCCCTCCACTGGCTGCTCAAACACAGCTCTCTGTGGCCACATCAGGAGTCACTTTTTGGAGCCAAATAAAWATTCCAGACATAATGTTTTGTAGAAAAAGGATCAGGGTGATCCCATGTGAAACTACATGTCTGTGTTTACTCTTTCCATCTGTGCTTTTTATGGGTTTAAATTTTTTTTAAATGCAGACTTTCCCAACTCTTGTTTTGTTCCCCTTTAGAGCATTGATAAAGAGATGGGAACTTCAAAAAAATTATTTTATGGTGTTTAGAAGTTGTGCCATTTCTCAAATCTGGAACGATATTTTAAAAGTTAGTTCTCTTCTACAGGCTGTGACTCTGGGGAAAAATACATCAGAAGATGAAACAGAGCAGAGGATTCTTGGGGAAACTRTGACACCATACTGTAGACTTTGATGAAAAGACAGTAAAGGATTTTCTTTAGCCTAAGAAGTCCCACCATTAATACTCGATTGAATAAACACTAAATGAATTCTGAGTGGGATTGTTCAAGGGTGCTCAATATTGACTTAACTCTGCTTTCATTCACACAGAAGAAGAGCAATCAGCAACTTCAGTGACAGCAAAGCCTGGTCAGCAAAACCTCCTGCCTGAGGCTGAGGGGGGAGGCAAGGAGGGAAGTATCCATTCCTGCAAAGAACCTGCTCAGGATATTGGCAGTCCTCAGCACCAGATATTCACAAGTCAGCTGCTCGTGACTGAGGAAAACACAGTTATATTAATTTTCTTCATCCCTCTCACCTACCTTGCTCCTCCTTGCCTACCCTGGACCTCTTAACATGTGGAAAAAATCACCCTGCTAATGTCAGACACATCTCCACACTGTCCAAACACTCCCAGTAACTGAAGTGTGACCTGCTGCAGCAAGACYGTGTGAACTTTAAAGCTATTCCAATCTTATATGAGCTACACTTGTTCAAATATTACCACTCCAGGGACTAGAGTTGTTGCTGCCTCACATATTTCATTCCCTTTGATGCACAAGACAGTCCCTATGCTGGGAGAACCCATTCCTGTGCTGTTTCTTTGTTTATATTTGATTTCTCCTTTATGGAAGGCCTTGAACAATGAGGAGCAGGTAGTCCAACACTCTTCATCTGTGTTCTCCAACTTGGAAACAGCTTCAAAGGGGAAATATATGTGCTAATTGTGGGTYTTCATCTGCAGGCACCATGAACTTCAGAACACAAAGTTGTGATATTTCCCTCTTAAACTGTGCTGATAGATATAGGAATATGATGTGTATGTACACACAGGGAAGATGAGACAGTGTTTGTTCAGGGATGTAAAAAGCTGCAGTTTCTAGCCTTGGCTTGAATAATCACAGATTCTTTGGAAATGATTTATATTAAGTCTTCTGATGAGTTATAAAAGAGAAACATACAGAGACGCGCACAACCCTACTTTTACATATTCATGAATATATTTTTATGCATTTAAGCCTCRATACTGCCATGGCTGTCAGACAAAATAACTGCTTTAATGACCTTGAAAACAATAAAATAAAAGGTGATAAATACAAAATGAGGCTAGGTCAGCAGCACACCCGGCTGCAATGGAGGCAAAAGGCATTACTGATTGCTCCGAGATTTTGCTGAGTAACCTACACTTTCCCCTGGAGGTGGAGCACAGCGTGAGGCTCAGGCATGACGAAATCCCTGTGAATCCCTCCTTCCTTTCTGGCAGAGAGCTGAGGATAAACCTTTAGGTGGAGCTCACTTACCGCTGTTTTTCCTGCTGGACACAGCTGGCCTGGGCCAACCCTGCAAGAAGAGAAAGCAGAAACAATCTCCTGATTTTCACAGCTCGGGTGAATAGCCAGACTCGTCACAAGCTGAAAAATGAGATTGGAGGTGTTGTGTGCATGGGAGCATGGGGCAGGGGATGCACCCAGCACATTCCACTGGATGGCTGGAGAAGGCTGCACTGGGCTGTGGGACAGGAGGGCAGGATTTGTGCTCAGCATGGGGAATCAGCTGCCAAGCATGTGGTTCCTAAATCCTCCACCCTTTCTGTGAGGTCTGGCATGCTGGAGAGTAGTAGCAGGAATAAGTGGAAGAAAGCTTTATGCTGGCAGCAACCCCCAAATCAACTGGGGACTGCAATTAGTCACATTTTGTCTAACAAAGCCAGGCTTGTAAAGGCCCGTTTGTTCCACACTGTAAAAGTGCTAYCAGGCATCACAGGCAGGGCCTGTGTCAGCTTAGGAGCATGAAGGATGAGAGTGCCCTCGGCAGCATCAGGGGAAAGCTCTGGACTGCAGTATGGGACAGGAACGGTCCTTCAATCTGAAGAGCATGAAAAGGCCAAATCATTGCATTCCACTTTTCTTACACATGAAGCTGCCAGCAACGTCCCACCCTACTCACAGATCATGACATGACCTCAAATTTTGCCTACCATGTTTTCACACTGAAGGGTTTCCTGGGGTAAACAGCAAACTTTTACAGAAGCAACTTTACACTGAGGGCATCCTGCTGCCAGCTGTGGGATAGTCAGGATCTTGCATGGATACCAAAGAGCCATCAGGAGATGCTGCTTTTTTTTTTTCTTGCTTTTTAGTGTCTCCTTGTTTCAGTTGGATTCTYATGAGTTTCTCATCTTTTTCTCTACTTGTGCAAGAAACATCCCCCCAATAACCTAATGGTTGTGAAGATCTATGGAAAAGCAAATTGTTTAGTGACATTTTTTCCCAGAAAAGACTTCATCAGCAGAAACTACATCTGTCCCAAAAGTTCTTCACTATTTTGTGGTCTCTCAGAACCAGCATCCTGACGTCCTTTTCATGTATGTAACTGAAGATGTTTTGAGAGGAAATTCAGGGGAAACAAATTTTAACAGTGTTGCTTCTCATTCTGTTACTACTTTACTTTCCTCCCCAGCCCCTSTGCTTTTTTACAGGATAATGCCTAATTACCTGTAAGCAACATCAGTAATTTAAGATGATCTCATACATCACTTAGGAAGATTCACTACAYCTCTCCCATTACAGTCACTACCTACCACTGTAASCAGCTATTGAGATCAGCAATAACAWATTCCAGTGGGGCAGCATTACTCCAACTTGCACTCTAAATATTATCTTTTCTCTGGTTTTCCTCTACGCTCTAAAAATGTTCAGCAAAACTTGACTAGAACATCCTGAAGACAGCATGTTATCCTGTGTGTGTTACACAGAATTTAGCAGGCAGGATTTGGCTCTTGAATTGAGGGGCCCAGAATCAGGCCTGTGTTTGTCTTCCTACTGCAGGTGGAGAAGATCCAGGTGAGACAACTGAGCCTAAAGTCCACTCAGCTGAGCAGACATTCAGTGTATATCTCTGGGTGAGCTGAGTAGCCTTCTAGACTGATTGTTCTGACTAGGTGCTTGTGATCTATAACAGGAAATTAGTCACCTATTGCAGATGTAGACATATCCTCTACAGCTTTAATCTTCAAGCTGAATCAACCTATTTCTTTTTTAAAAAAGAAAAAAAAGAAATTCCATCACTCTATTATTTTACTGTCATTCTTACAGCAGAAAGTCTCAGATGCAGATCAATATATGGATTGTACAGGGGAAAAAGAAAGATTTTTAACTCAAAGATCCATGTACAGCCATACAGCAGTGTGGAGATCAATAGGAATCACAGAGATGCTGTTAATGTAGTCTCTCTGTTGAGAGAGACAAATAAGATGAGGAAACATGTTCTAGATGGATCTACTGAGAGGTGAGTAACACRTAGAGCGCCTACCAAGAGTACTAACAAACACTTCCAAGAGTGGGATTGCATCCCTTCAGGCCCTTCACATTCCCACTGATGAGTGAGATGATGGAATAGAGAGGAAGCCTATTTTATCTGCATGTGGCATTAAGCAGGAGGGGCTGCAAATACAAATTAGTATTCAAAGCAACCCYGACAAATGGAAGGCACTGCCTAAAGCAAACAGAAGGGAGACCTGAAAGATGCAGTGAGACGGGAAAGAATAATCAGCAGTACAAATATAAACCTTCTCCAAGAGGAGATATGGGGATTATGGTGGTTCACAGCAGAGCAGGAGTCAACATTATGTTGTTATGAGAAAGCTAAATGCAATATTAGGCAGCATCATGAAGTACCTGAAGCAATCCTTCCACTTTATCCACTTTCACTTTATTTAGTGRTGCTTCCTCCAGAATAGTGGGATCACTTTTGAGCTCAGGGAAGATGTTCACTTGCTGGGGAAAGTAAAGAGGAGAGAAATTCAAATAATCWGAGGGCATGAAAACATTGCCTGCAAGAAAAAATTGAAGGAATTGGGCTGTACAGTCTAGAGAAGATAAGGATAAGGGGAAAAAAACTGTTGAAAATATTAACATAAACAGCTGCAGGGATTAAGCTCACAGTATCCATAATGGAAGAAACATTCTTGAACAGAAAAGATGGAAATACAGTAGGTGGCTGTTAAGACACGTCCTTAGGCACCTTTAAGAAGTTTAGATAAACATTTAGGTATMGCCAATCCTGCCTCCAGATGGTGCAGGTAATTAAATGACCTCCTCAGGTTTCTTTCCATGCCCTGGTGTGTAACAGTGCATTATGACCATTTTGTTACAATATCTTTCTCTTGGGTAAGCTCATGATGCATGACCTCCAAGGAGAGGGTTAAAACAATTGTGCCACTAAACTCAGCAGAGGAGATCAAGGCTTGTGTCCTCGGTGGAGGGGCTGCTGCAGAAAAATTACATCAAAAGGACTCTGATTGAGAGGCAGAAAAGGAGAATCACTTGAGAGCTGCCACCAAAACTGAGCTAAAAAGACAGCAGAGCTACAATATTTAGGAAACGTAAATATTGTGAATTTCTGCAGRGCAGCCTGCAGAAGCCTGGCAACATTTGGCATGTTAAAGTGTAGGCTCAGGTGCCCTATTTTTTCTGACTGTTCTTTGGCCAGAGAAAAACCAGCTTTAGCTTGCAGCTGTGAGCATGAACCCTCAGTGCCTGCTGCAGGTGGCTGTCGAGCTGAGACAGAGTGAACCCATGGTGTCAAAGATGCCTCTCTATTTGTGCTTTTACTCCTTTTTTCCCCCACTTTTTCTTTCCAGGAGTGATGATTCAGCTATGCCACTGGTCTGAAGTACAGTGTCCAGGCCATAAAAGGTTTAGGCTTTATAGCTGTAAAGCTGTATAGGAAATGAGATGGTCAAAAAGCAGAGGAAAAGGTGTTTTGAAACCTCACAAAACAGTCCAAGGGAAAATATTTTGAGGGGAGAAGGTAGTGGTGAGCATAAGAATCTACAAAGCAAAAAAAAAAAAGAGGCAAATACTGGTTCCATAGAGAGCAGGCACATGGAGCTACATTCCCAGGACAACCCTGTGGAGGGACTGGAGTCTCTGCTAAAGGCAAAGAGCCAAGGTTAAGTGAAGATGTTGGGTGAATCCCAGCCTTTCCCTGGGTGAACCTTGCTGTGTGTATGCCCCTGCTAAAGCACTGTAGCTCTGAGAGCACAATTCAGGAGGCTGCTGGGCAGCTTCACTGACTTCTGGTATTGCACAATCACCTTTTACTGACCCGTGATGATCCCTCAGGCTTAGAGATGACATCCACGGTGAGTTGTTCTGTCACCTTCCGGGGGATGAAGGTGAAGCTGATGGGCTTGTGGTCTCCTGGGTCCTCCTTGCTGCCCTTTTTGAAGACAGGAGTGATGGTGACTTTCCTCCAGAGCTCAGGCCCCTCTCCTGGGGGATCACCTCACCTGACCCATGGGCAGTGCTCCCTGTGCCAGGGGCAGGAGTGGAGATTTTCCCTGGCCAGGGTTGGAGCCTTCAGAATTCAGAATGAGATTATGTGGTGGCTTATTATTTTATAAGCAACACCATTATCAGGTCCATGTTCTGGATGCACTTTACAGTTGGTGAAATGATGTAGACAGGCTACGAATGTAAGAAACTGTTTTTTAGAAATTATACTATTTCTATCCATTACAGCATAAAAACAGCCGGACTTGATGATCATAAGAGGTCAACCTAAATGATTCTGTGATTATCTAACCTTGGTCATTTGGGGAAGAATTATCATGAATGTATAATGCCATCTTAAAATATAAACCTCAGAAACAGGTTCCAATGTCCCCAAATTTAAAAAGGTCCCCAAATCCAAAAGTGAGTGCTCTGGCCACATAAGATTGACTGCTTACCTGGAAGATTATCCACAGAGGATCCCTGCCCTGGGTCTGTGGAATCATAGAATGGGTTGGGTTGGAAAGGACCTTAAATTTCCTTCTCCATGTGCTTGGCATTATTAGAGCATGTCCTATTCACAGATGCCATGCCTGTTTCTGCAGTCAGAATTCTCAGGTCAAATCTCATCTGGAGCCCAGGACAACTTGAATAGGCTGTTTTCATTGATGCATTTCAGAGGGGAGGGAAGACAAAGTAGAGCTATTCCTAATGAAGAAATCAATCAACACTGAACAGCTGTCATTACAATATTCCACATCTGGACCAATTAAATGTCACTACCTCTACAGTACCCTTAAAGGTGCCAGTATTTGTGTTCCTGTCACCACAAAGTCTTTCATGTCAGCTTTACCTACATCACTGTGTGTGTTGTTCACTGCCAAGGTCTTGTACATCTGCCACCTCTTCCTCAGGAACAGCAAACCACTGTGGATGTAGGCTCAGCAGCACTGCCCTGACACCACTAGATGACAGCTAGACACCAAAATTTCACAATCCAGTTTAGAAGGCATGGTCACAATTTACAAAGAATTGCACCAAGTGAAACCAGCTATGGAAAATTCCAGATAACAACTTGGGAGAGAAAAGTCAGACTTTTAGGCAGAACAGAGTTCCCTGGAAGGAGTCTGTTGTAGTTTAAGGCATGACCCTCTGCCACCACTGAGCTCATATGAAGCCTGCCTGGGWTTAAAGGTCAATTTTTCTCTGACCTTTTGATCAGCCTGAGTAAACACAGGCACTACTGGCCAGTACAGCTCTGCAACACAGTTTGCAGAGGTGCTGAACCTAGAAGAGGGTTTTATGGATAGTGACCTCCAGGAGCTGTGCAACATCTGGTTCATGAGGAAAGCTATACCTGCTTCTCAAGGGAATGGTATTTTACAGTGTAGCAAAAGCCAGTGTTCACGGGGATGTGGTTATTTTAGTTGGAAAGATACAGGTACATCAAAGTATCTCATTTCAGAATACCTTCCTTCATTAAGCAAGGCTCGTGGTTACATAATGTACAATCCCAGAGCCTCGTATGAAAATGTCAGGATTTTTTTTTCAGAAATACAAAATACCAGATATATTTGCTAATTAATCATAGTGTGTTTACTTTGCTTATGTCTGCTATTTTCATTGGTCAGTCAATCCCAGGTGAAATGCTGACTTTTCTAATGAACTCAAGGTATTTGAAATCACTAACCAATATTCAAAAGGCCAGTTCTTTCTGGTGTTGTCTACATTCTTCAAGTATGAAAGTATGCAAATACACTTGGTTTATTAAAATCTTACCTCAGTGCTAAGGCATTTGTGGCTGTGAATTCAGAAGATTTGAATGACAGAACTGCTTCAATTGCTTCACTTGACTGACATAGATTAAAAGTCCTATTTAATTGTCAAAAGAATTACCAGATGAGATACTTSTTGTACCTTTGTCCAGGTATTTCTGAACAGGTACCAGTTCCAGAAAGCACCGTGACTTAAACAAATGTCTGTCTGCTTGCACATATTAAGGTTCTTTTCATTTAAAATAATCATACCTGAAAAGCAAAACTGTTTTTTTCACACCCAATTGTTTTAGAATAGCAATAAAAACTGGAACAGAGGCTTCCAGAAAGCAGTCCCTGACACCAGCAGGAATCACTCCAGTGACTCTTGACAGTAACCAGAACAAGATTGCAAAACACATCAGTGATCAGCAACATGCCAAGCAAAAATAAGTGGCAGAAGCTGCAGACAAACCACCCCTCCCACCATAGTCTGCAAGACTAAAAACATCCAAACAATGAAACTTATTTTGTGACCTATCTCCAAACTGATGGAAATATAGCAGGTGAATCATTCCTCAGCTGAACAAACCACAAGTACAAGAGCAGTAAGGAGGGTCACTGTTTTCAGAAAAATGCCATTTTTCTKGCAGTTTTCTGACAAAAATGSWGTTTTCYCAACCACTGTGCCTRTGTTGCAGATACATACAGGGAATGRGAGTAAAGACTGAAGGAGTTCAGGCTCACACAACAAAAGGAGAGAACACCAATAATGTGGAACAAGAAGTAAATAATGCTARCCAAGACAGACCAAAAGGATTTTAGGGAAGCAGGCAAGACTTCAAAAAGAGYACAGACCCAAATCAGTGCATGGTCTGATGCCAGGGCATCGTTTGGAGTTTTGATGGAACAACAGACAACACTCTCAGGCACATGGTGGGGCTGTTTTATGCAGGGCCAGGAATTGAAYTKTGATGATCCTTGTGGGTCCCTTCCAACTCAGGATATTCTACAGTTCTAAGATTTAACATAAAACAGTGTCTGAAGTCAGAAAGTGGAAGGAAATATCCCTGCAGAGTACCCCATTACCAAGTGCCTGCACACAAAGATTTACAAATACCTGACRCATCCCCACCAGGTATCAACCATTCCCTAGACAGGCAGGAGGGAAAGCAATGGCCACTGCATGCAGAAAGGAGTCAATCAGAAAAACGCACACAGAGGCTCAGGACCAAAACTTTAATCCCAACAGAGGAAATGCAGAAGGCTCACCTTGATTTTTTTTGTGGTTTTTTTTTGGTTTTTTTTTTTTTTTTTTTTTTTTTTTTTTTGCCATCTGCCATGAAATGACAATTGCCAAAAAATTGCCAAAAGATGAAGGATCACTGCAATCCTCCCAAGCCTGCAGACAGTAGGGTCAGGTATTTGAATGTGACAATCTGTTTTCACATTGCAACCTGGAGGGTTGATATTCTACTTTCTAGGTGATATTCTAGATTCTAGGTGATATTCTGGCTGAAGGATCTAGTTCATGAAGACAACTCAGGACCAGGTGAGGTGTTCAGGTAAAATAGTCAAAGTTTCCCTCAGCCCTGGCAATTCCATTCAATGCAGTCACCAGCAACAAGAAGCTATATATCCTTGAGSTGAGGAATGGGACAAAACAAGGGGCCCTGATGCTGTCTGGCTGCTTGATCACATCTGTAAAGTMGCAGCACTTTAAAATACTCTGTTTGGTCCTGATATCCTCCAAAATCTGCTATTTGTAAAATACAAGCCACAGTAACACTAACTATGTGCTGGCTACCACATGAAACCAAAATTTTGATCATGAGAAATGTGAGACAAGATTTAATAATATTTCAATTTGAAAACGATTGCTCAGTGTCTGTACAGGACAGTAGTTTAAATTCTGATGTATCTAAACTGATTTTTGTTATATTGAAACAAGAAGATTGGCTTSAACAGGAGATGTGTAAACATAAAATGAATACAGAAGCCTCATTTTGCAGAAAACAAAGAGACTTATGTGTACAGAAGTGTTAATCTAAACAAAGCACCTTTGCAAGTTGAGCTTATCAAAATAACCAAGCACTTCAAAAGGAGACACCTATAAATAGAAGACAATAAGAAGAGATAGCCCGAAATACTCTGAGAGACTAAAAATAGCATGAATAGGAAAACCCCTGCTTACTGTCAGATCCAGATTCTGTGGATTTTAAACTATAGTACCTCTAGTAAGAGGATACATATGCAATTTTTAAATTGTTTAGARGAGGTTTGTGTTTATGGAAATGAGYTAAAAGAAGAAGTATACAAGGAAAATTTGATGAGGTGCAGGACTTTGGAATTTATAGGGTAATTAAATATTTTGGAGGAAGTTTAGGCATGAAAAGAATGAATACTGTATATAGAATAAAAAAAATAACATGTGTATGGAAAATCTAAACCAAGCCTCAGAGAACGGGATCAAGCCCTGACCTCAGAAGATTTAGCACAGAAAGATTTGGATTAAAGTCAGCACTTGGCAATGCTGGGATTTTGGGTATTTAGAAAACACAGAGTGCAAAGGGCAATTAAAAGATAAAAACTTGATTTTGGTCCAGCACACAACTCATGTTGCTTGTCTGTGTGGGTGCATAAAAYCTGTGCAATGACATTCAAAATGTGCAAGGCCCCAACTTTTGTGCCCAGCCAGGAAGATGTTTCAGCTTTGTCCCAGGGCGCTGAGGRGCACTGAGGATGACCAGGACAACACAGACCTTTGCAAGGTAGTCCCAACCTTCCTGGAGGAGCAAGGAGCTCACCTTGAACTCACAGCCTCCTGCTGCTTCTCAGGAGCAAAGATCCTGTACAAAATAAACCCAGTGGTAAGTTTCCAGGGAAAGCTTTGTGCTGATTTCTCTCTTCCTCCTGGGTTAGAAGTATTGGTTACCACTTGTGTCACCTTCACTGGAGAACTGCATGAGTAGCTCTTTGTTCTCTAAGCACATACCTGGGGTGGGACTGAATTCACTGGTTCTAATAATCTGGAAGTTTATTTAGCCCAAGTCAATTAAGTGTCCTTTGAGAGAGCCAGGAATMTCAGGAGGAAACTTATCCTGCCTGTCTTGATTACTCTAGCACAGTATAAATCTTTCTCTAGAACTACCTGCCCCTCCCATGGCCCAGAGAAGGGACCTTGAGAGCCCGTGCAGATGAGCAGCATAAAAAGAAATGAATCCCACCTGTAGAAACGATAACCTGTTAACCTTCTCCTATTTAAATTTAGATTTTTCACTAGGAAGCATATTTCCTAATCTATTAATTATTTTCAGGGCTCTTCACTGAAGCCATTCTAATTTATACAGGGCCATCTTGGAGWGTGGAAATGTGCAGGGAACAACATCCCCACATTTGTCACAGCAGCATTACCACGTACACACATTGCAATACCTAATACATGCACAATAACCTCCTTATCAATACATGATAGTCTGTGTCCTGTTGTTCATTACTTTAATTATTTCCCAAGTTTGCACTGTAGGAGCTTCTGGAATACYTTCCTGTRTGTTTTTTCCTTCAAGATAACATGAGGTTTGCWACTGATGATGGGCTATTTCACCACAGCTAAAAATTAGGTAGTGAGGCAGAAGAAACATGGGGGGGAAAGATAAAGAGAATGAGGAACCAAAGGAATCCAAACCTAGGAGCTTCTTTTGACTCACATAAAGGTGAAATAAATCAGCAATGAATTAATAATGAAGGCTGGTAGTGGGCAGACTGGAAGGGGGCTGTCTTTCAAGTGACAGATGGAAAGAGTGTGCTGTGACTTCCATAGATGCAAAGCAGCAGGACCATCATGATCATGAGAAAATAAAATGTCACCAGCCATTATTCAAAAGAAAAGATTTGGCATGAGTGAGAGGCATAACTTGTCTCTTCAGGAACTCTTCAGATTAGGTTATTGGTGAAGGAC
Organism: Mixornis gularis; assembly: GCA_003546035.1. Taxonomy (NCBI): domain Eukaryota; kingdom Metazoa; phylum Chordata; class Aves; order Passeriformes; family Timaliidae; genus Mixornis; species Mixornis gularis. The sequence goes on from QVAJ01000071.1 coordinate 1,444,516, forward strand.
ATGGTAGATTTTTTTGTTAAAGGGATGAAAGTGTTTGATTTCCTCATGTGTTCTGAGGTATGCCAGTGCATTTGCACCAGACTGTTTAGAGGTAGGAGATGGAATTTCACTGTTCTCATCTGCTTTGCATCTTTAGCTTTTGCTTATCTAGTTCAAGAGAAAAAGAACTGAGCTCAGATAGAKTCTAAACAAGTAAAAAAATAGGCATTACATAGCAAAGACTGTTGGTTTTCAGCTCAGAACATGTCTTCTGGCCACTRCTTTAAAAACACTGATTATTTTTGAGCAACACTCTTTGATCAAGTCTGTCCTTGAGTCTGTCTCTGTCTGAAACAGCAATATGGTACCTTCTAAAGTACTTTAACTTTTCTAACTCCTTTACACCTACATAAAGCCTTGCATTCCATTCTGTCATTCTCCTTGCCTGTCTGGGTGACCTGTGGACCCATCCCCCAGGAATTCTGCATGGCAGGAACTGACATTGCGCATGAAAAAGTGCAAAGTGTCTTTAGGAATTGGCACGAGTCCACACCACAGATGCCATGGCAGTGCCAAGCACCTCTGCATCCAGGTATTCATGGCAATAACAATACCCAAATACCACAAACCCAAAAATGGATTTTTTTTGGAGGAAAATTTTGCAAAAAAGGAGAAGCAATAGGAAATTGGATCAGCCTGAACTGTAGGTAATCATCAGGAAGAGATTAGCACAGTGCAAGGRTGAGCTTGACATTGGGGAATTAATTTATGTTAGTTTAAGGGTTTTGCCCTGCTTTTTCTTTGGTGGTTATATTAGTAAGTATGCATACATTTGCATGATTACCATTATTGTTTTTAATCCTTCCATCAGAATGGTGGTTACACCAGTCACAGATTTGTAAAAGTGGGCTCATTAGGAGAAACAGATGGAAAGGAAACCAGAGACTATGAAGTAGGAKAGCTGGAATGCTTTGAGACATCACATCAGTTTTCTTCCACTCCTTCTTGGGGTTTCATTACACCAGCAGTCTTGATGAATGGCTTCTCTGTGAGATCTAATGAGGGGACATGTGACTGGCTCCTTGTTGTGTTAGAGCCTACCTGGCCTCCCTCCTCTGAATGGGAGCCTGCCTCTTACCCTTTTGACCAGGAAGATCCTTAAGTCCACACAGATGATAATAATAAGAAATCCAGAATAATTTTGTTCTAAAAACTTGTGCACTTGTATAAAATAATTATGGCATTGGAAGGGACCTAATTTTGGGTGCTGCTCCTGCCTGGGGGTGAGACAGGCCTGGGCTGTCACCTTCCCTGGGGGTCCCCATGATCTTTGTCCCATCCCCAGAGCAGCAGGCCTGGCTACACCTTGGCACTCAGACCCTTGTTGTGTTCTCGTGCTGTGGCTCTGTGTGTGCTCAGAATGTGAATGTTTACATTCATTCATTGCTTCTACTAACAGGCTTAATCTTGTAGGTTTTACATTTAATGGTCAGTCCTACTTTGAACGCAATCTGATTGATAAAATATTCAATTTTTGCTTATTAGTTCTAGATGAATGCCAGACTGTGTATGTTGGATTAAAACTCTTGGCTATTAACATTTACCTCTCCAGTTAACATTCACTGCTAATCAAGATAGATTTCAGTCATGGYTGATGCCACTGTAGAGTTCAGGGAAAGACTGGACAACCTGCTGAGACAACTTGCAGCAGTTTTCTCCTAGTGGAAAGCCTGGCATGCAGCTCATGCTCATTTAATTGTGCAGTATTTCAAAAGCACTGTTGTGCTTTCACAATTTCTGCACTGATTTCATAAGGGAAATTTGAAACTGTGTAAAATATATGTTTAGAAACGTATTTAAATCTGCCTGTCTTCTGCAACATCAGTATTCAGTGAGCACAAAGGCACTAGGCAGGAGAACAGCATGGCCTGGTTAGAGCTTAGGGAGCCAAGTTCACCCCTCCTTTGAGGGATTCTCCACCAGGGGTGAAGTGCAAGCACCAGATTCACTGAAATGCCTGAAAGCAYCAAGTCCCAGGGCACATCAGGACAGGGGTGGAAAAGGGTGGGAGAAGGATGAACASCCAGGGACCACTGACAGGGTGGGTGTTTGCATTCAGACCAGGAATTTAGAAGAATTCCTGGCTTCAATCACAGCCCTGCACCTGAAGCAGATGCTGATAAAGTCTGAAGGTAACAGAGGAATCCATTCTGATGCTTTGACTAAAGGTGATGTTAATGTCCATTTACTTGCCAGCAGGAAATTTCAGAGATGTGAACCAGCTTGTCCTGAAGAAAAGACTTTCCCCCTGAACATGTTGAAGAACAACTGTAACACATAACAAACAATGAAAAACTGTTTTTTTAAAATGCACTGATATTTAAGGAGTAGAAACKGAGAGGATATATGCTTCAAAAAGCTGCACAGTGGTTTTACCAGCCACTGACCAGACAGTGATGAATCATGTGCCTAAATTCTACCTCCTACACTTTGTAAATGTGGAGGTCTTTGGCTTTGACCCCTACTCCATCAACTTTCCACTAAGTCCTCAAAACTTAGTCCATGGCTGTCAGTACATTTTCTACCAGACAGCACAGCTATTRTGCCATTTCATTGCCACAGTGTCAGAGAGCCTAAGAAAATGCATGAAAACAATGTATTKTATCTCAGACAAGCTCTAGTCTGAGGTGAGAAGACGTGGAGGYTCTCAGCTGCTGTGTTTCCACAGAAAGTTTGCTCTGCTTTTAACACCATGTATTCAAAGGATAATGTTCCAAAATCCAGGCAGAACACACTTTATCTGTTTAATTAGTTAGAACCACATGGGATGAGAGAAGTAATGGGACCATAAAAAAACCAGAAACTGAATCCTAATTTGATTAGATGTGAGGGTTCCAGACCAAAAAAAAAACCCCAAAAAAACCCCCAAAACACCTTTATTCCATCAAAGAGGCTTTAATGTACACCATTCTGTTCATACCTGTTGAAGACAGATACTTTTGGACTAGGACCTGTGTATAAAATYGTTATTAGGATCAGCAAATATGTATCCCAATATCTGAGGATCCTAAAGTGCTTGACAATCATCACAACATTGCAAACAAAGAGCAAGGAAGGGAATACAGAACCTGTTTAAATGCACCATGATGTGCTGGTTTTTGTAYTGGCTGGGGTTACCATCACACATGGTGAGAACACTCCAGAAGCAGAAGCTACTGAGATGAAAAAAAAATGAACCTTTGAACCAGAATTATTGCAGGAGAGGGGAGGGGAGGGGAGGGAAAAACCACCAAGCTGGCTTTGGGAGAGGTTTGGCCTGCTCTGGACAGTGCTAGATTCAGTCACTAGCAGGATTATATAATGTGTCCACGAATATAGAGAAACAGACTTCATGATACAGATGTTTGCTCTGTTGTATCTTAACAGGAGACCTTTTAGGGCTTTGTGCCCTCCAAAACTCCCATGGACCTTCATGTGACTCTAGAACATGCACCAGCCTTCTGTTTCAAACACTCACATTAAAAAAATAAATAAAAAAAGATATTAATTCTTAGAGCCACAAGAGAAAAATAAGAACCAGAAGAATCCCAGAAATAAGTGTTATTTATTGAGAACATTAGGAGCATTAATTACATAAATATAACCATAGCTACCCTTGACAAGAGTCCATAAAATTATCCACTTCTGCTTTTGGAATAGCCTTCATATGGCATTTGAAATGTCTCTGCAACCATTATTTCTGATAATTTGATTATCGGGTCTCTCACAGGATAAAGAGGTCTTGGAGTTTAATTTAATCAGACAGATTATTTTAATCCGAGTATGAATATGTATTTTAATTTTTATTCTATTTCCTGGCCCTTTAATTTTCTTCRCTCCCATTTTGCCTAAAAATGCAGGACCCACTGTAGTCAGTATTTGTGACTTCCATCACAGATGCCCCTGTCTCTGAACCCCATAAACTCCCACTTGAGGYATGATGGAAAAGGGACAGGGAACCCTCTCCAGACTTTCATGACCTGCTTGTCCCAATGTACAGCTGCAAGAAATGGAGAATGACAGAGACTGAACAAGTGTCTTTGGCTCAGACAATGTCTTGGAACCTTCTGCCTTGAGCCTGCTGAGTGTGGGAGGTCAGGTATGCCTGACATGACTGCTGGGTGGGTGTTGGAGCCCTGCAGGCTGAAAATTTCAGGCTTTCTGTGCTAAAAGGTGCTGASCCTCAAGCAAGCACCACATTTGACTTGAGGCCTTGGAACAGGCTCCCGAGATTGAGTGAGATCATGGGGGTTGTGGGTGTGTAGTTTGAATAACATTGTGTGATCTCACAGGGTGAAGAACTTAGATTTAAGATTTTAGTACACAGTAATGTGTGTGAGTCAAGATGGAGGAGTTATAGGCATTGTCTGCGTCCTTCTTCTTCACTTTCTTCTTCCTTCTTCTTCATGGGTTTGGGTGGTTTTCTACACTTGGGTGAAAAATGTCTGCACTGCAGGCCTTGGGTGGTCATTATTGGGTCAGAAATACAAATAATATAGGTGTCATCTTGTTATTGGGTAATTAGCACTTAAATAACCTTGGAAAGAGAAGCACTCCATTTTACTTCATTTCTCTAACTTGCTAGTTTGAGCTCACGCCTCGTGAGTCTGTGAATAGATAAGAAACAATAAACATCCAAGTCCAAACTGGAAATCTACATTTCCCCTGTATTATTCATCCTGACCTTGGCAGAGAAAAGGAAGCCAGAACCATCACAGGTGAGATCCGTACAGATACACCAGACCAAACATGTTTCCATACTTTGCCCATCCCCAAAGCTGCTTCTCCTGGTGCCACCCTCCCAGTGAAGCAGAAACCCGAGCAGTGGAAGGCCCTGCTGGGTGTGTAGGGGASCAGCCCAAAGCATCCCGGTGGATTTGATGGCACTGTCGCCCCTGGATGAGCCAGTCTTTGCCCTGCGGGTGGTTCTCTTGGGGGTCTCACACACAGCTCTGTGTTTGGAGGCCGCCCTGGAGGAGCACCGACACGTGTCACTGTCACACAGCACAAACTGCAGCTGGCACCAGGTGCCAACCCTTATTTCGGGGATTTCTCACACGGAAAACTCTCGCTGGTCTTCCAGAGCCCCGGGGTGTCTGCAGAGGGAGCAGGAGCGGATTCCAACATCACCAAGCAGAGAATCCCAGACTGCCGCGCCTTGAGAGCTGCGCTGCTCAACCGGGGACAATTTCCCTGCCCAGCCCGTGCGGGAGGCAGCACAGTCCCATCCCCGCGCCTGTTCCCGGCCGTGCGGCGGCGGCAGCAGCAGGTCCCGGCCGGGTCCCGCAGCGGGGGCGGTGCCGGGGCGGGGCGGGCGCGGCGCAGCCCGGCCGGAGCCGCGGGAGCAGCGAGCCCGGAGCGCGGCAGCGCCATGGCCGAGAGATGCGACGTGGTCGTGGTCGGGGGCGGCATCTCAGGTGGGTGCGGAGGGCGGCGGTGCCGCCGGGGAGGGGACGGGGACGGGGCAGCGCGGCGGGGGATGCGCGACCCCCGCCCGGCCCGAGCGGGGCAGCCTCGGCGAGCGCATCCCCAGCGGCTCGGGAAAGCCGGCGGGGCACAACCCCAYCGTTCCGGCCGAGTGCCGTATGGTGCAGGCAGTATTTTGTTATTACAAGCTATTAATGGATTGTAATGTTATTTTAAGTTATTTTTTTATTTTATAATTTGCTTTATCATTGGTTTTATTAGTCTTTATTTTTATTATTCTTTATTCTTATTATTCATTATTTTTATCATTCCTTGCTTTTATTATTCTTTATTTTTGTTACTATTTGTCTTTATCGTTCTTTATTTTTATTATTATTCATTTCCATTATAATTTATTTCCATTATAATTTATGTCCATTATTAGTTATTTTTCTGTAATTTATTTTCATAATAATTTAGTTTCATTATCGTTTATATCCATTATAGTTTGGTTTTATTAYTATATTTCATATTATTATTTTTTAAATTCAATTTTATTTTATAGATTTACATTTTATTTTTCTGGTTCTTCACTGTCCAGTCCTGGCATCCCCTGAATCTGTGCAATTCTTCCAGTACCCCTGGATTTTTTGGACAAGCGAGGCTAGAAGCACTCTGCACCCAGTCCAGGGGTGTTAGACAGAGGCCTTCGGTCACATGTGATTAATTTGAATCCTTGGCTGCCTTTTGTTCAGAGCAGGTAGAGGCATAAAGGAAAAATGCCTGAAATCACYTGGATGAATAGGAAGTTTCTGGCTCCCCTTTCAGCTCAGGTGTGGGTTTGAGAGCACGAGCAGCCTGGCAGAATGGACAGGCAGCATTGGGGGCCTGGAGCCTTCTTGCACTTGTGTGACAATCAGCTGTTTTCAACCCATTCTGGGCTGGAAGACCTCTGTGCCTGCCCACAATGAACCTCTCTCCTGTGCATTTTGTTCCGAGATACATGTGCTGAATAAATTGTGCATGGGCAGTAGATGTTTTTCCCCTGTTCCTTTGGCATATCAAACAGTTGCTTTTTGGCTCCTTAGCCTTGAGAGGCATGGAGTGATAGCTCTTGTCCCGTGTTGTGATCTCCTCAGAGCATGATGAGTGTGCACACCCACAGGTCTGAGCAGTATCTCCTCCAAACCACAAACAATTACTTGAGATCTGTTAGAAAATATGATTTTGTCCATCTGTTTTTCACATGGCTTTTAATTTCCACTATTTACTTACTTATAATTCTAGAAGTCTGTTTAACCATCATTTTAAGGTGTGTAGCATGCAGTTTGAATGATATACAAAATGAAGAGACAAAATCRTAGGCRTTATTTCCTAAGGACGATTCTCCGATAACAAACTGCTGAATAGTGTTGGAATGTTTCAAGTATGTTTACACAAACAGCAAAAATTAACCATTGCTTTTATATAAAGCACAGTGGATTCTGAACACAGTGTTATGGCTAATTTTTAACTTACACCGTGTGCCACAGTGAAACTCAACTAAAGTAATTAGCCCGTGGAGAATGTCTGTTCATGCCTTGTAAACAAAAACATTTCCAGTGGCACGGTTTTGTACAGCAGTAGTGCTACATTTCTTCTGTTGAAGGAGTTGGAGTGAAAGAGTCAATGTCACAGCTTTTAAACTACCCTTGTTATTCGTGGTTGCCATGGGAATATTTTAGTGGCAGGCCTGCACAGCCCACTTAGGTTTTCTGGAAGAGCATCAGAACAGAGGAGCAGTGCTGGGCTGTGGTAAATCGTGTGCTTGCCTTGCTCTTTGCCACCTGTAGATACCAGCAAGTGACAAGGGGGAACCAGTTTTCTATTTACTTCTCTTTACACTAAATACCCACCAAAATGCTCCTGTGTCATGCTGTAGCAATTTTTCTCCTGTCTTCCCACAAAGGTTGGAAAAATATACAAGTACAAAAATTGCTGTTGATGAAGTACCCCTCTCTAGTCACTCACCTTTAGCTGTTACATGCAGCTCCTGCTTCACCTCTGATTCACACTTGGCTGTAAATCATTGAACTTGCAGCCAGGTGATGAAACCACGGTTTTAGATCTCCTTACACTGATTTAAAACCCCTGCCAGCATGCCCAGCTGCTGCAGAGATCTCTTCTGGCCACCAGAGAGTGAAATGTATGATTTTTAAAATGAGGCACTCCTTGGAGAGTGGGTTTATTGTTGCTCCATGCCTGATGTGTGTTCCTTCAGAAAGTCTCTGTTTTTGAGCTGCCTGAGGCTCTTCTGACTGAGGCTCCGTGGCTGCTGCCTGCAAAAACAGCAGAAGGCTCTTGTCACATTGAGGTGTGCTCGTGTCACCCACTCCAGCCCTCAGCTAAGCAGGCAATTGCAGAGCAAACAAAGACCTGCTGTGCCAGCAGGAGGATGCAAACAAACAAGTGTCACGGAGCTGCCACTTGGCTGTCTCCTTTTTTTAATATAATATATAATAATATCTTTATTTATTTAGGTAAAGCAAGCTGTCCATTTGCAGGCTCGCACCCTCTTTGCAGCAGCTCTGCCTGGCTTTTTATCCAGATGTAATTAGTAGGATCTAAAATTTAAAGAGTGAGAACCTGATAATGGAATAACAGTGCAGAGGCCTTCATAACCCTGGCAGTATCTGTTTGTTTATCTGAAGATGCCACTTTTCTTTGCTGAATCATTTTTAGTGTCCTGTATTGCAGGTTTGATAGAAGGGAAGAATAAAAATAAGGAACTGGCCAATATAAATTTTATGTCATGAAAATCTACTCAAAATTAGTCATCATTTCTTTCAAGTCAAAATAATGGTCTGTGGCTTTTCTGAAGATGTCAGGTCATCTCAATAGTATTGATGATAATGAAGACTTTTGAGGAACAGGAGCATTTGCTAAGGGTGGATTCTGCTTCATGGGTGAAAACTTCAGCAAAAGTCTTTGAAATTTTTTGCAAATGGTGCASATTAAAAAGAACTATTTTGAAAGAAAATTTCCCAGAGTCAAAAAGCATATATGAAAATACTTAGCCACACATTCCATGCAGTATGCCTGGTACTAAAGAATATTTAGATCAGAAGCGTAACAGACCCTCTTAGAGCTGGAATGTGCATCATGACAGGTTCTGCTCTTTGCTTTGAGTCCTCTCTTTTACTTTGAAGAGCTCCTGCAGCATGAGGGTCAAAACAACTATGAGAAAACTATAAAGTTACGTCATCAAACTTCTTTATTTTCTTAATTGAGACGCCAATGACTTCAAAATAAAATCTTGAAATCTGTTCAGAGATTTTGTTTAGACTTTCTCCTTTTGTTTTCAAAAGTGTCTTCCTGTCCCTGCTTTTGCCTTGGGAACTACTTTCCTTGTTTTGTTTTCACGTAAATTACCGGATTTTATCGTAATCTTATGCCACTCCTACTTAAGAAAATGCTCCTCTTAAATCTCTAGTGCACAGATTTTACARTCAAAGTGAGGTTAATTGATTTTTTTTATTTTAAGGTGAAGTCTTTTCTTAATTATGGTGTTATTTAAAGTATGCTTGGTGTTTTGCTGTTCAGAAGCAACCTGTCATGTTCCTGTAAGTTTAGAACCAAAACATACTGTAAGATAAAGTAATTCTATTGTTATGTTGGGTTTTAAAAATATTTCTATACCTATTCTTGCATTATTAAGATGCCAGTGTGCTCTGTAGTCTTCTTAAGCCTCACTTTTAATTTGTGTGGCAGTTTAATGTGCTGTATAATTACAATAGCCCTCTCTGCATCTGTGAACCACTGTCAAGTTACTTTAAAAATAAAAACGAAACCAAAACATCCCAAAACAGACCAAGTGTTTTGAGGGCTATTATATGATGGTATTCTATCTGTTTAAAAATAAACTGATGGGGAGGGCAAAATTGTTTTTTAAAAACAAATCTGGGACACGTAAGAAAGCTATAGAAGAAAAACATTATTCAGTAGTTACTTGTTTCTTTTTGCCCTGGCGTAGTAAATTACAATGTCTCAATACTCCTCCTCTGAAAAGATGGTTTACCAAACAAGAGGATGTTTTTGGAGAACATTGCTAGTCTGGGAGTCCTATGCTAGATGTCCATTTGGAGAAGAAAAAAACCCCACAAAACCAAAATGAGGACGTGGATGAAATAGCTGCTCATGATGAACCAGAATGGATTGGTCAGTGGGAGGACTCTGACCCTCTCCAGGGAATGTCACCCTCTCCAGGGAATGTCACCCTCTCTGGCAAAGGGAATCCAGGACATTCTCCTGTCAGTTGTCATGATGGAACTCTTGGTTCACATTTTCAGTCACCTGTTTCTGGATCTGACAGCAGGAAGTTATTCCTTTTTACCCAACCACTCTCATGGCTAAAGCAGTATGAGCCAGTTAGATGGAACCTGCATTTGACTTCCAGACATTTCACATGAAAAAAACTTGGCAATGCACAGTAAACAGCAGAAAGCAGCTGCATAATGTTGTGAAATAGTTTGGTAGCCTAGGCAGCAGGGACAGCTYTTGTAATTCACTGTCTGAGACCTCCTAATTGGTCTGAGAGTTGATTTGATAAGAAGCTTTCCAGTCTATCTGCAGGAGCCATCTCATCTCACAAGGCTCAGGGTGATGCATCATTAAGGAAAGGTTTTCCATTAGCTTATTTAACCATTATGAAAGGGTGTTGTTAGGAAAAGTTCATTCAGTCTGTTCAGCAGAATGTGAAAACTACTACAGAAGGGGAAAAAAGGTAAGTTAGGATGGCAAAACTATGGGAAAGAAATTGATGTTATGTCAGTTATGGGAAATATGTTAATATATTATGTGGAATAACTGGTAGGGAACCAAAGTTTATGTGCAGCAGTTGGCGTTAAAGTTACAAACTGGAAAGTGGAAAGTCCACAGGATTTCTTATCTGTACTTTATATATATATATATATATATATATATATATATTTTTTTTTTTTTTTTTTTTTGACAAATAAGATTCAGAACAGGAGAGACTGAAAGCTCTTTGTAAGCAAGTTCTTTGCATTGTTTGCTTGGACAACCACCTGCAGGGCTGCTTTGGCTGCTTTTAGTTGGTGAGATTTGTCAGAATTTAGTCTTGACTAGAACCTAATCACACTGGAGGTGGGAATTGGTGTTTGTCTACATTAGGAGGCTGGTTCAGATCAAGTGTGTGATGTTCTGCACTATTCTTTTACACAGACACTGCCAGCTTGTTGTTTTGGGAAACTTGGTTTCCTTGATCAAAGGTAGTGAYATRGAAAGAGTAGGTATTTCAAATTTGTGCTCTTCTTCCTTTCACAAAGACACAGTTAAAAATTATTTCCTTGGTCATCTTGACCACAGATGTGCACTTGCATCCTCTATGTCCATCCTCTGTTTTTTCCTTGCCTACTTCTCTTTCTTTCATTTTCCTGTAGCATCAAGAGGTTGCCAAAAAGATCACGTTCTGCCTACTTATGAACCATGATTTGCTCATTTTACTCCTTGGCACCCTCAAGTTCAGGAGTTATTTTAGAAAAATGCAATTCATTGTGCTTCCCCTGCTGTAATGAGTGATCAGTGCCAATCTCCAGCAGGTAACACAGTGTCAGACTCTGCAGTGACACAGCTCTGGGTTAAACACTGGTGCCTGTGGTCCCAGTGGCTGTGATGAGCAGATCACTGCTCTGGCTCCATCCTGGAGTGTTCAGGCTGTCTAAGATGATCTCAGGAGTGTGTTGACAAGGATATTTGTTGGCTACTGGAGGTACTCCTATCAACTGGTGGGTGTATGTAGTCTTATCCAAAGCTGGAGAGATGTGCCAAAAGCTGTGTGTTCATGTTTGCACTGCCTAAGTAGGCAGCCTGAGCAATGTGGGCTTACACAGCCCTGATAGTCYCAGGGGTAAACTTCCAGTGCTGCTTGTATTATTGTAAACCAGCAGAGAGTTTGCTCTGTATTTACATATCTTACACAGCAGCTAATGACAATGAATTAGGCCTCATGCTTAATTTAATCAATTCAGAAGGCTTTTCTTCTTCAGAAGTTATTATTCTGTATGTAAACAATCTGGGGGATTTTGKCACACTTCCCACTGCCACAGTTTCCTTCTCCATAGCACAAGTGACAAGTGTAATTAAATRTTTATGTTATTTCATGATAAAAAGCCATGGTGTCTCGCTGCCCTTTCCCAAAACAGGAGTTGTTTGCCTTTGTGTTCTGTCTCTGTTGTGCAGCAGTTATTTCACAGAGTGCACTGATACAGCAGTGAAGTTTATCATGGTTATAAAAGTTTACTGAGCRGGGCCCTGGATTATTGGGGACGTTCCTTTGGATTTGCTTTGCTGAGAATGTGTCTTGATGTACTTACAAAGCACTCAGGGATGATTCTAAAATCAATCATCATTCCTGAGGAATTGTAGTCATAGAACAGTTTGGGCTGGAAGGGACCTCTAAAGGTCATYTRCTCCAACTGCCCTGCAATGAGCAGGGAGRTCTTCAACTACATCAGGTTTCTCAGAGCCCTGTCCTTGAATGTTTCCACCACCTCTCCTGTCCAACTTATTCCAGCATTTCACCRTCCTCATTGTAAGAAATTACTTTCTTTACCTCTAATCTGAATCTACCCTCTTTTAGTCCAAAATCACTATCCCTTGTCTTATTGTGACAGGCCCTACTAAGAATTTCACCCTCATCTTTCTGATAAGCCTCTTTAGGCACTGGAAGCTGTTATATGATCTTCCCAGAGCCCTCTCTTCTCCAGGCTGAACAACCCAAGTTCTGTCAGCCTTTCCTCATAGGAAAGGTGTTCCATCCCTTGGATCATCCTTGTGGGCCTCCTCTGGACCTGCTGCAATAGGTTCTTGTCTTTTTTGTGGTCAGGACTCCAGGGCTTCAGCCAGGCTTTGGTTTCTTGAGGAAATTGCATTAATTTCATTAAAGTTTMAATCATTTAATTTTTATATAGCCATTTTTGAACTTAATATGATTTTCCTTCTGGGCTGATAACCTATTTCATCCTTGTAAACTTATGACAGATATTATTATTATTGCTGCCTTGAAGGATGGTCAAAATGTGATCATTCATCTAATCCACTGGGTTTTTTTTCCTTGTGGACTGATTCATGTCTAAGGTTTATAATTTTGTAATGCTGYGTTGTTCTTGTTTAACATTTTTTTTGCTGTTTCCAGTGGTCAGTGAGGCTGCATTACAGGCCACTGGTATTTAAACCATGAATGACTTGCATTCTTTTAAATAACCYGCCCACGCTCTTGTATTTTGCACAACTTTCTCTGTCCTGTCAGTTTTCTGTTCAAACAGCTTGCTTAAAAGAAAAATCAGTATAAAGTCACTTGGAAAACTGTATTTTCTCCACAAACCATTRTTTGGTTTGGGGCTGGAAGGGAAGAGAAAGAAGAATGGTCATCAGGGTCTCATTTGGGGAGACCCTGAGTTCTGGAATATGTTAGTAATAAAAGAGATACTGAAAGGTGCCTGTCAAGCCAGAGAGGAGTYGCATTGACCTAGTCAAGAAACAGTGATAATATTATTTATGGGAAGAGCAGGCTTCTATGCTCCTATGCCACCCAGCCCCACAGGAGTTAAGTGTGTAAGTTTTGTGAGCTCTTAAGAGYATCAAGAGCAGCGGCAGCAGTGGATGGAGAGCAGGGAACTGCCCAAGGAAATGATGGGCACTGAGATTTTGTAGGGGGTCTGTGTGAGATCGTGTAGAGGAAAGGACGGCAGGRGAAAGGAGAGCAAGGGATAGGATGGGGGAATGCAAAGTGAAAACCATCCCTGGAAGAATGAGTGGTCTAGTCTAGAAAGTCTGAGACCTTGTGGGTTACTTCTGGTAGCTGGCACATCTGGCAAAATAAATCACAGATGCACTAATTTTTACCACWGAAGAGTCTGGCTATGGCTCATTAGAGGCTTGGGCATCTTGCAAAGATTAAGTTATGGTGGTGACCTGGCTTCTGTCAGAACTTCATTTTTTCAGGTGGTTACAAAGTCCCCCTGAAGTTTTGATTCTTTTTAAACCTGCTCATCTTACAGCTATTACTTTGTATTATTCAACTTTTTCRCTCTTTTCAGTTTCCACACAGCTGGAAGTGAGGAGGGTGGGAGGAAAGATGCCCCTGTAGCCTCCTCCCTCCCAGGCAGCTGGTCTTTATCTTGATGGCATAATTCACATATAAAACACTGAATTGAGTCTGTTCAGTTGACTGCACACAGCAACAGCTGATCAAACAGCAGGTTCATACTGTGCACCATGATTACCTGGATTATAAGGATAGCTTGAGTATAAACTGGGCTCATTTTTGCTCGAGTGATAAATCTGTGTTTGAATGCATTAAATATTGGAGCAAGACACCTCTTTTGTTCCAATATGAATTAATTTTTTATTAGGTAGCTTGGCCAGAGGCTGAATCAGTGAATTATGCTAAATAATGAGCACAAATGAGGACAGGAAAGAGTGCAACTGCTTTTATTTTCCATTTTAGATATTTATCTTCTCTTCTATGCTTCCTTCACCATTTTTAGCCCTACACATTCTATCAGAATGGTACAATTCTAGTGGTAGAATATTTTCTTTCAGAGCAGTGATGTTTTTATGAACCGTTTCACTCAAATTTMCTCCTACCTGCACTTAGAGATGAATGGATGGATGGAAGTGACAAGTCATCTTATTTAGTGGTTCTCTTTTAGGCTTCTCTGGATGACATGTGCATTCTCAGCCTTTGGCATCTCAGCTGGGGAATTATTTGGGCTTTCAGCAGGGTTCATCTTAATTTTTCAGTTGTTCAAATAAACAAAATGCTCACAAATCCTTGTAGGCTTTGTAATTTAGCCTGTGTGGGCTGTGATGATGACAGGAATTTCCAAAAAGTTTCTCTGGGGTGTGGCTGTTTGGAAGTGACATTGAGAGGTGCTCAATATAARTCTGTAATAATTATGTGCTCTTTGTGTGAAAATCAATAGCTGAAGATCAATTGAAACATGAAGCAACATGGATAGCCATGGAATGAGGACATGATGGGTCTGCTGGGCTTTGCTGTTGCCCAGCCTGACCTAGGTGAACACCTGTGAATCATTAGATGTTGAGAAATCTGGGAAGTTACATGTTAATCTTTAATGTCAAGATATGAGAATGATAGTCTGTTTTTAAAGTTCACTTTTTGCTGTTGATTGTGTTTTTTCAGCGTTTACTTTTCTCAGAGGACTAAAAAAAAAAAAAGAATTCTTTGCTTGAGAACAGCAAGACTTGGCAGAACAGATAAGCATTTCTCTTCTGAGGCAACTCTTGCATAATTTTGCAAAATTTTCCAGATGCAGCTTAGCCTTTTTATTCCCACATTGCTGTATGGAAGGCAAAACTGTTCTTCAGAGTAAATCTGACTGGCGTTTTATTTGCTTGTAGATCTCTTCATAATTGTCATGCCTAAAAGGATGCTTTTAGGWAACTGCCTGTATAGACCCTCAGCCACTTCACTGAGCTCAGCTTTATTYGATCCAGTGCTATGATCTGTTTGTTGTAACACTTTCAGTTCTCTCTGCTCTTCCCCCCCACCCCCTATTGTGTCTAATGTGTTTTGGGGCAGCCCAGATTGTAAACCAGCAGAARTGGATGATCTAAGCTAAAGGAGGCCCTGGGACTGAGGGTGTGTGATAATATCTGAGTATAAATGATAATTACATTATCAATATTGTTATTAATATTAACTTTTCAGTAAATCCTGGAGCCATAACAAAGGACAAGCAGAATGTGTTTGGGTTTGGGTTTTTTTACTAGACTGAAGCCTAGAATAAGACTTCTGACATGCTTTTAAAGTGTGAGGTGGGCATGGCTGTTCATGACAGATCCATTAAATGAAGAGAACACAGTAAATGATYGAGACTACAAATACTCAACCTTTGAAAAACTGGAGTGCCCTGTTTTGTCAATATGAAGTTTTGTCTTGGTGTCTGCCAGGGAAAAGCTGGAACTTCCCTTGGAATGGAGAATGTAAACCCCCTCTCTCCGAATTATTATAATTTTGAAATTAAGGGGCTTYCAGGCAAAGATATGGGAATAGGAAYAACAGTTCTTTACTAGGAATATTAAAAGAAYAAAAATGTAGTAGTACAAACGAAMAATAAACCCCAACAAACCTGAAACAAAACAACAAAAAAGAAAACACTGACAGAGTCAGAACCCAACCTGACACCCTGTTGGTCAGGGTGTTGGGAGCAGTCCAGTTAAGACCTCCTGCAGTGACGGATAGGATTCTCTTGGAGCAGAGATGATCCTGTAGAAGGGTGTAGTTTTCTTCTGAAGGTCCAGTGGTGGTGAGATGGGTCTGCTCCTCCTCTGGGAATCCAGTGCAAACAGGCTGTSCTGGTGTTCTGAATCTCAGATTTTATCCAGGTAGGAATGCTTGGCTCCTCCCMCTGGGTGGRGCATCTCCCAATGGGATGATGKAATTKTATCAGTMATGCAGTGAGCCTCAATGGCCCATKAACAGCAGATATCCTCCTGGAGGGAGGATGGGTGGTGGAAGAGATGAAGAACACTGCCCCASCTGGTTTTAACAGCTGCCCATTAACATCTCCCCACCTGGTTTCAGCAGGTGATAATAGAATACACACCCCTGGTTCTAACCTGCATTGCAACCCAGGACAAGTTTCAAGGTGAACTTCAGATATAGAAGTGTAGAAGTGAAGTGGAAATGAGGGAAACCTTGGGAGAAGAGCTGTGCCTTCAGGGCTTAAGCCTGGGTACCACTGTCCCAAAGGTGTTGGGTTTGCACCCAAATGCCACAAATTGTCTTCATCCCATGCTTGGCAGGGCTTGAGCTTAACACCCCACAGCTTTGGTCATCTCACTCATGTCTGCCCAGGTTCTGTACCACTTAACCATCTGCAATGCCTGGGACAAGTGTAGGCTGAATAGTTGTAATTCTGGTTTTGAGAACTTAATAAATGCTTAATAAATGCATTGTGGATGGATCTCTTCTCCCTTTCTTGCAGGGAGATCACAGAAATCTGGGACGAGTGTTTATGCTCCCATGAAGTCCCGTTAACTCATGGGGATGCTCATACTGACCTTGGTGACGAAATTACAGAATTAGAGCTCAGACAGAAAAACTCATTGCCTTGGCTAGACAATGAAATGCCAACAGAAATAAATTTTATTTGCTCATAGAGTGCTGTATCTTAGGCAGAAATGTTAGGTCCTTTGTACAAATATTTTAAGTAAATGTACATTTTAAGCAGATACTCAGGTTGATAATGTCTCTTTTTGCTCCTTGGGGTTTCTGGAACTGTAATTTTGTTGTTTGCCAAAGCTCTGTAATATTCTATGTGAGCGACATTCATTTTAATGRCATTAATTGCAGCATGGTGATAAAGTTTAGGAAAACAGAGTATCTCCCCATGGCCGAAATACTTAGGCCAAAAAAAGAGTTGCTTTGCTAGTTTTCATTGTACTGTTTAGACACGAAGGCAAGGCATGACTGAGAGTGACAATTTACAGTGGCCCAGCACTACCATGGTTTTAGGTTCTGAACTATAATTTTTGAATTTTCTTTGGTGAGATTGAGTTAGATACCTGAATTACCATTGTTAAGATGGCCCAAATTTGGGAAGTTAAAAGGTTTCCTTCACACTGAAGGCAGAGTATTCTTCACAAGAGCAAAATTCCTCAACCTTTCCATAATGTGAGGAACATTACAAAACAACCCTGTACCACCTTAACTCACCCAGACCCTGTGCCAACACTGGTTTTGCTTTTTTGTTGCTGTTGCTGTCTTGGTTTCTTGTTTTATTTACAATCCTTATCTGTCATGCCTTGCAGGCCTTATTGTCTCAAGCCATTATTTCAATTAAAACATTTTGGCTGGCTAATGATGAGTGGCAGAGGTAAAGGTGACCAGCGCCAGGTTCAATCTCTCGGTGGCGGGGCAGTAATTGGATTGTGTTCATTAGGGCACAGACAAGASCAATGCTATTAAATTGCAGTTTCTAGCACAGCAATACAATAAGGGAGCTGTGGGGCATAAAGGACAAATCCCACTGGTGCAAAATGTCTGCTTGGCTGTGGGTGAGGTCTGTTCTCAGGTCCTGCCCTCCATCCCTCTGGGGCCATGGAAACTGTAGCTAATGCTGATGGCACTGAATTACAGGGTGTTGTGGGGACATTTCTTAGAAGGAGGTCAGAAAGCCTTGACTAAAAAGGAGGGGTTTTATTTGAATTTTTGAGTAATTAGCTCTAAGCAAACAGCAAACCTTCTGTTTTGAAGGTTTTCCTTCAAAAACCTGCAAATCCTTTTGCTAACTGATCTAATTTTTACATGTTGGAAACTGAATTCCTGATCAAGGTAGTGGTTTKTTTTTTTTTCTTTCCCCCCCAATTTACCTCACCTGCTTGGGGCATATTCCTCTGAGCTTCTTCTTATTGACCTCATTCACTGCAACTGTGTTGACCACGAATGGTGGTGATCTCCCCAAATGTCCTTCTGCAGCATTAACAGATGGATTTTGTTTCTTTGGGTACAGTGCAGCAGTTCTGGCCAAATTAATTTATTTTTGCTGTATGTATTTTGCACGTATTTTGTGAGTATTCCTGAGCATCAAACGTGGTAGGTCAGGGATACTGTACAAAGACATCTAATAGTGAGGAATGTTGTATTTCCAATGTCATCCCACAGCAATACCAGCTTTTATAATTTTTTGTAGATTTTGACATATTTCCTGGTTCTTTCTTAACATTTAGATACTTCAGGTGGGGATTTTTTAATTTCTTTATTTGGGTTTAGGTTTTTTTGGTTTGTTTTTGTTTTTTTTTCTTTTGAGACTCATCACTTAAATTAAGAAAAGCAGTTAAATTCGTGGCCTCTCTGGTCAAAACTAGACTTATATTCAAGACCAAGAAGAAGAAGAATACAAAGATTGCTAAAATAACAGCTTCAATGTGCTAAATATCCATGGACATCCATCTGTTGAATAATTGAATAATACTGTTAAAAATACTTGAGTTCATCTACCTTAGACCCCGAAATCTTACTTGTCTGTATACAATCAATTGTGATATGTCTCCTTTTTTTGCTGTCAGTCTTGTGAAACATTTTTGCATCCCACAATTTCTCCGTGACCCCCAGGGCAGAGGCCTGTGCTTGTTGTGCAGGTTGAGTGTTATATCCCATTTCCAAGGTGCAATTTTGGACACATCCTCATGCTGAGCCTGCTGCAATGTTTGTTTACTGCTCTGGACTGCACCGAGGATGCTCTGCCCACTGGCTCTGAGAAAAGCAGCATCTGCTACCTGACATCTCTGCAGACTCAGTGATTTAGATGTGGCTGAACAGGTTGACAACCAGGAAAAAAAAATCCTTTGCAAACATATCTTTTGGGTCAAAATAAATACAGGGAGGAAAATGTTGGCAAATTCCATGAATTGAAGGGAGATACCTGCAAGCTACTACAGTAGAAGTACAAGGGCAGCATTTCTTCCTGCTCAAGGTACAATTTTAGTCAAAGGGAGGAATTTTTATGGTTATAAGGTGAACAATTTTTTTTTTTGTGCCAGCCATTTTAGAAGCTATTAATTGAATGCCTTTGGCTTAGAACTTTCTTTGCTCCCTCCATGAATTAAAATTTAGAATTTGTAGATGATTTTTTATAATTATATAAACGAGAGAAGCAAWTTTTTTTTTCCTAGAAAGGAGGTAATAAATATGGAGAAACATGACAAAGTAGTGAGTAATACAGTGGAAGTACAACAGGAATGCCTTCAGAAATTTATAGTACTCAGAGATGCAACTTCCAGTCATGTCCTTTCAGTGTTCTTTTTGCTGATGCTAAGATTAAAGGGTGTTTCACTAAAATTGCAGATTCCAGGCAGAAYAGAATGGTGTTATTGAATTTAAATCAGGTTTCTTAGAAAACATACTTTAAAAAACTCTTTAGATAGTCAAATATGTTTGATCATAGGGCTACATTGTAGGGCACATGGGGGTCAGATGAAAAATGAGACTCTTCTCACATTTGTCAATTCAAATGTAAATATAATAAATATGTTATAATATTTATATTATATATGAGTGTATGTAATCCAAATACACACACACACACACACACACACACACACATATATATATATATATATATATAAAAGCATATATAATAAAGGTTGGACTCTACAATCTTGGAGATATTTCCAAGCTTAATGATCCTATGATTCTATGAAATACCAGTTTGGATTTTGCCCTAGCTTATATATTTTTAAAAAAAATATTTTAAGAAAATAATTTTATTTWWWAAAAAAAATAAAATTAAAGATCTGAATTAGTCATTCTCTCAGGATAAGAAAACTGTTGATGTTAGGAAGTGAGGTTGTAATGAAGCTGTTTAGTGAAATGATTCAATTTAAGGTGTTTAGTAGGTGCAGAGACATCAAACAAGAAAGAAATAAGTTGGAGCYGAAGATGAAATAATTACTGTGATGATTACATTTGGGTCCAATCTGTGTGAAGGCAGAGTGCTGCACGATGGGGAAAGAAATGATTTTCGTGACTTGAACTCGTGTTCCAGGATTCTGGGGGAGGCAATCTCCCACCAGGATCTCTGCGTGGCTGCCTTGGGTACCGGGTTGCCGTGGTAACAGATGGAGGCTTGCCCGGTGAAGCATCCTCTAAACACGGTGGTATTTTCAGTCTGGGGCTTCAAATAATCATCTTTGCTTCTTTGTTGTTTGCATTAATCACCTGCCTGTTGGTTCTTTGAGCAGAGCTGCGGGTGAGGCTGCTTAACTGTTTGATTTCTGCTGTATCACTCTCTCTATATTTATATATGGCTCTCTGTGGCCCCTTGGAGAAGGCTGGTCTGCACTGGAAACTGGACCTAATTTCTGTCTTCTGTGAAGTGGTGGCAAAAGCGGCTGAAGCCTTATATTGCAATTCAGATGTGATTCTACTGAAATGCCCCTGGGGAGGAGGGAAAGCTGCCTCTGGGTGACAAAACACTGCACAAAATAGGGGCAATAATGGCATCAGTCACAGTTTTGGGTGGCTTTGGCATTTTTGAATTTTGAATTTTGAATTCAGCTCTTTGCCTCACTTGTGAGGAGCTGGGGCAGTATCAAAGATCTGCCTTTTGTTAGTGATATGTTAGAGTGGCAGGTTTAACTTCTCAAGAGGAGACCTTATATCACGTATGACTGATTTTTCCAGGCTTTGCTTCACAGGTATTGTGTGTGCTCTGCTTGCAGCAATTGAGCAGTTGGAGCAAGGGAGACCACTCTGGCCCAGAAAATATGTTGTGGTTTGTGGGGTTTTCTGCACCTATTGTTGGTTTGTGAAAAGAAAACCTCAACCTCATGCCCCAATATTCACATTCTAGTGTTAATTTCCATTTTAATATGCTTTTGTTGCTGTTCCTGGTGCCTTACCTGCCCTTGTACCACTTTGGCTCCACAAAATCCAGTCCCCTCACTGTTATTATAGTGACAGTCCAAGAGCCCATTTGGGGCCTTGGGTTCAGGTCCAGGAGCAGGTATGGAGTGATGTGGCAGTACTGTGGTTCCCAATGTGTGAGATACCAAAACCAGCAACATTGCCACCTGACACTTTCCCTGTAATGTGCCATCTGTCACCAGCAGCATTGAGTTATCCTGTTCTGTGTATGCTAAGAGACCTACTCTGGTCCTTTGCTGTGTCCTCTGACCCTCCTGAGCCTCTGCCTTTGCTTCTTCCATCTTTTTCTTGTTATGTGTTTGCGATGATTTCTGCAGCCAACCTGGGACCAGAACAGTGATGTGGGTGAGGGGAAGGGGGGGGGGCATCAGCCCCTGAACTGCTCAGGTGGTGCTTAGTTTGGGAACCCTGCAGACTGCATCTTCCAAGCCCCAAGGATGCATCATCCCTCCCCCTGCAGAGATCAGATCTGCTGGAGCATGGGCATGGATGGGGCAGTGAGATATCAACAAGCCTGATCCTTCCCTCAGCACTGTTTTGGGTTTTTTTGGTTTTGCTTCAGAAAAGAGTAAAATCTTGTCCATCTTTAGCAGGTCCATGTGTGAATGTGGCACGGGGTGAGGGAAAGGTGGCACATGTCCCAAAATAAACAGTGGGGAATAAATGGTAGGTGCAATCAGGTGGGTGAAAGGTGCAGGAGGAAACAAGGAGGTGRGGTCTGGGCTGCGAATCAGCTGCAGTTCAGTGGAATCTAGAGAATCTAGAATCTGGAATCGAGAATCTTCACTTTTCACAAACTTCTCTGCTGGTTCAGCTCCTGGGAATAAACTGCCTTTGTTCCCAGCTGCACTGAAATGTTTCTTCATTAGATTTTAATAAAGRAAGTCAAATCTCATATCTCTTAATCAGTGTTGGTAACTGAATGCTATTAATTGATTACTCAATACCTGTTAGCATGAAAAGCCAGCAGAGACCTTCAGTGACAACAGGCTTCAGTTCATGCATTTGTTCTGTAAATTATTAATAACTACTATTGATCCTCTCCCAACTGATGAAATATTTGTCTTTTTCTGAGAAGTAACTTCGTTTTTCTTTAACAACTAAGCCAGATTTATTTAGGAGTTTTGTTGCTTATTTTTCCTCCAGGAGCTAATCTCTTTGCAAGTTGTTGGAAGGGGTTGTCCATGTTTACATACCATGTCTGTTTCTGTATTATGTTCTTCCTTGGTATCTTCAAATATTTTTGAGTGTAGTCAAGGCCACTGATCCAGCCAGATGTTTTTGCAATATAATTTCCTCAGTAGGAAGTACAGAAAGACCTTTATCTGTTTCATTACTGGTTTTCTCACCAACACTTATGTGAAAACCCAAGATAAATAAGCCCATGAAACTAGGGAAAAAAAACAAAAACAAAAGGCAGGAAGGTATGATGTTTTAATGGAAACATCTGTAGCTTTTCTTCAGAAAATGTCAAATTCTTTAGAAAGATAGGTCTACACTATTGTAGGAAAAAAAGGAACTTTTTTTCCTTTTTTTTTTTTTTTTCCAGATAGGGAAAGAAATAACTGAAATAACTGCAGCACATTGCAGCAGTTTCACTACAGGGCTAGGAAAGGACTGGGTTCTCCTACACCCAGTCCATGAATTGATGACCAGAATGTTCTGTGGCCTCTCCCCAGGACTGCTGTACTTTCTTCATTTTCATTTCATTCACTCCTGCCATGTTAGGTTGGGCCATCTGTTTTTGCTGTCAGTGCTTTTTTTTTGCCATTTCTTTCACGGCTGCTTTCTGCTTGGAACAATCTGCTTGGATGACAACTCAAAAACTGCATGTACTAGGACACACAGAGGGAGCTGATTGCATTCTCATGGTAACAAGGCAGGGAGCCAGAAAGGATGGATAAATTAGGATGTATGAGTGAGGCTTCCAGCCTGGCCTCTTCCTGAACTTTCTTCAACACATCCTGTTGGTTCAGAAGGATGATACAACATGCTGGAATGTCACTCTTATCCTACTAGAAATTCACATGTGGCCGAAGTAAGCACCTTGGTTTATTTAAATCCCAGTTTGTGTGCTGAAGTAAAAGGAAGAGATGTTCTTARGAAGTTGAGAGGTTGTGGGCTGGGTTCCCTCCATTCCCTCCCTTTCTAGTTCCCTTCATTCCCAGCAGCTTGACACTCTTTCTGCAGAGTTTGACACTGATATTTTCCACAGCAATTGTGAGGATTTATGACATTACAACTAAAAATGAGATATTGCCTCCTCTGTTTTTACTGTTTCTTCACTTGCGTGTCTCAGCTTCAAGAGTTGCAAAATGGAAATAAAATGTATTAAAAAATGGATGAGGAACAAAACAATTTTTTGGGGTAGACTTACCCATACTTTTAATTCTTGTTGCCACACTCAGCTGCACATTCTGTCTCTTCTTAGTCAGACCACGTGTTCTTCTGGAGATGAAACCTATGACCTGACTATGTGGGAACTTTGCTATTCTATTTCAAAATATGCAGAACTGGAAAGCAGAGCTATAGAACAAGGGTCAGGAAAACTTCTCAAATTTAGGACAGCCCTAATAATACTTCTTCCTTTTCGTTGTTGTTGGGGTTATACAAAATGAAATGTTGGGGAGGACAGCCTTCTGTTTACAAACAGTAAAGTTTGTAAGTTCTCTGCCTGGCTGGGTGACCATCATACCAAGTGCTGGCTGATGCATCAGAATTCCTGAGCATGTGGTGCAAAAYTTGCTCAGCACGTGTAAAAATTGACAACAAACTGTTTAATTAGGTAGCTTCAGTTCCACTTAATGATTATTGGGTTTTGAGGGGTTTAATTCCAGCACCTCACCACTCTGGCATMATGTTTGCATGAAGAATTCAGGATTTGGATGGACAGCTATGAGAATATTTACATATCAAGTCACAAAAGCTGTGCAGTGCCTATTCAGAAGTATTCTTTAATTGCTTTTTATCTTTTAGGTCTCTCAGCAGCCAAACTGCTGACTGAGTCAGGCTTGAATGTGATTTTGCTGGAAGCCAATGACAGAGTTGGTGGAAGAACTTTCACCGTAAGGGTAATTATCCCCAGAGCCATTTATATCCTACATATTCATGCTTACAGTGTGTGCCGTGAGGGGGAAAATTTCTGGAGTACCAGCARGTGGGAAACTCCCTGATGTTGTACCAATGACAGTAGGGAAATACTGGTGTGATGGTGGGGACAGAATATTTCTGTGATCTTGGGGCTCTGGAGTCACCCATCTGGGAAGGAGAACACGGTGAGCTAAGTTTCAAAACCATTTCTTGGGGAAAGACACTGCAGAAATCTCTGTGGAAGAAACAGCCATGAGGCCAGCCATGCTGTGGAGAGTCTTGAGCTGAGCTGTGACATGGCCCATACAGAGTGGTGTGGGGCAGAGGAGTGTCAGGGCTGGTTGGCAGCTCCCTTCACTCCTTTCTTCTGCTCTGTCTTGAAGTGGGACACCCCCTCTCATTCYGCCCATCAGAAGATCTTGCCTGTGTTGCTTCCCAGGATAGTGTGTTTTAAACTGGTCATTGGTGAGATGCCTGACTGAGCAAGAGCTGCACAGGTGTCTCTGACTCTCCTCTCTCTGCCTGCCAGAGAGAGGAGAGTCTTCTCTTTTTAAGGCTGTAATATAACAATGGGTCTCCTATTCTGGTTATGAACTCCAAATTATAATCTTTCCTCTTTTTAAGGCTGTAATATAACAATGGGTCTCCTATTCTGAACTCCAAATTATAATCAACACACTGGTTATGAACTCAGTAATCACCACACCAGAACTCTACCCAAGAATTTGTTTTCCGTGGGGAAAAGAATCTTAGCCAAAATGCTCTGGGAGTATTTAATTTAATTTAATTTAATTTCATTCCTCTGGATTGCTCTTTTAACTTGTGTGCTATTTACAAAGGGCTTATCTCTTTTGGTTTTGTTTATTTTTTTTTTTCCTTCCCTTCTGTGTGTGATAAACCAGAATAAGCAAGTTAAATACGTGGACCTTGGAGGGGCTTACGTGGGGCCAACACAGAATCGTCTCCTGCGGCTCTCCAAGGAGCTGGGAATAGAGACATACAAAGTGAATGAAGTTGAGCACCTGATACACCATGTCAAGGTAAGACACGCTCTCAAGCTGCTGCTGCAAACATAAACACTCTTGTGATGACCTTTCTCCTTGTTTTCCACTCTYGATGCAGAGGAGAATACCTGTTTGAGTATGCAGCATCTGAGTTTGTTGGTTAAAAAAATAAGCGTGTTGATAATGAAATCACCAACAAATTACTGTATTAGTATAAATTATGACACGCACAGATATTTATGTGTGTGCCCTGTGGGTGCATCCTGTTAGCTCATGCCTTGGTTCAGGTCTCACCTCTTAGCTGAAAGCTCTCAATAAACTTCCTTGTTYATGAACAGTGCAACTGTGACTCTTCTGCGCAGGTCAGCTCTGATAGGCACTGCCCAAAGTGTCTGAAAATCCCTTTCAGGAGTCCTGGATGTATCTCCAAGCAGGCTGAAAGTCTCTCAGGATGGGCTTCCCAAGCCAGTGACAATTATTATGTTGACAGAAAGAAACGTGAGAAGTTGTGTCTGGTTTTGCTGATGRGGAGACTTAACGTGCAGAGTAGCAAAATCGTAACTGCAAAAGGCTCTGGGAATCAGTCTTGTGGAGGCAGATCTGYTCGTGGTCTGAAATAGAACAGCTATGGCAAAGCTGTTAACAAGCCCACGGATTCTCAGTAGTCATTCTCCAAAAGAGCATCCTTTCTCCTTTCCTGATATAGACCAGCGTTGCACTTGCACAGAAAGGAAACYTTCCTTGTTAGACCCAAGGAAGTCWTTATATGCTTAGGAAAAGCCATTGTGCAATGACTGGCAAAATATTTGTAGTTGATGTTTGGTCAGAGGTTGAAGAAGACACTGACAGTTTTTAAAACAGCAATAGAGAAAATATGTCCTGTCAACGTTTTCCATTATTTTTTCCACTCAATTGTTATGAACAAGAGAARTGTTCTCAAAGTGATTTGCTGTGGTGACTGTAATTACCATTTCTGTGGTAGAACTAATGGWTACATACACACTGCTCTGTTCTGTGTGCCTCTGTCATCATCTTCAAAGCCACATTTTCTGTTTGTTCACAGTATTTAGCCTTCAAATCTCCCCAACAGCGACAGGAGGTCATGCCACGGGGGGAAACACTTGACATGGCCAGTCAGGATGCTCAGCTTTTCAGGGCAACCTGCTGTCCTAGCATGGTGGCATTCCAAAATACTGCCAGAAATCACTGTTTCTTGGAGTTGTTCCCAGTCAAGTGTTGAAAGACTTCAAGGAGAGAGATCCAGCTGCTGGCTGAGTACTCCCAAGCCTTGCTAAGAGCCTAAAGGTTGTATGGAAACAGTTTGTAGGCTCCAGTGCCTGTAGGAGTTCCTGAAGAGAGGAARGATAGGGCTGTGTGCCAGAACTCCCTGGTAGCCAAGCAAGAGGCAAAGAAAAGAGATAATTCCACAGTCAGTAGCACATCCTTTGCATTTCCTGGTTTCATTCATTTAAAATCCTTTGTTTCCATTTTTCTTCTCTTTTTATACAATTGTGGGGAAGTATTAAAACAGTTGAAGAATTACTCACAGTTAAATAATTGGCAGGTGAGGACTGTATAATAAACATATCCACTGTCTTGTGGCCGAATCTTCAGCATTTCATTTATCTTCGACACATTCCTCTTAGATTTCTGAGCCATGTGRCTTGTCCATGGTTTCCCTCAAAATGAACAGTGCTTGTGTGCTCCTCAAAATCCAGGCAGTGCTTCCAAGTTGTAGATTCAAAGTATACAAAGGGCTTTGTCCCCTGTGTGAATTTGAATTCACATTCTGAMCCAAGCTTTGTGACTGTGGCCAATTGTAATTAAATTCTGGACCACAAAATTATCCGAGCCCAGAGAGGCAATGAAACCTGAAGGTTTTAATTCTTCTTTTGCTACACAAAAATCAGGCATCACAGTGCATCTTGTAAAATCAGCCGCTGTTTTTACTTATACCCAAAGGCAAAATCAAGCCTTTCATAGTTAATTAAATTCATTTTAGAGGCTTTTTAATACAAGTAATATATGCAGCTTCTTTGTACTRTAAAATGAAAAGAATGCATTTTGTTGATCTCTGGGTGGGTCTCTGCTAATTAGGCTTTACCAACTTGATTGGGTTGCCTGGTTCTTTTCTCCTTTAATCTTTTTTAATGCCAGGTTCTGTTGTGAGATTATTTTTGGTCTTGCTTATATTGCGTGTGATATCTTCACAGAAACGCAAAATTATGTTTCTTGCCCTACATTTTTTTTTTTCCCCTCCACTTGTTAAGCAGCCTTTTTTCATGGTCTTTGAAAAGAGATTAGTATGTTCTTTTCATTTTTATAAATACTGGTTCATCAGCCCTAGTGAGAAAATTAGTAGAGCTCTGTAAGTAGTATTTGGTAGGCAAATTGCTGCTTGAACACCACTGATTTTTCAATAGCCTRACTGAAATAAGGTTCATAAATCCAAATTTAAGAAGCAAAAGCAGAACTGTATGAGAAGTGTTCGTCTCCTAACAATTCTCCCACTGGACAGGTAGGCAGATGTAAAATCTGTAAAAATGCTTCTTAAAATGAGATAACTTCTTAGCTGCCCAGGAGAGGATTCAGAGTCCTACCTTGGATATGCAAATTTGCAACTTTTGACTAGTGGTGTTTATTTTCCTCACCTAAATGACAGCTTTTGTCTTTTAAAAAAGCAAAGCTAAGAGCGTATGGCCCAGGTAATTTTTACCATGTAACAGTCCCTGGAAAGACTGAAATATGAGAATGTGCCAATTTTTGTGAGGGTTTAATTAACAAATTTTCCYTGTTAATTCAAGCTGTACTTCACTTCTGTGGAGTCTCATTAGCCATGCCAACTTTCTGGATTTTAAAACACAAATTTACTGTATTTTCAGTTGTAATGCAGGYTCATTGTCCAAGATAACTGTGGAACTGGTTAGCTCTGCTATCCTAAATCTCTGTGAGGAAACATTTCTTCGTATGAATGGTTTGCCCAATGAATGTTTTTACATGATTCCTTCGTGCACTGTGAAAATGATCCACTCTTTGTCCAGCTGCAGTGCCAGCTGAACATCCTCTGATCCTATTTTCTACCAGAACTTTTTAGGGGATAATGCCATTGGTGCTTCCTGGCAATTCCTTATTATCAAAAATGGTAGAAACACTTGTTCCTTCTAATCTCTGTGCTGTCTCAGGGCAGGCTGTGGATAGTGCTAAYAGCTGGCTGAGGGAGCTGACAATTTTCACAGCCTGCTGCACCTGAAACATTCCTCATGTGGATAGAATTGAGTCGTTTCTTTAGCACCACAAAGGCCCTATTTTCATGGCACCCATCCTGGGGGCCTTTCAGGTTGAGATGCTGGGGGAAACATGAAGCAGCCCCTCCYCAGTCACGGGATAAGTTCTTGACAGCAAATAGCAAATAGCCACCACATCATTACCTCAGTTCAGAGGATGGAGTTTCCTCATGCTGATCCCTCTGCCAGCAGCACTGGCTGGAGTTGTCTGAATGCATGTCRTGCCCACTTGAAGTTTGGCACCACTTTCATACAAGGATAAATAATTGACAGCTCTGGGGAGAGTGACAATGTGAACCCTGCCTGCAGCACCTCATGAAGGTGAATATTTAATCCTGTGCACACAGTACTTTCAACCAGGACCCCAAATCTGCACTGATTTTGCCAGGTTACCTCCTGATCTACAGTAAACTTGCAGAAAAAAGTTTTACAGCCCTCTTAGGTGTTATTCRTTTTCATCAGTATGGTGCTTATTAAAATGCAGTTTGCAGTGATATGGTTCAAGAATTAGAAATATGATGGTCGTGTTGTATTGGGATTTAATTAGCAGCTGGATAAGTGACTGCTGTATCTAAAGCTGCAGAATTTAGTGGTGTTTCTTCTGTGATATCTGTGATATATGTACTGAAGCTAACCAATATGATTTATGTAAGCTTTTCACCTGCCTTGTCTGCAAGTCTAAGGGCAGTATCTTCTGGCATAGTCTGTAGTACAGAACATAACTGCTTAAATGGATTTTTGAATGACTGGATTAAAGTGCTTTCATTGTTCTTTGTATATCTCAATGAGAGTGCAGTCACAGAATGGAAAGACTGTGAGACTCTCAGTAGCCATCAGTTTAAGTGAGGTGAAATGGCCTCGTGTCTTTTGTTTTCTCCCCTTTTTGCTGACAATTTGTAAACAAGAATTTGGGGAACTGAGAAGGAGACATCTGAATGTTGAACGAGTTGGGCATCTGGTGTCTTGAAAGGGAAGCCAAGTAAAGCCAAAGACACTTAAATTGCTGCAGGGCCTTGATAGTTTTATGTATCTTTACTGGAATGCAGATCTATGTTATTTTAACTCTTTACTGGAGATGAGGATGCAGATACTCCTGCCACAGGATGCTGTGTCAACATCACACTCACTTGGAGCTTCAAAGGTGAGTCTGAGGTTGACCAGGCTCAAGCTGGTGAAAGCATCTTCCAGACCCCAAGAAGGGATATGCTCCAGTCAGAGAACAAAGAACAGCTTTTTGCCGGGGTATAGGAAAAGCTGGACTTGTTTGGTCTCACTGGACCTGCCCTGTAAATGGAGGGGCATCTTCTCTTTTCTCCATRCCAGCAGCTGGCAGTATTTGCAGGAAGAAATTTCCTAATTAGGACTTTTTAAATTAAAATATAGATATTTGTATTACAGCAGCTTAAAAGAAGCAATTATGGAGAGCAAATCTGTCAATTGATCTCTGTCAAGGGGGGGCTGTAAAGCAAGGTCTTGCAAAGGGTGTTTATTGATCAGGAAGATTGAATGGAAGGCTGGAAGCTGTGACCTAATGGTAGCATAACGATGAAAGCAGTAAGAAAAATGAACTGTGAATAAAAAATGCATTTCCTAACTAAATTTGAAGGGAAAAAAGATCTTCCTGAGTCTTAGCTGTCCCAGACTCCATGGTCTGTTTGTGAGGAGACAAGAAAGAGGACTCATGCTCCCACCTAGATTATTTAATGGAGGCTGCTGGGGGAAAAGCTTCAATTGCYTCTGATTGTAGAAACTGATTTTTGTTTCCCTTGAGAAGCTGATTAATGTCTACAGGAAAACGGAATTAGAGAAATTTATATTTAATACTGGAACAACTGGCTGGGCATACTGGGTTTCACATGTCTGTAAAATTTTATGTAAGTTTTCATCTTTTTAGTGACCCCGAATTCATGTTCTATGTAAACCCAGTATTCTAGCTGTGGGACAATGTATCTACTCAGTTATACTGTGAGCAGATGCTCTTTTGAAGGCTTTCTTTCAAATTAAGCTCCACTTTTATTTTGTTTTAATTTATTTATGCCCCATTTATCTGCTTTTTTAGAAGGGAAGGAAGATTTTTTTTAAGACTAGTTCTAGAAATACTGAAAAGTTTTCAATTGATTTTATCCATTTTGTTGACTGGTTTAATTCAGGTGTTGAAAGTCACATGCAAGTCCAGTATCAAAGAATATTTAGAAACAAAGTCCCTATAAATCTGTGCATCATAAGATACCTTAATTGGTTTTSTAAAGGTCTTTTTTTATGTCTGTTAAAAAAAAATCTGATTCTAGTAGGAAGGAGAGTTGGTTAATTATTTTCAGAGCTAATTGGAACAAATAGTTATGTATATATATAGTTATATATAGAATTTAAATTCAGAGCAGATCCTCAAGATCCTCAATTTCACTTTCCTATATCACTTCTGTGGTGTTGCTCTAATTCCTCTTTTTCAAGTATGGCAAGTATTTAACAGATTGCATGACCAGTGTGGCAGAGTGAAGATGGACTTTATTTCCATAATGCAACAGAAACAAGTTGTTCCTAATTAGCTCCTTTCCTTATCAGAATGCATATTTCAAGCCACTGTGTCTGGCTCTGCAACACTTAAAATGGAATTAGTTTTCTTAAGGAAATTCCCAAGACATGTTGGCATCCACAGCTGATGAACTCAAATTAAATATTGAAAGATATTTGGAGGACATTTTGTTATGTCTTCATGATCTAGCTTTGCACCATTAGTTATACTTTTTCTTTTGCTGCTGCAATTATATTTTCTAACCTATAGATCTTCTTACCTTTAAAATATCTGTCAGTATAGTAACCAGACAAGCATTTGAGATCCTGAACAGTTTTGCAATGAAGGGAGCTTTAATGAAGCTCAGCTCTGTAATAGTTTTAAGTAAGCTGTAAAATCTCTCTCATTTTGGTCCAGCTACTTGCCATTTTTTAAATTGAGAATTATGATTATACAAGAGGCTTAGTCTCAAA
>QVAJ01000071.1:1475936-1497131 GCA_003546035.1 Mixornis gularis
AAAAACCCAAAGAAACATGCACAACCCCGGAAAAACCCAAAAAVCACCCCTCAAATAAACCAAACCAAAATTATACTTTTGCACAAGGCAGATGAGAAACAGCATGTGAGACAGGTACAGAGTTACAGCCTGAAGTGAYGCTTTTCTRCKTCTGATTTTCCTTGTCACAGCTTGKAGTCCCATGGTTCCTGAGCTTTGTGTGAACGACATTCCCGGGATTTTAAGCTGAGGAGGCAGRGTGTGTGTGGTGTACCAGTGCTGKGAATCAGCAGAGGGCACTACGTGCCAATAAACCCGCGTGGCTGTGAATTAACATGCAGAGTGACAGTCTTGGTGAAGTGAGCATCAGTTAGCCCAAGGTTTAGATGGTTTAGCTGAGGGAATATCTGTGCTCAGCGAGAGCTGACTTTATTTATAAGATGTTTATACTGTGCTATGAAAAATGCATGGATCATTGTCACCGGGGGCTTCAGTTCACAGTGCTGCATCTCATTCTGGCACTACCTGGGTACATAATGTTTAGAGGAGCCTGGACTCGTCCTGGGCCTGCAAAAGCAGGTTTTCTCCTGAGAATCCCACTCTGCATTGAGATACTGATATTTCCTGGCAGTCCTTTCTCAGCTAAAGGACTTTTACCTCACTGTCACCTTCACAGGAGAAGGCACATGAGATCTGGTCCCTGTGCCCCCCTGAATGCTGRGGCTGATATTCAAGAGGCTACTGATATTCAGCTGTCATGTTGTGGGGTTTTTTTTTCCCTGTAATAACCCATTTCTGATGTCAGCTATTTGACCTGAAACAGACCTGATGTACGAAGAAATCTTATTTCTGCACAACTTAACACGGGTCCGCCGTAACTCAGCCAAATGCTGGTTGACGTGAAACAGAAGGCTGAGAAAAATCTGTTGGGAATTGTAAAGTTTGTGACAAACACTGGGCTTCTCACTCCCCTTCTGGTTTATCCCTGGGACAGCTGGGTTGCACGAGTTTCCTCCCTTTACTTTCAGCTTCTTCAGTGAGCTTTAGCCCCCACTGCAGCCACAGCCTTTGTGAGCAGCAAGTGATCCATGCAATGGCAGGTAGATCTGCCAGTGCTGATGCTGCTGTTGTGTTTTTTGAAGCATTGCAAGTGGCATCATGAAACCRTTTCTAAAATTTTATATACTAATAAAAAAAAGGGTAAGGAATACTTCTGAGCGCCGTAGAACTGGTGTTGGAATACAGTGTCAAATGATTGGAAAGGATGGTTATTGTTGATGGTTTTWTACAGCTCTGATTTAGCTATAAAAATATTTGAAAAGGAAATGTTTTGTGCATCTTGGGGCATGCAAGTGCCTTGTTATTCTTTAGAGATTACACACCACCGGGAGGCACAGAGAATGCTATTCCCAGCAAATAAGCAAATTTTGCCTAAATATCARAAAGGTTTTTTGTGTTTGCAAAAATGCAAATTCAGCACAAGTGAAGCTGAAATGTTTTGGTTGGTTGGTAACTACTCAGAGCCATCTGTAGTCTTTCTTTGTTGCTGCTATTTTTGTTTCTGTGTAGAACCTAGTCTGGCAGTCTCCTCTCAGACAAAATTCTGATTGACAGCTCCTGAAGTTTTGTTTGTGCAAGAAATGAGGATCAGGCCTTAGGAGATGCCTTAGAAGCTCTTGGAAGTAACTTTCACAGGAAACTCGCTAACTTTGATGACTGTTTTTATTTTTTTTCAGGTAGAAGTTTGTTCCTGTTCTTTATGAGACTTACCACCCCAGATTCCTACACAAGAGACATATCCAATATTTTCCTTTGGGCAGTTCAAATGCAGTGAAATAGAAGAACACTAAAACAGAAATATGGTTTCTGTGCCTCTTAGCCGTGCATTCATGAGGAAGCACCACTGGGAATTCATAAGACTTGAGTTAACTCAGAGAGGATAACTGGGTTAGGTTTGCCTCTGGCAGATCAGGAAGCTCAGAACAAAATCAATAATTAGAATAACCCATTCTGATGCTGTCCTGGTTTTCTTGAGCACAGCAGTAGGCTKGTTTCATAAACCTTATTTTGGGAAATAGCAGGTACTTGAAGCCAAACTGATAAGCTCTGGCTTTGGAATATTTACAGGATGCTGACACTAGTGAAGGCTCCAGAGTTCAAAAGATGCCACAGTAAAAGTGACTTCTTGTGGCCATAGGGCCAGGTATGGGATTTTAATGTGCCCCAAGTATCTAAGAGGTGATTTCCAACGTGTTTCAGATGTTATCACCTAGGACAGGAAGACATGTGGTCTGAGAGGTTTTGCTCTTCTCTCCCAGCCCCTTGGCAGCCARGTATGAATTGATGTGTGCCCCAGCATAAATTGATTCTGTGTCAAGACATTCCATAATAATACCCAGATGTTCATGCTGGGACCAAATGCCTCTGATGAAGCAAATATTTTCTGTTTATCTCCATCTACAGGGATGTATTTTCCTGATTCCAGTTTTTGTTTTCCTGATTTCATTATTTTCATGAAGTTGAGCACAAAAGATGTAGGAATGCACTTTGATTTCATGTTGAATGAAAAAAAATAAAGACAAGCCTCCATTTTCTGGGTGAACATGTGCCATAATGTCCATCCTTAAG
Source organism: Mixornis gularis (assembly GCA_003546035.1). Classification (NCBI taxonomy): domain Eukaryota; kingdom Metazoa; phylum Chordata; class Aves; order Passeriformes; family Timaliidae; genus Mixornis; species Mixornis gularis. The sequence goes on from QVAJ01000071.1 coordinate 1,478,544, forward strand.
CTGGAAGTGCTGGGTTTTCAACCTTGATGCCTCTGACACGTGCAGTGACTGGAGATCTACTCTGGTTGTGACAGAACTTTTGATTGAAAACTTATAAAAATTTGATTTTGGCATTGCAAAAACCGTAATTTATCCTCCAAAGCACTGCAGAATTAAACTGTTGCCTTGTAGCCACTTATCCATTTACCAAAGGACTAAATGCTTTCCTCTCCATTTTGCTTTCTTCCTAACTTTCACTGCCTTGGTGTTTTTGACAAGGATTCCATTAGAGTCTTCTGTCCATAAAGACTAGGTGAAAAACCAGTTTCTTCTTTACTTTCTCTGGCCTGTTTGGGAGTCTTGTAAACTAATTTTCTCTTATTCATAGGTTTGATTTTCTTCTTAGTGATTTCTGAGTATCTTTTTCCTTGAATTAAAAGTCTTCAAAGTTATTTGTCAGTATTTTTCAAAGTTTTATCTCATGTTGTTGTTTCCAGACCAGGTTTTGAGTCTTTCAGGATCCCTTTGTGCCCTTTTACTGTATCTTCTGGTACTGCAGACACCTGCAGATTTGAGTAATGTGCTCTCAGACCCTTCTTTCACAGTGTTAATAAAGAGGCTAAATCAAATCAGGCCTGACATTTCTTTGAGCAAGTGGTCTTTGGATACTTCTCTTCAAAAAGACACTGTTGTTGTTGTTACCTGGTATTWAGTATTAAATCTTGGTGCAGTACAATTTTGTTAAGCCAGTATAAATCATTTTTTTTGTGATGGATTGGTGTGGCACTGCATCAAATATCTATCAAAAGTTACTACATCTATTGTTTGACATTCATGCTCATGCAGTACACACTTAAATACATAATTTAATATAAATTTTGAAAAATCAGCTGTGCATGCAGTATGGCCTTTATTATTTATCTGTCTTATGGATTCCGTAATGCATTGTGAAAAAGCAAGTACCCAAATAATGCTAATGAGCCTTTCTTTGTGGATTTTTTAAGCTATTAGGCTGCCATCCATGAAGTCAGCCAGGGAAATCCCATGTAAATAAAACAGCTCTACAAATTACCCATTATCTTCCACTCTTAATTAAGCTAGACTTTCTGAACATCAAGTAATTGAGACTTAGATACAAAAAATCTGACTATTAAATATGTAATGATGTAATTAGGACATTGGTATTGATCTCACTGTCCCACTCTGTAATTTACAGATAGGGGTCTTAGGCTGGAAGAATAGGTCTAATTAGTAAATGCTACATTTTCTGCAGGGCTGGTAATTTTTAGGTTAGCTGAGACTTTTTTCCCCCCCAGGAAGATCTCTGAGTTATGATTTAGCATATGATAAAGCTTACCACAACTACTTTTGTCTGATTTTGAAAGAAATAAAAAAACCAACCCAAACTTCTAAATGCAATTAACAGTTAAGTGTTTTCATGAAAAATTAGGAGGGAAAAAAACCGAAATACATAAATAAATAAATAAATATCCCTTTCAGGAGTGGATAGCCAAATTTTCCCCTCAATCAAACAATGGTGTTTCATCCCCTTTTTTTTTTTGGTCTGATCTTAGTGACTGTACTGCAGGGTGTTAGTTTGGTTGCCCAGAAGAGCCAAGTGCTTTGAAGGTAAAGTATCAATTCTTCTCTGACTTGCTGAAGTGTGAGTTGCTAATTCAGCTGTGTGTCACACCTRAACTGCACATGCAGAATAACAGGAATGACAGAATAAACACCCAGAGCTGGATTCCTAGGATCACGTTCAGGTAACCTTTGAGCATCTCCGAGGATGGAACACGCCACAACATCTCTGGGCAATCAGTGCCAGTGCTCCGGCCCCCTCATGGTGAAAAAGCATTTCCTGATGTTCAGAAGGAACCCCCTGTGTTTCACTTTGTGCCTCTTGTCCCGTGTCCTGCACACACAGACAATGCCCCATCAGAAGCTGTCACATGGATTGATTAAATTTGTGCTTTCTGTGAACAGAAACCTTTTGGTGCCGCCCCCCACGCACGGGACCATGATTGTGGTGATCCTTCAGGGCTTTTTTATGATGTTTTTGTTTATTTTTCATCTTGCAGGGTAAATCTTACCCCTTTAAAGGCCCGTTCCCTCCTATGTGGAATCCCTTGGCCTACCTGGACTACAACAACCTATGGAGGACCATGGATGAGATGGGAAAGGAGGTATGGCATGAGGCACTGCAGCTGAATCAGCTCAGCCTGTCTCCATGAGGGGCACAGGGAAGGGATTAGGGTGCAGACAGGTAGAGCTGCTCTGCCTGGAACAAACCCAGTGCTGGCAAGAGCAGCGACACATTTTGGTACCCACTGGTGGCCAGAGTACATCTGAGAGTGGCCTCAGCTCTTCTGAATCCTGTGCTGCTGAGGCTGTCAGCATGCATCCCTTCATTTTTCTGGTTATGGGAATGTCAGGGTTTATGCCTGTGATTGATTTTTACTGCTTTTCCTGATGATTTGGTAAGTAATACTTTAAGAGGCTTGCAGAACTCATTTGCCCTGTTCCAGCCTGARATTCAACTTGTCTGTTCTAGTTTGTTACCAGTTTTCCATTGACTGAGCTACAAAATTTGAGAAGAGTTTGCTCTTACTTGTCTAGATAAATGTGAGAAATATGGAATAACTTAGAGACATTTCTTAACTCTAAAATGTTCWCTATTTTTCAACCTAAAAAAAAAAAAAAAGAAGAATGTTAAAACAAGCAAACAAACAAACCCCCTCCCCAAAAAGCATTCTCTGTTAAGTTCACTATGTTACCTGCCAGAAATTTGCAAGTTGAATTAGCATTTAAAGACAAGATTATTTATATTTCTTTGTCACTCATTCACTAGCTGATAAATGCTTTTCTTTATGTCTCAGATTCCCAATGAGGCTCCATGGAAGGCTCCACATGCAGAAGAATGGGACAAAATGACTATGCAAGATTTCATAGATAAAATATGYTGGACAAAGTAAGAAACTTTTTAATATGAAATATAATGGCTTATATTTATGTACCTTAGAGCTCCAAATAAGGATTACTGCTTTGCAAACAGATATAGCTGTCACTAAAATACAGCCCTTTTAAAGAAAAGGGGTGAGAATGTCCTGTAGTAATGGACCACGACACCTGTCAGCACACTCAGCAGATTCTGTTACATTTCCCTAACTTTTAAACAAAAAGAAAAAGAAAGAAAAAATATTTAGGAAGGGTTATTTCTGAAGAGATGGATAGTACACTAATCTGTTATGTGCACTTTCCTGCTCTTTACTGTGTGTTTTGCCTTTCAGAGAAAAAGGTTATGGTTACAGCAGGTTTTTGAATCAAACTCTTGATGGAACATTACACATTTATTCTGTGCTGGACCAGCTGATTTTACCAAAGTGCTATAAAGACAACATTTGTCTTTCAGTAGCACTAAATCACTCTAGCACTCATCATTCTGTCGTTTAGCTGTTGCACTATATACCACCCAGGGAAGCAGAAACTGCTTCCTGTTTTTATGTATACATCAAAGCAATTTTTCTTTACTTGCCATTCAACCGTAGTTCGATTGTTCTTCTTCTCAGTGAAGAGGAAAAAAAACCAAAAAGCCCATTAATCCTGGTTGCTGTAGAGCAGATTGATTTCTACAGCAACCTGTTCAGAATTGCTGAGTATCTGACATGTGGCTGCCATGAGCTGGAGCTTGGTAGAGAAACCTGGTAGTGCCCGTTGAAGCTGGTGCTGTCACTGACATTTTTATGGGGCATTTTTATGGCTTCAGGCAGCCTCTGGAGAGCAACGTGGCCTTTGTTGTTCGTGTTGGGCCTGTTGGAGTGAGTCCAGATGAAGCCACAAAGATGATCTGAGGGCTGGAGCATCTCTGCTGTGAAGCTGRGCTGAGAGGATTGCTCAGCCTGGAGAAGATAAGACACCAGGGAGACTTTAGAGCCCCTTCCAGTGCCTAAAGRGGCTACAAGRGAGCTGGAGAGGGACTATGMACGAGGACATTAGTAATAGGACAAGGGGTTCTGGCTTACACTGAAAAAGGGCAGGGTTAAATTTGATATTTGGAAGAATTTTTTTACCATGAGGGTGATAAGGCACTGGCATAGGTTGCCCAGAGAATCCGTGGCTGCCCCATTTGTGGAAATGTCCACGGGCAGGCTGGAGGCCACCTGGTCTAGTGGAAGGTCTCTGCCCATGACAGGGAAGTTGGAAGTGATAAAGGACACTTTAAGTTCTTTCACCATTCTCTATCTCAGTGATTGTTAATGGACAGCAGGCTGTTGTCCAAAAACTTGGAATCTTCTGGTTCATAGCTTYGCTTTCACAAGAGTGACAATTGCACAGAAGAATATAGAAAACCTTTCTCATTTGTACCCTTGTCCATATTGAGTAAAACCAAATGGAAATGTGTGYTGACAGCTGGGCTGGCTGTGTGAGCCTCAGACAGGGGGAGGAACTGTGCAAGTGAGCAAAACACCCACACTGCTGCTCACTCARTATCCCATAGCTCATGTGACTACAGTCATGTATTTTCCAGCTCTGATGGAATAAGACTTGACATTTTACCTGAATATTGGCATAAGCTGAAGATGCTTTTCAGATTTTATATGTGCATCTTGGCTTGATTTGCTTGGTTTGTTCAAGATTGAGGTAACATGCTGCAGGAACTTCCCACCCTGGGAGGTAATGATCCAGAAGGGCAATCCTCTGCTCTGTCCTCTTACCTAACAGACTGTACAGGTTTGCTTTTGGCCAGAGCTGTATGCTAGAAATATCCTGAATGCTCTTGGTTGAAATCATACTGCCATTTCTAGATAAAACATCAGGAACTGAAAAGCTGTAGGAGAAGGTGGCAGAATCTGGTAGAATGTAACCACCATGTAATAGCATCTGCTTATAAAATATTAATAAATACATATACATGAGGCAAAATATCTCATAGAGTTGATCATATTTTAAAGTATGTGTTTATACAAATGAAAAACTTACAAAAAATTTCTGTATTATTTTTGGCTGTCAAGAATGACTTCAGAATGCACCCATTTTTCAGAAAAATGGATCAGCTTTGTATTTGAGTGGGGCTTTGCATTTTTAGGAGAGAARGAAGATGCCTTTTTCTATATAGATCTAGAGCTCTTTGAGACAGCATGTTAGAGGTTTTTTAAAAAAAGCTTGAAGATTGAAAAAAAGAAATGAGCAACCAAAAGTGGATTCTGAAGTGGCTTTGATGCCTTGCATATGAAGTATCTATAGAATCTTCATCCCTGTCAGTTACAACACAGTTAAACTGAGCATCTTCTGGTCCTGTTCATGTCTCTTTAAACTCCTCCTCAGAGTGAAGGCAGAGGGAARTATTTTATTATAACAGGAGGAATATTAATTAATTAACTGAGCCTTAATTACCTCTGTCTTCATACACCCCAAAATCTTGTACAGGCTTATTCAGTAATTTACAGTAGAGCTGYCATGAAAGAGCAGGTTACAGGACATAAAGCAGTGCTCTCTTTTCAGACACGGGTCAACTTTCTGCTTCTGTGTTCATTGCCACTGGATACCAGGACACTATTTAAAATACTGAGTTGARCTGTCAAAAGTATCCTTTCCTTTCCTTTTTCTTGCCAGACTCTGGCATGAATGCTGCCTCTTCTGCTATGGCTTCCTACTTACATTTCTTTCCTTGTTGTGTTCCAGCTGCAAAACTCTCCCTGAGCACAGCAGAGGATTTGGCAGTGAATGGATGCTGGCTAATCCATAGATCTTTTGATAATAGATAATTAGCTTAGAAAAGACCCCTAACTTTTTTTTATTTTTTTTTTTTATGACGAGTTTTGAATAATCTCTGTGCCGTGTTCTTGAGGGSACAGGCATTCAGCAGGGGCAGACAGAGATGCAGATCTGGTTTKTAACCCAGGAACTGGGGACAGGGTGGTTTTGGAGTCCAGTGAAGACAGGAGGGCTTGCTGTGCTCAATCCTGAGGCTAGGATAACAGGCTAATTTTGCATTAGTAGCATGAAGTGATATAGTCTTGGGCTTTTGTGTCTCTCAATGCCCTAATTTGTCTGGAATACAGGAGAGTTTCATTAATATTTTTTTGCAGAATTACTTGAAAAGTGTTGCATAAAAGGAATTGATAATTTCCTTCCTTCAGCTAGAATTAAGGAATCCTTTGCCCYCACAGTGAAAGAAAGGTTGTCAAAGGGAGGCTCCTGCCTGCTCAAGAACAATCTTGTCAGCATTGTTCTGTTTCTAAATTAACTAACTTTCTTGTCTTTGTTGCAGAGCTGCCAAGAGCTTTGCAACTCTGTTYGTGAATGTGGATGTCACTTCTGAGCCCCACGAGGTCTCTGCCCTCTGGTTTTTGTGGTATGTGAAGCAGTGTGGGGGCACAACAAGAATATTCTCAACCACCAACGGGGGACAGGTACTGTCAACCTTCGCCTCCTGCAGCTCTTGGCAGGCCCTGGTTTAACTTCATTCTTTTGCTGGTTTGCTTTAGTCCAGAGACATCCATGACTTTTGAGCCAGCAGCACACTGGTAACTGGTTTTATTCATTTGCTCTTTAATCTGGATCTTGAAAAACTGGTGTTGAAGATTGCTCCCTACTGAAGGCATTGCCCCCAGGGATCAGAAGATTTGTATCTGGCTTTTATTTTGGATACAGATTAAACATGTGCTTTGCTTATCCACATTGAAAAGAGAAAATTTTACTTATGCTTATTTCTGTCGTGAAAAATGTAGCCCAGAGCTGGGTTCCTAGGAAGCAAATTTCTGAGCATTGACACCCTTAAGATTTTAAAATCAGTCTAAAGAAAGTGAACACCCCTGCTTAAATATGGTATTGCTTTGAAATGTTTGCAATCTGGTACATTAGAGCTGCTTCTGCATTTCAAGAAAGTAAAGACTCTGTTAAGGGTCTTCTACTTGAGAAGTGCAAATTTCACTAATTGTATCAGAAATGGATATATTTTTAGAAATGCTAATTATTTAATCATAAATAAAAATGCAAATACATTRACCATATTAAAATGCATGAATATGCAYAGATAAGCAATTACTGWAGATAATTTAAGTTAAATATGTTTAATTAAATATTATTTGAATTCTGTACTATGTTAGAGATGATTTGAGTTTAAGTTGTGTTGAATTACGTACTGCAGCAGAAATTTTTCATGTGAGCTATGTTACTTTTTACACCTTGTTATTTATTATGGAGGTCAGGTTTGCTGCTTCTGATACACAGAGCTCTGCAGGGATGAGTGAACTCAGAGGAAGGTTTGAAGGCTTAAGCACTTTTCAGAAGTCTTGCTGATTCACACAGGTGTGTGGAATCTTTTTAGAGACCACATTTGGAGAAGGGATTTTTTTACGAGGTTACTATTGATGCCTTGGGAAGGCTGACCTGAAACAGAGGGCAGAGTTAGAGGATAAAGTAGGTATTTRTTGAAARGCCTTTRGGGTACAYCTTGGGCAGGACAGGAGCCTGACCAGGGCTACACCCAAGATGGACCCAAAATGGTCACAAAATGGATGAGCGGTCACAARRTCTTACACTTTTATAAGTTTTGGGTTTTTTGCATATTAGRGTTTAATTGTCCAATTACAGCCTCAGGTTGTGAGGTCTCATCCTTCTAGTTTCTCTCTTCAGTCCACCRTTGTTTATGTTTTTGGTCCTTAAAGTTGTCCTTGGTCTTCAGGAGAAAAAGGATTTATTTTGTCTACCTACTCTGTGAAGGGAGCTSACTGGCACTTAATATGAGGCTCAAATCTACAGCCCTAGGCAGCACAGAATCTGCAAAATATGAAAGCTAAAACTTAAAGCATCACTATTTCTTTTMGTTTCGACTAGAGTTCAAATAGTGGTCAAATATGGGAAGGATTTGAGAAGCTGATGGAAAGAAAAAGTAAAATGGGTACATTTCCAGGTGAGACTGCAAGAATTCCTGAAAATGTTTTGATTACAATGGAAGAAGGAGGTATGCTTTGAATGCCAAAAGAAATGCTTGTCACGATACACTCTCCACAAGCACTGCTCTGCTGAGCTGTCGTGTCTGTTTCAGGAGAGGAAGTTTGTTGGGGGCTCTGGGCAGATCAGTGAGAGGATGATGGAGCGCCTGGGCGGGCGGGTGAGGCTGAAGAAGCCGGTGGTGCGCGTCGACCAGTCGGGGGACGGTGTCATCGTGGAAACCCTGGACCACGACTTGTATGAGGTAATAGCATGTCCAGTATGGATGGGGTGGGTGGCTACAAAACCTTTAACTTTTCCTTTTTGGCTTCTCTGAAGTCCTGTACAAAAATGCAGCAGAGGATTAAGTGACTGTGACAGAAAGTCACACGTTCTCATTGTCCTGAAGCAGCAGCAGTGTGGGAGCTTTAAAGTGATGCCTAAAAGCAAAGTGTACGTTCAGACTTTTACTTTCCTGACATCTCTCTGTGTTCAGTTACCTTCTGAATTAGAGGGTAATTGTAAGGTGTAAAATGTGATTTAGCAATAAACTTTCAGTGAAGAACCCTGCAAGCTTTGCTTCCAAGTTGTAACAGAGACGAGTGGACTCTTAGAGCACAGCACTTTCTTTTCAACACCAGGGGAAGGACAGCTGCCCATCACTTGAACAGATGGCTGTTTATGGAATGCTTGTTTGTTATTTAATGAGAAGGATTTTGTGAGGGTTTAGTTTTGCAATTCTTATGCTAAATGCCAAAATTGCTTCACAGGGTACATCCTGCAGCCTCYCCARGTGTCTGCTAAGACCATTAGAGCAGTATACTTGGGCTGAAGTAGGGGAGAATGTATTTGGCTTATGGATAATCTCTCTTCCAGGGCAAATATGTCATCATTGCCATTCCCCCAGCTCTTTGTTTGAAGATTCATTTCAACCCACCTTTGCCCCCGATGAGGAACCAGCTCATCAACAGAATCCCCATGGGCTCAGTCATCAAGTGCATCGTGTACTACAAGGAAACTTTCTGGAGGAAGAAAGGTATTGCATTTTAATTGAAAGGAATAGTAGTGACAGAGAGAGGGAAGAGACTACCTGGCAACAGAACAGACTCTTTGTTCAGAGCATGCTAAATCTTAGAAGGAAACTTCATATTCTTTTATGCCATTTTTGCCTTCCCCTGTGGGAGAAACTTGAGAGATCGGTTGGGAGGAGAGGGTGGATGAGGGTGAAAGAAAAGGAGGTAGTCATGAAGGGAGAACTCATGCCTGTTGTTTACTGCCTTGGTTGTTCTGTTGTTCTCTCCTTGAGTGGCACTTGGGTATGAGATGAGCCTCTCTCACTTGTACAGGGGTGTAAAGGTACAAGTGATGGGTGGTGGAAGGCTCTGCAAACATTCTGCTTTCTGGATGGACTGGTCAGCATTAATTGCAGGTGTCTTCACACAGACATCCCCAGCTGGGCTAGTCATCCTGGGCTCCTCTTACGTGCTGAATGCTTCCATCATGACTCCTCCTTTGGAATTTMCTGAATCCAAGGCAAACTGCAATGCAGTAACACCCACTTCTCATTATTGTCCATAATGGGCCCACATCTGTTTGCCTACCAATATCATCCACCCCCCATCTTTGTAAATGAACTTGAGGGTTGTGGATCCTGTCTTGTCCTGGCTATTAGTCTCAGGATGGATCAGCAGGAGGTGGCTGAGTATTTTACAGCCTCTTGGAAGCTCCTGTGCTTTGATTCATGGGTCGTGACTGCTTTTCCACCTTGTTCTTGCCAGGGTATTGTGGTACCATGATCATTGAAGATGAGGATGCTGCAATTGGTCTAACACTTGATGACACTAAGCCTGATGGCAGCTTTCCTGCCATAATAGGGTAAGGGACAAAGAAAGTGTCTTGTCTAGTTAATGTTTTTATTTTGTCTTAGAGGCAACAATTGAAGTGGAAAACCTGATACTTTCAAAAGAAAATACTTAAAAAATAATTTAAAGTTGAGTTTCTTGGTGCATGGTGATGTTCTGTGATTGTTTTACTTCAAAATTTTCCTCTATGATTTCATTACTAATTAAAAAAATTAAATTATGTCTTTCTACTTTTTATCACTGTTATCTTTTCCCTCTGTGTGTGGCAAAGTACAAACTTGGAGAAGAGGAAAGAAAGGAAAGGAAAGGAAAGGAAAGGAAAGGAAAGGAAAGGAAAGGAAAGGAAAGGAAAGGAAAAATGATAGCAAAATTGTAAAGTTTTCTCCAAGTACTTCATTTCTAAATGAAAATTTGTTTTCTAGAATTAAATTTTATTTTGTTCTGGTTATTTTAGCAACCAGAGAATATGATCAGTCTTAAAGCTTTTATTAAAAAATGATTTCCAACTCAATCCCAGGTTTCGTGTTGTTGCTATATGCCTGCACCCAAGGCTGTATAAAATTAAAGTAATTGGGAAATAGCTCATGCAAATATTCTAACATGAATTTCAGAGTAGCTCCTTCCTAAATGAGTCCTGCAAGCAGCAGGTGGAGCATTATGAAGAGAGGTGAAATGGATGTTTTTATTAGAGACCCTAAAGCTATGGCTGTGAATCACAGCATCTCATCATAAGTTCTTGGCATTTTAAATAATGYAGGAAATGTAGCAGCATAATGGGAGTAAATTGTTTGTGGTCTTACAGCTTCATTCTTGCCCGGAAGTGCAGAAGGCTGACAGGTCTCACGAAAGAAGAAAGGTAAGTACAAACCCTGGAGATCTGTGTGAAATTCCAGTTAAAATTTTGTTTTAAATGACCAGAGCAGGAAAAAAATGCCCTGATTTGAAGGAAGTTGTCTGTAACCTGTTGCCAGTAGGCAGAAATTAAGGAAGAAGTGCCTTATTTGGTTCTGGATGAAGGACTCAGGGAATTCCCACATASCTCTTGCCCTTTGGAAACTCTCTGGGGTCCTGGTTCTTATTTTCCCACGAGGCTTTTTGTTTATGTGACTCTTGCTAAAGAACAGCTCTAAGGTGCTGAATATAAAGTGGTGTAGATATTCCACTGGAAAGTGTCCAGGACCAGCCTCCTTCCCTGCTGCTGCCTCCTTGGCTTCCTGCAGGTGCCCTGAGCTCTTGGAAAGCTTGTCAGAAGGGAAAAGTTTGGCTTCTGTGTTTGATTTTAATCTTTATTCTCTGTTCACCCTGGAGGGTCCTTTCAGTGTCTGTAACTTAGTGCARCTTGAACCTGTAGCTGCCACAAGCAAGCTTCAGCATCACAAAGGGATCAGAAAGCTGCCTCCATCTCTGCACCCTYAGTGTGGGGAAAAAAATGCCTTTCAGGCACAGATAAAGGTCATTTTACTGTCTTCTCAAAACAAATCTCTGCATAGAGYAGTGCTCTTTGGTATATTACTAAAATAGAATTTATAAAGTAATGATTTTKTATTTTCCATCTCACTGATTCACTGTATCTGATCAAATCAAAGCTGCAAGTAGAAACTGGAGTGTGACAAGAGCCTTGGTTTGACAGGGAGAAAATACATTTGATTTTAAAGTGTGATAAAGGAACACTGTGCCCAAGTAAACATTTTTACAGTAATAGCTGGTCTAACTGGAGAAGATGCAGTCATCTCAGATAGTCTGGCAGTCTGTGGATAATGGGTCTAAATGGAGCTGTTTATGTCCCAGCCTTTTCAAATGACAGCCTGGTACCACAGGGCCCTTTTAATTTTGGCAGGGATGGCCAAGCACTGAGGCCCAGCAGGTGCCAGATGATAAAAGTCATGCAGGTATTGTGAAACCCAGTGTGCCCAGCATTTTGAGCCATCCTCAACAGGAAATGGTGTCTTACACTGTGTGTGAATACCCTTGATACAAGTGAGCGCTTACAGTCTTTGAGAACAGCTTTTCTTTCTGTGAAATTAGGCTCTGTTTAGTCCTGGCTGTTTGCAAGGCACCATCCTTTCCCCTGGGCATTGAAACACTGGCACAATTATCTGACTCTGCTGCTGCCAACAGCCAAGTTTTATACGAGAGTTTTGAATTCTTTTGTGAAATAAACCTCAGGTTAGGAGGGACTTTGCTTTGGTAGAGAATGGTTGTGGAATATACTGGCTGTCCCCTGGTGTGGGACATTGTGCTGAGGACTGGGTGAGGGTTTTGGTAATCCTTGGCTATGAGRAGCAGGATGCAGAGTCTGTGGCAGCTGTCCTAAATCATGACTTGGAGGTTGTGGGAGAGGATGGAAATTTTTTTACATYAAGCCAGACTGAAGGGAGTAAATTTCACTGCTGCCTTCCAGCTGGTCTCCCCAGGTCAGGTGCCAGTGGTGAGATTGTGCCCTGCCTTTCAGAGCTGTGCAGTGAAGACCATGGCATCACACACTGCTGTGGAGTAAGACAGGAAAAGAGCTGAGTGTTTGCATGTGCACTTCTCAACTTCTCACTTCTTCAGTGTGACTCTCAACAGGAGCCTACCTTGGTAGCTCCAGGCATAATATTCCTCTTATTTAGTGCTTACAGCAATTTCACAGCTGAGCCCAAAGCCAAGAAATGAGRATTTTACTCACTGCATATTTCATGTAGTGTTATTATGTTCCATGCTAGCATTAGCTATAAGTTCATTAATAAGAATTTCTTTAAACTTCTCTAGGACAAAAAGTGCAGATYTTGCAGAGAGACCAGCAAGAATCAAAGATTGCTCTTATTAGGGGTAATATCCTCAGTGATTGATTTATGTTGATACAATTCAATCCTTTGGAAACTGCTGGTTTGATTTTTGTTTTGTCTGCTCATTTGGGTTYATTTTTTTCTTGTCAAATTATTCCCTATTAATAATGAATAATTCCTTCCAATTTCTACACTTCTTAAGAGTCTGAAGATACTCTTGACCTGAAGCTTAATATTTTCCTTTGCACAGCTATCTTAAGCTAACTAACCTGTGTTTGCAATGTACTCAGCACACAGCTGTGAACTTGCACCTTTGTGGAGCCCTGCAGTTGGCCACAAGTGACAATACCTACCTGTCACTGGTATGCCATCTCCAGGCTCCCTGGAGGGTCTGGAAGTCACTGTGGAAAAAGGACAGGGCACAGGCAGGTCTAGAGGGGTCTTTCTCATCCATGCCATGGTTCTGGGAGGAGCAGAAGCAGATGKGTCCCAAGGTGATAATTCACTTTCCTGTGGAGCCCTGTGGTGTTTCTGACCTGCCCTGAARGGAGGAATTGATGGCATTTGCGAGAGCTGGTGGGCTGACCTCAGCAGAAGCTTGACTGGATCCTGCTGTTAAAATGGYTTTGTTCTGTTCAGACCCTGGGTAGGTACTGGTGGTCTGCAGGGCACAGTGCTCACCTCACTTATGGAGAAATTGGGAASTCATCCTTTTCCTTACAGCTGGTGCTGGCTTTGTGTCACTCCTGACTGCAGAGGAATGTTCATAWTCAGGTCCTGGAGCTCTCTGAGGCCTCCTGGCCCCTCACTGCTTCTGGAGCAGGCTGACCCTTGTCCTCTGCTCCAGGGCAAAAGAAAGGGGCTGTTTCCTTCCCCAAGGGCCACAGCTCTTCCTGAACTGTAGCAACCTCACTTTCTTGCTCAAGCTCCAACCTTCATGTGAGGACACCTTCAAGGCCCTTCAAGTCATTCGGTTTCTCTTCATCCTCTTTCCATTGCACTCTGAGTTCAGCTGCTCATGGGTATAGCTGGRTTCCTGTAGAGCTGGGTTGCTTCTTACAGCAATTATGTATGGTTCCCTCATGTGCTTTTATAGCTGAAAGGGCAGCCCTCACAGTTASAGAGCTGGGACTCCTGTGTTTTTGTGCCCAGCATGTCTTTTTGTGGAGCACTGGATTTTCTTCCAGAAGTAAATGTCTTTCCAGAGCTGTGTTTGTTTTCCATAACTGTTATTTCATCCTGRTCTTCTTGCTTTTGGGAATTGGTGCAGCGTGGCTAAGAGTAAGACCCAAGGGCTTGTAGGAACAAAGTTAACTGCACTTGGGGTTTGCTACAGAATGAAGTKTATTCAATGATTTATAGACTTATGAATTTAAATCAGGAGGAAATTTAATATAAATGGAAATAAAGTACTGATTCGCTGAGAGCCACGGTATATGGAGACCTGCCTCTTTGTAGGTACAAACTGTAAGTTAGACAAAAAAGTGCAATGACTTACTACTTTTCTTCCTGACAGCCTGGAGACCATTTGGATAATTTGGGGGTTTGGGTTGCTGGAGAACAGCTTGCAAAGCTGCTGGAAATTCAGCACTTACGCAGCACAGGAGCTTGGGTTATTTCTAGTGATAATTTGGGATAGATCCTAAAAAGCTSGAACCTCAAATTCAAGCATATACAATACTTGTCCTCTTAGAAGTAGGGTATATTAGAAGTGATTTGTTTTCTCTTTCCTCACACTGAAGTTTTCTGTTGCTTTTCTCTCGCAGGAAGACAAAGCTGTGTGAGCTTTATGCAAAGGTTCTGGGATCAGAGGAAGCTTTACATGTAAGCACAAAATCTCTGGAAAAGGTATCTTTGGAAAAGGTACCTGCTGTGGGAGCACTTGCTGCCCTCACTGGAGGAGCGGAGAGAAGATTCTGACAAGCTTGGGTTGGATTTGACAGTGAGGATAAGAACAAGCTTTATGAACATTAATGAAACATTAAAAGTTGTTTTTGTTGATATATTCCTGTCCAGCTCCATGGGTGGGATTCTCAGTTCTTGCCACCATAAACCTCAGCTGCTGTCACACGTGACAGGCTTGCTTTCCCTCCCTGTCCATGTTGTGTCTTCTCTCTTACTAGTTGTTAAGATCCACTGCTGCACGTATTGGGATTTTTTTTGTCTTTTGCCTTTCCCTTGCCTTCTTTTCTCTCTAAAGGTAAATGGCTCTTAGGGTTTTGTGTGATCTCACACTTAGATTATGTGATTAATGCCGCTTCTACTTTTAAGAACGATTTTACAGGGTTAAAAGTTGTAGACACCAATCCGGAGAACACAACTTTCAACACAGCAATGTTGTACACAGAATCATGCAAGTGCCACACTTTGCATATTTAACAGTGTATGTTTGTACCCGATGTACACATTACAAGTACTACAACTGTATACACTGGAGGTTAATTTTGCTTTACATGGCTCAAAGCATAAATTTGTGCACAAAGCAGAAATTAACATTGACAGATTAAGAGGATTATGCTCTACAATGGCCAGATTAACTAGTTTTTTAGACAGTGTATTCCTATTTTAAAAAAATTAAGGCTTATTTTGTTGCATTCATGCTGCATTAAGAGACTTGTTAAATGTGCTCATCTTGTCAGACGTTGACATGCAGCAAATGATAAGCTGTTCTTCTCTGCTCTCTCCTCAGCTCTGTTATTAACTTCCTCGAGACTTTGTCCTTTCCCTGAGTGAATTAATCTCTGTTTTACAGCCCGTGCATTATGAAGAGAAGAACTGGTGTGAAGAGCAGTATTCTGGGGGCTGCTACACAGCCTACTTCCCACCAGGCATAATGACTCAGTATGGAAGGTACAGTGTCTATTTATAGTGGGCTTTGGAGTGGTGAGATAAGACCAAGTTAATAAATATCCTCAGAAAGGGTCATAAATCCTCTGTCACTGTTCGCTTTATACCTTTAAGATCACTGGAGGATGTTTTAAACAGATGGGATAACCTTCCACTTGTYTCCATTGGGCTTTATGATGGATGAGTACAGTATCATTAGGGGTTTTTATCCACTCCTGTTATTTGGTGAGTTCAGCTGAGGAGGTTTTGGGGAGGGAGCTGGGGAGTTKCCACAGCCTGCTTACAAAAATGGCTTTGGGCATTTGAGATCAGTGTAACCATTTCAAGCACACCTTTAGCTGATGATTTAAAAACACTGACAGAGGGTTAGTTCTTGCTGACACTGATGGTAATGAGGGATTTCTTTGGAACATTCCTTTCTTTTTAGAAGTGAAAGCTTAATATATTGATCAGTGTGCCATTGTATACAGTCCTCTCCCACTTAAGTTTTTGCATGAAAATAAGATTTACTAACAAGAAAAAGACTTACTTCAGACTGGTGATTAGATTTAGATACACAGGTTTTAATGTGGTAGAAAAGCCATACTTCTGAAATTTAAGTTCTTATATTTTAAAAGTAACTTAGAGCAATAAAGCAGTTCTAACAAAGAGCTTGTGGAGGCCTTAGTATTTAAAGTAAYTAAAATGATAATTATTGCAGATTCTGGCAAAAATAGAGTTAAAGCTATGCTTTTTGTTTATTTACTTATTGCTTCAAATATTAAGGGGATATATTTCAGAATTCTGCACTGTGCCAGTAATGCCTGGCACTGGTACTTATGCCACAGGCTGGAACTCTGAGATAGTGTAAGTGTCATCTCAAAATAGTTGTCCTTTTCACCTGTAGTTGTTGTTTTCACCTATGAACAATGGAAACACTTAAAAAATGTGAACACTGGCATGTTCACTCTGAGAAATTAAATGCAACCCAGATTCCTCCTCCAGCTCCACTAATCCAGTCCTATTATCTTCAAGTGCTTGCTGTCATTTAAAACACTTTTATTYCAACATTAACCCAGCTATTTCAGTTCTTTCCTGATGCAGCTGATGTGACTTTTTGCTTGTTCCCCTCCAGGATCATTCGGCAGCCCGTTGGCAGGATCTATTTTGCTGGCACAGAGACAGCCACTGAGTGGAGTGGATACATGGAGGGGGCTGTTCAGGCTGGAGAAAGAGCAGCCAGAGAGGTACAGATGCTCAGGGGACACTGGAAAATGTCCTCTGGAAAATGAAAGATCTTGTGGTTGGAGGGGAAATGAGAACTGAGTGTTGACAGCTTCAGGTGTTCTGAATCTTGGTGCAAATCCCCTGCAAAGGAGGTTGACTTACAAAAAGGTTTTGTACTTAGATTTGGAATGTTAGRAAGGGCTCTGGCTATTTTGTCAAACTCTCCCCTTGTTTCTGGGATTAAATTCTTTCTTCTTTTACAGAAGTCCCAAATTCTCCCTCACTCATTTTTCTCCCAAATCTGTTAATCTGTACTGAGAGATCCTGGCTGTTAGAGCATGGGAACAGCTCAGTCCTGCAGCTCTGCACACCAAGCCAGGCCCTTCCTCAATATTTCCAACTGTGATGTTCCACTGAGACAGCCTTAACACAGAGTCACTAAACAAGGACTTAGATATTTTTCTTCCGAGAAAATGCCAATTCCCTGAGTATTTTCAGGAACATTACAGTTTATGGAGCAGCAAAAGAAATTTAATCTTTGTTTTATGAGATGAAGTTCCCTTGTGGCTAAAAACTAGTCAAGGAACACAAATTGTCCTGGAAGGAATGTGGAGAGTTCATCTAGCCCATACCCCTGCCCCAAGAGATAGAGATCAATTGTTCATAAATTATCCCATTTGAGAAAGTTATACCTAAGGTGCTCCTGAAAAACTCCAGAGGCCTCCTGATCTCTCTGATGTAAGGACATTACAGCAGAGCCTCCATAGACCTCAGCAGAGGAGTAGATAAGTGCACTTGACTGGTAAAAATTTTATACTTTCCTTTTCTTGTTTACTTATGAAAGGAWAATGTGTTGAAAATTCAGTGCTTCTCACTCTCCTGCATGACAGGGTCCATGAATCTTGTCTAGACTAAAAGCCTCTCATGAAAGATGTTAAATCTTAAATCTGCAACTGCCTGGAATAGAAGAAACATTATTATCACCATCTTCATTTTATTTCACTGTAGAAGAAGTGATGTCTTGCCTGAGTATAATTTCAAATAGTCTTTGTTATCCTACTGATCTCTGCTATCTTTGATACTTTGAATGGTAACTTTCCCATTGCAAAGGTTTTTGTTTTAGTTCTGCTTTTCTCAGGCTGAAAATAGTGGTTTGTCATCACTCCCAGGATGCTGTTCCTCTTCCTACATCGTGATAAAATTTGCCAAACAAGCTGTTCCTTGTAGCTGGTGTCTTCATGCCTCACTCTGCCATGAGTGTCAGSTTAACTCTTAGTCATAATCACATTATCCTGGGAGTCACCAAATTCCAATATCTTGCATGGACTAACTAAGCATAAAGAGATTTTTCTGTTATTGTTTCTATGTTCCACAAGGAGGAGTGTCTTATTAAATATCAGCCCTCCCCAGAAATAAGTTGTGAAAGGTTTTCTTCTAAAATTTGAATACACTGTGATTCATGTGCTCACTCCTCATGCCATTTTTAAACAACAATTGAAGCCAGATTTTTTTTTTTTCTGTCTTGAAGAAGCAATGGTACTTATTGACAATATCATTTATTTTCAGATACTCTTTGCTATGAGGAAAATCCCAGACAGCGAAATTTGGAAGCCAGAACCTGAATCAGTTGTAAGTATTTATGTAGGTAAAATGGATTGAGGGTTTTTTCCTGCTGTTTTGCTCATGAGATAATTTTTTTATCTTTTTTATATAAGTTCACTAAATCAAAGCTTTAATAAACCACAATAAACTTTCCCTTATTCACCAAAATTGCTCTTCCCTGTAAAGGGAAGAGGATAGAAACCCGTCTGACAAGTCTGTAAGGCAGGATTGGAAAGAGCTGCCATAACTTCTTAASTGGGCTGTGAATCCTTTCCATGTGTATGTTCTTCCCTTTGAGCAGAAAATCTGGATACACTGCTTCTTGATRAGATATAACTGCTTCAGCCCAGTTCTGTTCCTGCTGCAAGAATCTCTCAATTTATATCCTG
>QVAJ01000071.1:1497628-1512685 GCA_003546035.1 Mixornis gularis
TCTCCAAAATCTGAGGAAGAGGTGAAAACAGTAGAGAAAATAGGCTGGAGAGAAGGGATGTAATAAAGGGATCCATATTGAATAAGAACCCCTAGAGTCCAGGCCTACTTCTAGCAGTAACTTTTTGGTTATTAAATTTCTGGGGTACCAAGTGTTATCACTTTGAGATTTTGATCCAGATCTCAGAACAGAAGTGACAAAATACCTCTTTAAAGCCTATTCTGATGAGATTTCTGCTTGGTTTTACTCTTACATCAGAACGAGACCCCRAACTCCCAAGTCTCCACAGGCCTTATTTGTACTGTACTGTACAACAAAATCTCTAGTTGTCAACAAAGGATTTCTGCCTTCTTGTGTGGTAGACTGAGAAAAGAAATCCACAGCTTRCAGAATAATCAGATAGTTCATGCCAATTACTGGTAAGAAAATGTTAGTGTTTTTATTTCTTACCCAGATGTCCAGAGCCCAGCGAGCACCTAAGGGACAAGCCAGGCTAAATTTACCCACCTATGCAAGTGCAACTGTAGGATCCTGGCATTTCCAGTGGCATATATGTCCTACAATGAGCTAAAGGACAGTAGTTCTGCTATGTTTGACAATGTGGATGAATTTCAGGGTCCTACAATGAGCTAAAGGACAGTAGTTCTGCTATGTTTGGCAATGTGGATGAATTTCAGGGTCCTCAGATGTTTACAACATCCTGGCTGTTCACAACAGCCTGGCTCAGCACAGCCAGTGGAGTCTGTCCCTGTGAGCACCTTGAGGCTGTCTCTTGCCTGSTAGGGCACAGTGGGCTTGAAAATGTAGTGTTAGCATTAAACAAACAAAATAAAAGCAAAACAATCAAACCAAAACACAACCCCCCCCCAAATTTTCTGCCCCCARAGTCTTGCTTCATGCTTCATCAGATGTGCTGATTCAGAGTTTTGGTCTTTCCTAACAACCATATTGATGGGATTAGCACTTCCACTTCTGCCTGCTGTGCTGTGCTGCACTGACTATGCACTTTTGATAACTAATCAGGGATCTAAATGATAGGGAGATCAAAGAGAATTGTGGATTCGAGAGYCACGTGCAGGTGCCTCTGCTCTCCTTAGCTTGGTACGGTTCAAACAGTGGGGGGGGAAAAGAGAAGATATAAAGCAGGCACTCTGCAGGAGTGAGGGGAGAAGTAAAAAAAATCCACCCACCAAAAACCTCAGTGTCTACCTGTCAACATGTTGGTACCTTGTAGACATTCCTGCTGTGTTACCTGTGCACAAGATGAAACAGGAAGACACAGGTATGGCTGAGAAAACAAGATCTGGTGCACACRAAGTTGGAGATGTCTGGAATTTTTCAGAGCCTGTTTGCTGCACTTCTCCCTTCAACGAGTAGCAATTTATATGTAAAAAATATTGGATTGCAGTAAAGAGCCATGGAGGGAAGTATAATAATAAATTCAGCAACTGGTGTGAGCAGACGGTGGAGGAGCTGTATCACCAGTCTCAGGCAGACTTTTTGGGCTAACATCTGATCTTGCTTGTGTAGAGCAGTACTTCGTTCTCCAAATAGTCCCATGGAAATTTACTGAACTGCTTGGAAAGCTGTAACATTTGTGAGCAGCACCTCGCTTTCTGGCCCTTAGGTTTTGTTCTTTTTAACTGGATGTGCCRGTTAAACATCATCTTGTAGCAGCAGCTTGGATTTTATCACAAATGAATAGCCTCATAACTGCCTTTTAAAATGCATGGGGGAACTTTTTGGGCATAAAGATCTTTAAGGCAGAAGAGGAGTGCAGCAGTGTACATATGGTCTCTCTGGTTGTATCACATCGAGCTCTAATTTGCTGGGACATTTGCCTACTGCAGAGAGTTCCTACGTGGCTTTCTCTCCCTGTGATTTATTTACTAAATTAATTAGGAACTGAAAGCTGAACGGGAAGTTCAGAGCTTTTTCAGCTCACACAATTCTCAGGCCACAAATAAACACGGGAACCTAAATTTGGGAAGACATTTTTAAAGTCTTGGCCCCAATATTTGTAARTGCTAGACAGTGAATACATACGTTACATATAAAGAGTCGCTGCATTTGCAGATGATTTTTCTGCCAAAACTGTTTGGAATTCAAGTCCTGCCTTCTGCCCTAGAAATACTCCACATTGTCTAAAGGGGAGAAAATTCATGAAACTAATGAGGATAAATTGGTTTTATTCACATCCAAAATGTATTTCTCTCTTCTTTGCTCCTGAATCTGGCAGAAGTTTTTCCCAGTTTAACAAGATCGTGTTGTGTGCCACGGGGGGAGAAGTTCCAATCAAAACCAGAAATTAGGTAGTTAGAACTGAACTAAATCATAACCTAAGCTTTTCATGAGATTGGCCAATTAAAACAATTTTTTTGAAAAATTTCTATACTTATAAACCTTTCTTATTCTTAGTTTCAAAGCAAAAGAAAGATGGAAAATAAATAAAGCAATCGCACAAAGCATTTCTCATCTTATTCTGCCACAACTAAAGTAGGTGAGACAGGGAATCTAAAAATAAATTTGGATTCCCTGAGATTTCTAATCAATCTGATTGGAGCTGGGAAGTCTGAGTTGTGACATCTGTATTAACACTCTAAAGCCTCTGTCTTCTTCCTTGCAGACTGCCAAAGCTTTAGGAGAGCTCTCTCTGTCTTTACAACTGTGTCTTGCTATGATTGTGCTGTGGACCTTACCACCACTATGGRATGAAAAAAAGGATTTGCTGCTGTTTTCTCAACATTTTCCACACAAAAGGAATACATGGCACCTTGTGTACATGGATGCCAGCGTGAGGAGGGAATTGACAAATCGAGTTAGAGAATCAAGCTGCTTCCCTATGGGTGGAGGGAACTGTTAGCACTGGCTTACACTTYTGAAATTAAAATTCACGCCAACCCTTTGAAGAGAGGAATGAAGTCTGTTTTAATGGATACCCAGTCGTGCTGTGTTCTTAATTTATTAACAGATTTGATGAGACAACTGCTATCATGAAAGTTCCAAGAGTTTACCAGCTTTGTTAAATGTACTATAGGAACAACYATGGAAATAATTGTATTTGTGTCTTACGAACTGAACTGCGTTACCATGCATATTTTGTAATGCTCTCAAGAGTTTACAAAAAAAAAAAAAAAAGACATTTACTTTCTTGTACACTGTTCTGGTAGCCACTGTACAGTGCAAGGAATGACGGGTCATGGTGTAGAAATCTGTGTTAACCAAAGTACTTGAAATCTAATTGTATAAACTACTCAACAGTAACAAGGATGTGAGCAATCTGAGGCAGCCYCCTTGTCTTCCCCTTAATTTATGCATTTTTTCCCCCGTGCAAATCTTGATTCCAAATAGTGTATCTGCTCTCAATATGAAGACATTAATCAAGTAACTAAGTACCTCTCTGAGCATTGTCCATCACTGGAACCCATGGGCTAGACAAGAAACTATGGGGTTTAAAGAAATCTTTCTGTGTCCACAGTGGGCCTGTTGTTTCACTGAAGTAGGCTTTACAGATGTGCAGAAATTTAAATATTTTTTTCCCTTTTTTGAGACACAAAAAAGTAATATTTTTGAGGAAAAAGGAGTTGTATGACCTCCAGAAGTACGAGGGAGTCAAGATTAAATAAAAGACCTGCCACTGCTCTGATGCCTTGGGAAGGCTGACCTGAAACAGAGACTGGACAGAGCTAGAGAATAAAGTAGGTATTTATTGAAAGGCTTTTAAGGGTACACCTTGGGCAGGACAAGAGCCTGACCAGGGCTACACCCAAGGTAGACTTAGAATGGTCACAAAATGGCTAACTCATCTCAAAGTCTTAAATTTTTATAAGTTTTGGTCGATTTGCATATTGGGGTTTAATTGTCCAATTACAGCCTCAGCTTGTGAGGTCTCATCCTTCTTTTTTTCTCTCTTTGGTCCACTATTTTTTATGYTTTGGGGCCTGAAAGTTCTCCCTGGTCTTTAGCAGGAAAAGAATTTATTTTGTCTACCTACTCTGTGAAGAGAGCTTACCAGCACTTAATATGAGGCTCAGAACTGCACCCCTAGGCAGCACAGAATCTGRAAAACATGAAAGCTAAAACTCAAGGCATCAGCTCTTGGGCAAGAAGCAAACCCCCTCCAACCACAGGTTACAAACGTTCACAGATAAACCTGACCTATGTTCCAATGAACTAACATTCCCTCTCCCATCTCCACCACCTTAAGATCACCTTGATCTTCCTTCTGTTGAAGAACAGATTGTAAAATTGAGATGGCCAAAGCAGCCTGGCTTTCCAARTGTCTCTCCAGTGAATTCCTTTAGGCGTTGTCATAGACTGCCGCTTATAGCGTGTCTGCTGTGGTCATGTGCAGGTCAGTGCTCAGTGGTGCCTGCCTCTGTGTTTTGGAAAAAAAAAAATTAAAAAGAGTGACTTCACTTTGCAGGAATATATATGCTGTGTGTGTGATGAATTTGTGCCTTTTATAACCGTAGCATTTTCTAAAGTGCCTCTGTGGTGACTGTCTCCCTTGGTTTCCTTCTTCGGCTCCCTTTTCAATAGGCTCTGCAGATATTTTTATCTGACAGCTGTGAAATTTTTTTAACCTTAATTAGAATCAATAAATATTGTCATGTCACGTGTTGTTTGAGGCTTTTCTTTTGTGGCAGCCCCCTTTGACTTGGTTGTAGTGGTATTACTTACTGACACAGCAATTTGTATTTCATACAGAAACCTGTGAGGTAACTTCAACTTTTCTTAGTAAAGAAACCTCTGTAAAGAAAAGGGGAGTATAAAAGAAAAAAGTACAAAACCACYCAAGCAACCTCCCAAAACAGTGCAAAAAATCCCACTCAACCYCTTAAACACACAATTATAAAAAAATAATCAAACCACATTTGGTAGTAGTATAGATGACCAGCTGTTTTACATTTAAGAATTAGTTTTTACTACTGTAGGGCAGGTGGCTCAAACTGAACATAAGAAGAAACAGACCTTGTATCAAATACTGTGTGATGTAAACATAAAAACCCTAGAAGAAAAGAGAGACCAAAATCACTTAATTTCACCCACTAGCTCAGTGTCAGTGCTAGAGATAATGGAACTGAAGAAGAAATTTGTTCCTAGGAAGGGACCTGTGTTGCAAAAACTGTTGGCCATGAGTACTGGAGAAGGTGTAACCATCCATGTGRAAAACATCTGAAGGGAGCAGTGCTCTTTGTATAGGCTTAACTTTCAGCATTACAAGTTATAAAAGAGCACAAACACAATGAAAGAAAACACCCTCAACTAATCCTTCACACACTCTAAAGCGTGTGTCCCCTAAGAAACGTGTCAGAGCCAGCAATGCATTTCACAGCCCYCAAAGCAGCCAGCAAGTGGTTATGACTAAAACATTGCTGCTGTATTGGGTTTGCATGGCCAGGTTTTGGTRGCAGGGGGCTACAGGGGTGGTTTCTGTGAGAAGCTTCTGGAAGCTTYYCCCATGTCCRGCAGAGCCAATCCCTGACAGCTCCAGGACAGACTCACTGCTGGGCAGGGCTGGGCCAGTTAGAAAAGGTGGTAACACCTCTGGGATAACAAATTCAAGAAGGATCAAAAGTTGTTGTGCAGATGTAATTGCAGGCAGAGAAGAGCAGGGTGGGAATCTGAGAGAGGAGCAGCCCTGCAGGCACCGAGGTCAGTGCAGAGGGAGGGGCAGGAGCTGCTCCAGAGCTGGAGCTGAGATTCCCCTGCAGCCCATGGTGAGCCCGTGGTGGGATGGCCGTGCCCCTGCAGCCCAGGGAGGGCACAGGGGGGCAGAGATCCACCTGCAGCCCATGGGGGAGACCCAAAATGGAGCACAGGGATGCTGAGAGGAGGCTGTGAACCCCTGGGAGGCCCGTGCTGGAGCAGGGTCCTGGCAGGGACCTGCAGGCCTGTGGAGAGAGGAGCAGGTTTCCTGGCAGGACTTGTGACCCTGTGGGGACCCACATTGGAGCAGGATGTGCCTGAAGGACTGACCCCGTGGAAGAAGAACCCACAGTGAAGCAATTTATGGAGAACTGTTGCCTGTGGGATGGACTCTCATGGCAGAAGTTCATGGAGAGCTGTCTCCTGTGGGAGGGATCCCACACTGGAGCAGGGGAAGGACTCCTCTCCCTGGGCAGTGGCAGGAACAAGGTGTGATGGACTGACCATAACCCCCATTCCCCATGTCCCTGTGCCACTGGGGGACATGAGGGAGAGCTGGGAAGGAGGGAGGGATGGGAAAAAGCTTTTACAATTTATTTTTACTTCTCATTATCCTGCTCTGATTTTGTTGCTAATAAATTCAAGTTCAGCCTGTTTTGCCCATGATTGTATTTGATGAGTGATCTCTCCCTGTCCTTATCTTGACTCATGAACCATTTGTTATATTTTCTCTCCCCTGTCCACCTGAGGAGGGGAGTGACAGAGTGGCTTTGGTGGGTGTTTGGCAYCCAGCCAGGGCCAACTCACCATGGTGTTTTTGGTGCTGACACCCAGGATCATGATCATTTTGAGATAAGGATGGTAATTGGGAAAGTTTGGGCAAAACATGGGCTGAACAATGTTAGAGAGTAGAATGTTCATGGTGAATTTTTGCTGTAATTGTGGTGAAGGCACAAAGGATGGGTTTCATGTGAATTGCCAATTTTTGTTCTGTGTTGTGATGACGTTATTTTGTTTTGGGATTTTTTTGGGKGGAGAATTTTTGTCTTGCTTTGTTTGATTGGTTTTGTTGATGTGAGTGCATGTTGTGCAATAGATGTGGATTTTAATGATAATTCTTAAACAGTTGAATATGTGATTCACAGAGGTGAGGGTGGGAAGTGGAGTCAGATTTGACCTACCTCTTTAACGCTTTGTTCAGACATATCCTGAAGCATCCCAGAAGACATAACTGAAATGGTATTATTATTAATTTAGTTATTTACAAAGCTTTCAGTGTGCATTTCAAAGAGACTGTGTCAGCCAAGGGGTACTTCATTATTTCCATCAGTCCAGCGTACAGAAAATTAATGTGGACAGATTAATACAGAAGAAATCTATTTTGTTTAACACTTATAAAAGATACAAATATGATTTCCTGAGAAACCAATTAGAAATCCCACTCATTGTTTAGAAGAGGATAAGATGTGTGTACAAATTATTTGGCTAAATCATGCAAAACTCAGTGCTGCTATAAGTGCTGAGGATAATTTTTTCTTCTTGTCTTGTGTAATTATACCAATTGCTCATCTGGAGCAAATCCCAGAATGTTGGAGGGACTGATGAGTTTTGCCTTCTGGCTCAAGACAGGAAAAATTATCCCTGAGCCTGTGGAATTGCCTCAGAAAAAAAGAAGCATCCAAGAATGATAGGCAAAACTGTCCTCAGATGGTAGAACCAAAGTATAGTTTGGTATCTGCTG
Source organism: Mixornis gularis (assembly GCA_003546035.1). NCBI lineage: Eukaryota > Metazoa > Chordata > Aves > Passeriformes > Timaliidae > Mixornis > Mixornis gularis. The sequence goes on from QVAJ01000071.1 coordinate 1,505,022, forward strand.
GAAAAAACACAGAATTTTTCTCAGGTTGGTCCTGCTCTGTGGTGTAGGTGTGGAAGGAGGCTCCTAACCTGGTGTTTCAACCCATGCAGGTAATTGTAGGACTCCTGTGGACATATCCTTCTCTCTGTGTGTCCATGTAGGAGGGATGGGTGGGATCTTGAAATTCAGTTATTGTATGGAATTTACTTGCACCTCACTTTTTCTGCAAAGAGTATGCATTTACCCTCCTAGAGGGCAATTTATGAGTCAAAACTCAGTTGCCTTGTGCCTCTCAGACATTCAAGGGCACCTTGTTCAGCCTCCAGCTGCTGCCCCAAAAKGAGGCAGCTCTTCCAGAGACCCAAGGGAAACGTCCTAAACCAGCCCTGCCCTGTGGCACAGACAATCTTTGGGTACCAAACTGGGCAGCTTCTACCTCCCACCAACTGCTGATGGCAATTAGGCACTTCTTGGGGCATTGAGCTTTGAAGAAATGCACCAGGGATGTTGTGGGCTCTGTGAATMTAACACGTTGCAAGATAATGTGTTGCATGTTAATAGGTAGCTGCACATATCATGTGTTAATACACAGCTGTCCTTTACCCAAGCAGGCTACAGATGAATTTGTTTGTCCTTGGAAACAGAGCCGTGATATTTTAGTCATAATATTAGCTGAGTTTGCTAGAAAAGCCTTCAGTTAGCAGCTGAGTGCCAAGATAAGCTGTAAAAAAATACACCTGAGTAAGAGGCTTTGTAAGTTGATTTTAGGGTGCATGATTTGTGCAGTCAGGAGTAATAAGCTAATCTGAAGCCAGGCAGGAAAAAGCTCAAAAAATAATTCAAAGAATAATCATAGAATAGTTTGGGTTGAAGGGGATGTAGAAAGAGGATATTTCTAGGTCATCWTGTTCAAACCCCCTGCCACAGGCAGGGACATCTTCAACTAGACCAGGGTGCTCAGAGCCCCATCCAGCCTGGCCTTGAACATTTCCAGGAATGGGTCATTTCTCTGGGCAACCAGTTCCTTTGTTTCACCTTACATCTAATCTAAATCTCTCTTCTTTCAGTTTTAACCCCTTTGTTCTATCACAACAAGCCCTGCTATAAAGTCTCTTTCCAGCCCTTTTAGGTACTGGGAGGTTCTCTGAGGTCTCSCCMGAGCCTTCTCTTCCCCAGGCTGAACAGCCCCAATTCTCTCAACCTGTTCTTTCAGGGGAGGTGCTCCAGTCCTGTGGTCAGCTCAGTGACCCTCCCCTGGGCCCACTCCAGCAGGTCCATGTCCTTCCTGTTGTCAAAATACCTGGGAAACACACACTGCTTCATCCACTGGGACTGTGCCCAGTGCCATGCTGGCTCATCCCAGTTTTCCATTCTTCCTGGCACTGCTGAAAGAGGCCAACCAAGTTGTTTTAAGTCAAAGCTGGTGTCCCYACCCTGTGTTTTGACAGAAGGTGAGATGCTGTTTCTAATTTACAYGCAAAGGGTATTAGCTTTCTTCCAGGGCTGCTTTTTGCTGTGTGCACAGTGAATTTTCTGATTGCAATGTTTCTAATCCTTTCTCACCAGAACGACCCTAACAAAATAATCCATGTCCATCCAGCTCCATTTACTCTGACATCTACAGGCTCTGTAGACTCCTTCCCACCATCCCTCCAGCTTTGTGGGGCAGAAAAAGCCTCATCCAAATCCAAGTGATCCACTCACCTGACCTACAGCAGAAAGGGGCTGAGCAAACACAGACCAGCCTCATCTGCCCAAGGGCATAATGTCATTGAACTTTAGTAGTATCTTTGAGGGGGGGAGTGTCTCTGAGTGCCATTTCCCTGCAGCAGCAGAGACTCCAAGAAGCACTTGAGGAAGCTGTACCCAGCAGAAACACCAGCCTTTGGATGGTTTGGTTTGTCAAGTGGCTCTGTTTGCCCCTCTGCCCACTGGGATTTAACACTGTACTTGAATATGCTCTGGTGCTTGACTGGGAATGAGGAAGGAATCATATCAATAATGCACTGAGGCATCCTTGTCAGCCCTCAGGCTGTGCCCAATTTGCATATGCTCCAAGCTGTAAGGAAACACTCTGCACAGCAGTGTTGCATTTAGCAGAAATTACATTATAATTTCAGATGTGGAAACTTCTATTCCAGGTCTGAGGCAGGGAGGTGTCCCATCGGGCTGTGCAGTCATTATCTTAAACAATTGAAATGCATGCTTGTACTTCATCAAAATCAAGGGAAGACATTACTCCAGCCTCCACTTGCCAATTCACTCCTAAATGGAACAAGAATATTTAACTAAATCAGAAACTGTATTATTTTCCAATAATTCTTTATGAGATGGAGTTTGCCCAGAGCAATTTTTCAGAGTGTGCGTATTTGAGCCAGCACCTCTATCCATCTCTACAAAGCAAATTGCCCCCTCAGAAACTCCCTTCTTTGAGAAGGGGAATGTCCAGGTGCATTCAGGATCTGTGCTCACATTTTTCTGCCAGGTCCTTTATGCTGCCAAGCAGGAGAAAGGACTCGAGTTGCCCTTTAGAGGAAGTTTTGCGGTGCTGACAGGGGTGTGGTGCCTCAGACATCTCACTGCCCTGATTTCTGCCGGGGTCTGGCCAGAGCCAGGAGGCAGAGGCTGCAGGGATGGAGCCTGTCTTTCTCTGCTTCCTCCAGTGTGGCACATCAGAGCATGGAGATGGGTGAGAACTTATGCTTAAAGCTGGGGACCTGCATCATTTTCCTTTAGTGTGCTTYTCTTCCAGAGTTCGACGGGAAGGGTAAACACCAGTGCAGAAATGCCCACAGAGACCTTTCTGAAAACAAAAAGTGTGAAGCTCCTGCCACATTTTTTTTGTGAGGTGACAAAATACTTCTATGAGGTAGCTCAGAGGACGACAGCCTTTATTTCAGCCTTGAGCCCTGCCGTGCCATGCTGCTGAGCTGGCCTGGCTTCAGCTCAGCTGGTGCCTGTAGACAGAACTCTTCCTCAAATGCCAGCCTCTGYCTTTTGGAATTCAGCCAGGTGCCCTGGATTTAGCCAAGGTTTTGATGAAAATGATGGGGCTCAGGCAATAATCCAAGGAGTTTCAAGTGAGTGGTCTGGTCATGGAAGTCCAAATGCCTACACAAGCAACAATTACATCTTTTGCCTCATTTTCAATCCCATCTCAAGTGGCAGCTGTCCTCTTGTACTGTGAGTGGCAGGCATATTTCATAAAGAAGAACTGTGGGAAGATGTGGCAAAGGGCATCTGTCATATTTTCTTGTGCTTGGTAAGGTTAGAGGCAGTGCAAATTTGTGCCCCTATTWGATCTATTTGTTATAGACCAGGGAACATCACATCCCTGGGACTCTGGAAGAAGAGATGTGTGGCTTGAAGGCACTGCTGACCTCCTCTGGCTCCCAGCAAGGTGCCAGCATCACTGCTAAATCTTCCCTCTCCTCTTATCTGTAATGGGCTCTCACTTGGGAAACTTCTTCCCTGCTCCTTCTATGTGTGCTGGGTTATTCTGTCTCTATTATGTTAGATGAGTCAAAAAAACCAAAACAAAGAGAGCAAGAAGCAGGGAGCAGAACCTGGAAAGCCAAGTGCTACAAATAAAGCGCAGAATAGGAATTGCAGCTGGAGCCCAAAGCATTTGTTGCCAAGTGCAGGAGCTGAGTGGGAAAAGAAAAAGTTACAGTTCACTCACAAAGAGCACATTTGATTTCCCCTCCTGGATTTTCACCAAGATGAAATTTCCTTTCTGTGCGTGTGTGTGAAAAGCAACTGTTGCAGGGGAGAAATAGCCCACAAGGGAGAGAACTGACTATAGCCATGTTTCCACAGTAGAGGACTCTCTGGTTTGTCTGGTTTTCTATCTTTGGAGCTTGGAGCTGAACTCTGTGCAGAGAGCATAAAACCAGTGCCCAGCGTGACCCCAGCATGGTTTCAGGCTGAGGAAAGCCCTTGCTGTCAGGCATCAGAACCTGGTCAGTGGGACATGGGAACCAACTGGTGGGAAATCTGGATGTTGAGATGAATCAAACTGTGTTGGCACATCACCCTGGGTGGTGTTTTTGTTCAAATATGTAATGCTAATTTTGCCAGTAGTTGGGAGGTATGTTTGATCCTGGGAAAAGAGATCAAATATGAACCTAGGGGCTGAATGAAATGTGAATTGAAAAGTACCGCTGATGAAGGACTAGCAAAGAGACCAAGTGAAGGSAGCTATCTCTTGTTTCCCCAGAATGGATTTTCACATAGTAATAGAATGCTTTGGGTTGGAAGGGACCTTAAAGACCATCTTGTTCCAATTCTCCTGTGACAAAAACAAGCTGCTTGGAACTCCATTCAGGGAAACCTTGAACACTCCCAGGAATGGGGCATGGAGCTCTCTGGGCACCCTGTCCCTCATCATTTTGAGGCTGGATGTACCTTTTCAGCAACCTGGATGTGTCTGGTCAGACCTCCCCCTGCAGCCTGGCACTGCTTCCTTGGGGTGGTCACCTCTTCCCAGACCTGTCACACAGAGATTTCCAACCAGAGGAGTTCAGGTTGCCACTTCCCACACCAGGAGCTTTTGGGCTGGGCAGGTAATGAGGGAAGGAAAGCCTTGCTAGGCCGATGGTGCCAAAAATCAAGCCAATGGCTCTTCTCCTGCACCTCCTGCCCATCCTGTTTCAGGGTCCCTGTCCCCAGGGGCAGGTTGATGGCAGCCAGGGAGGAATAACTGTGTCACCCTTTGCAGGCAGGAGCTGCAGACAAGGGGAGTGGGCCAGAAAGGAGGAGGAAGAGTCTCACAGGARTGTTTTTCCATCCCCAGGGCTTGGGCAAAGCTGCTATGCTATCTGTAATCAAACCCAAAAACTTGATTAAAAAGAGGCAGATCTTCTCACATGTATCATCACCACTTGCTTATTTTGGACCGCCTGATCTATGTGCTCAGTGGTGCTTCTTATTTCACTGCTACTATGGAGTATGAGGAGGTTTTTTCTCCCTCTGTTACCCCTTCTGACAGTGCTTGCTCTGGTCTTTTATTACCTCCAGCAGCCTTCTTACCTAAGGTTTTTCCATTTCCCAGGGGTGTCAATGCAATTTAGTTCCCACGCTGATACCGAAGGACTTGGTGTGAACCTCGGCCTCTCCCATCTCACCCTGTATCTAAAGAGGACAGAACATTTCCCACCTTTGCCAAGGGAGTGCAAAGCTCTTCCTCCAAAATCTGGGGCACCCCTGGTTAGGGAAGGTGTCCAAAGGCTTTCCCAGTACCCAGGCTTGGTCAGGGCTCTGTTTTGTCCCCAGAAGAAAGAGGTGTTTCCCTGGTTCTTCATCCTCACGGCTTTAATACCAGCAGCAGTTTGCTTGGGGAGTTGTCAGTGGWGATAAACTCACTCCCATTCTGTTTCAAAATTGGTTTAAGAAGGATGCCTGGCTGTTTAATATTTAAACTAAATGTTTAATGTTTAAACAGGGAAATTGGTCTGATTGTCAGAAAGGGCATTAAAGCAGGATGGGAACTGGTCTATAATCTCTGACAAACGCTGCCCTTTCTCTGCAGCAGCCTGGTGCCTGGGACCTGCAGGAGTTTCAGAAATGCCAATTTTAATCAATCTCTCTCATTTCACTTGCCGCCTGCCAATCCCACAGCAGTGAGACGTGCCTTTGCCTGGGAAGGGGGGAACRTTGTACCTGGCCCTGTTTAACAGCTTGAGACGAGTTCAGCTGAATTGCACTGGTATTTCAAACCCCAAACTAATTTCAATATAAGTGTGGGTGGATAAGGTGAAAAGTGAACCTGGACAGTGCTGGCTCAYGGGTGTATTGCAGATGATTTGGGGTCCCTTTTGCATGTGCACACAGAAATTCTGATGTCAAGTCTAAAGTAAGCCTGAAAATGAATGGCTCTAACTGCTACAAATACACCTATGGATAAATTATTTTTGAACAGGTATGGGCAGTGTTTTTCAGGTGGTGGAAGTGTCCCCCTGGGGGAAGTGTGTGGCAGTGTAGAACTGTTTCACACCACAAAAGGCTCATCAGCAGCCTGTGCTCCCTCCCTGAGAAGGCACTGAGGCTGTGCCAGGCTGTGTGCACAGGGTAGTCCTTGTGCAGAGGAGTCCCTGCTCAGCAATGGCTGGAGTTGGGGAGAGCACATTCACCAGGGAGCCCTCGAGTCAATCAGCATTTCATGTAACTCACAAAAAACCAAGCAAGAAAGAATCTGAAGAAAAGTTTATAAGAAGATCAAGGTTTCAGGACTATTGAAAGGCACATTTCACCCATGTTGAACAAGAGTTGAGTTCATGGACACRTACAACGCTTAAAATTCATGGCAAAAAGACCACATAATGATGGTACATTGTGAAACATACATTCCAGACTTCAGTAAAACACTCAAGTGATTATTTTAAGTGTATCATGTACAGAATAAGAGCGGAACAGRCAGATGCATCCAATTACTGTAATTTACAAGGCAGTAATTCGAGCCTCAAATAYGTTTCTCTTTATTGGATGAAGGGGCTACAGATTAGCAGTGAAATGAGGGGCAGTGAATGGACAGGGAGCCAGGAAGCTCCTGCCATTTGGAAAATAACAGCCAGCACCTGCTGCAAGTTGGGGGAATTTAACTTTGCTAATTCATTTCACTGCACTGTGGCAGCACAAGGCTGGGCTGGATGGATGCTCTGAGGGCAGGCACCCCACAGAGCAGATGTGCACAGATGTTTCCTTGGCAGTGGAAGGAATGAAGTCCAGCCATGCCTCCTCTCTCCCTGTTCAGTGCTGTGCCTCGTGCTAATTCCCTCCTTTCATCCAGCTCGGGGTTAAGTTTCACGTTGMGATGATTAATAATTAATCAAATGCATTTGAAAATTAATTTGGCAATTCTACGACTGATTGGCATGCTAATCTCTGCTGTGCAGCAGGGATGGTATGGGAATAACCTCGGATGTTCTGAGCTGCTGACTGAGGTGAATGCACGAGGGCATTTACCATCTTGTGAGGTGAAAAATAAAACACTGAGTGGAAATAAAAGAGTTCTCCCAGACATCTTTGCAACTCAGAAAAGGTGTGAYCTGCATTTTGCCTTGCCTGTATTAGGAATATATCATTGATATTATCATATCCAACCAAAAACAAATGGAAAAATTTGAAAAAACACCCCCACAGTTGATTTATTTCTGTTTAGCTGGTAGCAACCGCAGTAGATTCGATGCATTAATTATGGGACCAAAAATAAAAATCACAAGGAGAATAACTTTTGCTCTTTCCAGCTGTCCATGCCACTTTTCTCCAAAATAACACTCATCCGGTAAAAGGGGAGAGGAGAAGGGGTGTGSAGCTCCCACTGGGTGTGTTGGTCCCTGCTAGTTTCGAATGACAAGTCCCTTTTTATAGACAAAGAGCCCCGCAGCAGCCACRGAGGTGAGGCACAGGGTGCAGCTCAGCAGGCACAGCAGCCCCGGCGCCGAGGGCAGGTTCCTCTCCCAGAAGGTGGTGGGGAATGGCAGGGCTGGGACATCCTGGGGAGAGAGGTGTGGGAAGACACATAATTACAGAATGATTAGTTGGAAGAGACCTTCAAGAACATCGAGTTCAACCCATGYCCTAACATCTCAAATAAACCATGGCACCAAGTCCCACATCCAGTCTTTTTCAAACACATCCAGGGATGGTGACTCCACCACTTCCCCAGGCAGGCCATTCCAGTACTT
>QVAJ01000071.1:1513076-1530256 GCA_003546035.1 Mixornis gularis
GCCCAGAGCTGGACACAGCACTCAAGGTGTGGCCTCACCAGTGCTGAGTACAAGGGAAGAACGATCCCCTGCTCCTGCTGGCAACACTGTTCCTGATCCAGGCCAGGTGCCATTGGCCTTCCTGGCCACCTGGGCACACTGCTGGCTCATGTTCAGTGCTGTCACCAGAACCCCCAGGTCCCTTTCCTGGGCACTGTCCAGCCACTCTGTCCCCAGTCTGTAGTGCTGCAGGGGGTTATTGTGGCCAAAATGCAGGACTCAGCACTTGGACTTATTAAACTTCATCCTATTGGACTCTGCCCATCCTTCCAACCATTCCAGGTCTCTCTGCAGAGCCCTTCCCCCTTCCAACAGATCAACACATGCTCCCAGCTTAGTGTCATCTGCAAATTTACTAATGAAATACTCAATACCCTCATCCATCTCATCAATGAAAATATTGAACACAACTGCCCCCTGCACAGACCCCTGAGGGTCACCACTGGTGACTGGCCACCAGCTGGATTCAGCACTGTTCACCACCACKCTGGGCCCAGTCATCCAGCCAGTTCTTAACAGTYCTTTTAATGCTAAAGGCAATCTGGGCTCTGATACATTGCAGCTCTGTTAATTACCAAAGAGTGGGAGCAGCCTTGCCCTCACAGCTATGGGTGAGATAAAAAAGTGAGTTAGCTGGTAGAGAGTCAGTTGGAGTCTGCTGTGAGGAGGAAGGGAGAGAAAGGGTGAGATGTTGTATGAGGGACAGACAGGGTTAGGTGGCTGTGATAGGGATAGGAAGGGGTGGATTGGAACTGCAGAAGGAGAGAAAGAGTCAGAGCTGTATAGAGCTGCCCATGGGAGGCTATGTAGAACAGGTATGAAAGACTTCYAGATAACAAGGTGCTGATGCTTCAACCTTTCTGAAGTTTTACTGARGCACTCTGAGTGTTGTGGCTGTCTCTACAGTGGCAGAGAGGAGATGGTGACTCTGCAGGGTCACCCCTTCACCACACCAGCAGGGAGGTGGCAAACACCCCCTATGAGGCTGGGGAGGTCACAGGTTTTTCCCAAGGGAAGAAGGGTCATGGCTGTGAGATGTGTTTTCTGTCATCCTGACCAGCCACAGGACAGTGAAGATGGAGTCACTTGTGGCTGGAATGAGGTTCTATTTGGCTCTAAACTGTGGTCTGGGACTGGGCAGAATTAGGCTGCATTTTTTAGCCCCCCAGGTTCTAAGATCGCTGTCCTTGGCTCTTATTCATCCACCCTTCAGACACAGATAATAATATTCCTTGGACAAGTCACAAAAATTAATATATCAGCATTTGAGGTGACTAAAGCCTTGCCTGGGAGCAGAGTGCATAGGCATCACTGAAATAGGGACACACCTGACTGGGTGACAGTGATACTCTGGCTTACCTTTGACTCTGGCTCTGGCATCCAAATTTCATTCTTGGAGATCTTCCCCATACTGTGCAGTACCTAGAAGAAAAAAATATTTGTACCACATGAAAAAATTATAACCCACAATACTTCCAGTTTTGGAGAAAGAGAGCAAGTCAGAGCATGGTGACATTGATAAAAAGTGTAACTATGACTAGCTGAAATCTCTTGAACCAGAAAATGTACAGTAATTTCTATTAGACCTTCTCTAAATATTTTTGTGGGAGGTTTTTAGTTTTGTTTTTGGTGGGGTTGTTTTAGTTTKGTTTTTTTCCTGAGTAAAAGTAAAAATGCTTTTTCTCAAGGCAGTTTGAGAATACCAAGGTGAGGTTACTGCCATGCACTTGGWCACAAAGCCTGTTAGGAGTGATGCTTCTGGAATATAGAGAGAGATGCAACCCTGAGGCTCTCACAGCATAGAATTATGGAACCCTCYCTCGCCTATTCAGGCACTACAAAGCTCATCAAGGATTTTTCTTGAGAATAAACTGATTGTAACAATCATGGGGATTCTTGGGGGCAAATGAATGCCTCCAGAAGACAGCTCACTGTCTTTGTAACTACTGCTTACAGGCATGGAGAAAAGAGAAATCAGGTGACTTGAAACAAAGCAAGTAATAAGGATTATAAGGCAAATATGACATTCTGTCAAATGGAAGTAAAAGACTGATTCTCCCTTAAAAAACAACTCTGTGGTTTTGCCATGCAGCAGTTGTAACTGTAATGTGCACCCTTTAATGCTTTTTTCCCCTCCCTCCAGATTGTTGTAAAGGGATTTCACTGTGACTGGGAACCCAGCCCAATGTGTGTTGTTCTGAGGAGATTTAGACATTATCAGAGCTGCACATTGCGATTTCATAAAGCTCAGCTAACAGGACTGTCTTGTAAAAAGAGAAGCAGAAGGGATAGATCAAAAATGAGAACAATGCTTAGATTTCCCGATTTTTGCACAGGAAATAGCTGTGAGCATTTGAAGTGACTTAGATTGGCTTTAAAACAAGCAGTGATTAATTTGTTAGAAATTCAGGTAGTGTATCTACAAGCAGAATCAGGTTGGGTTTTTTTTTCCCCTCTAGACATGCAGTACATGGCATAAGCTTTATTTTAAGTCTCCAGTTCAATAATATTCTGATTTGGTTGAGATTCTTGGCTTCATTTTATTCAATAACTAATTAAAGTTTAAAAAATAAAAATGCTTTGGTCACGTTGTTTTCTGGGTTCTCTCTCTGTCCATTCCAGGAGCTTTTGCACTAAATCAGACCCTCCACGCTGCGTTTAATCCTATCCAGCCTTTTGATAGAGATGTTGAAAGCAGAGCAGTGGCCTGTACCTCTCTGGCTGCTCTCTCTCCGGCCTGCACGGCCCCCTCCATGTATCCACTCCACTGGATCGCTGTCTCCGTGCCAGCAAAGTAGATCCTGTCAACAGGCTGGCGAATGACCCTTCAAAACAAGAGGAGAATGTCAGGTGACAAGTGACAGGAAGGCAATGATCCTTCTAAAAGCCATTTATGGTTTTGATGGAGTGCCTGGCTTCAGCTCTCCACAATCCCTGCAGACCTGGTCTGAGGTGCAATAATCCGTCCCTGCAGGACCACCTGCTTGCTTCTSCACACAAAATTCAAGGTCTGAGAGAGAGAAAAACCTAAGGCATAAATCAGTGTTCCCAGCTCCCATGCAAAGTAACACAGGCCTCATTTTARTGCTGGGATAAGGGATAATCCTAACAGCCTCCAGCAATGCAGTGCAGCTGACAGATTAATGTCTGCTGCATGGCACCTTTGCTGTTATCCTGCCATTACAGCAGAATGTGAATGACGTTTTTGCAGTGATAGATCACTAATATCAGCTTCTATTTGGAGGCTGGACTTGACTGGCTGCTGAAGGCCTGGCATTCAGGGAGCTGCATTCACCCCATAGGGTCACAAAGCCAGTTCCTCAGCCCTGGCAGTGCTGCACAAGCATTCCAGCCAACCCTGCTGTAGGTAACGAGCTCCCTCTCCCACTGGGAATGTGCTTGGTGTAAGGGCTCCCATCTAATCCCCCATCAGGTTTTCCCTGTCTGCTTGACAGCAGCTTCCCCAGGCCAGACACCTCACCCATCACTGCCTGAGTGGATAAAGGACAAGAGACTGTATGAGGCAATGTCTTGGGTTGCAATATGTAACCAAAAATGTGTATTCTATTTTCCATCTGTTGAAACCGGTTGGGGAGGTGGTTTTGGTTTTGTTTTTCCTTATCCCTTGTATAACCCATTCCTCACAACTCTGGCGGGGGGGGAGGGGGCGGGTGGCTTCTGTTAATGGGCAGCTGTTAAAACCAGGTGGAGCAGTGTTCTTTATCTCTTCCACAACCCATCTTCCCTCCAGAGGGATATCTTCTGTTAATGGGCAATTAAGGCTCACTGTATGGCTGATACAATTACCTTATTCCAGTGGGAGGAGCCAAGCATTCCTACCTGGATAAAACCTGAGATTCAGAAAACCAGGACAGCCTCTTTTCCACTGGATTCCCAAAGGAGGACTGGACCCACATTGCCACCACTGGACCCTTCTACAGGATTATGTCTACTCCAACAGAACCACATCTGTCACTCCAGGAGGACTTAGCTGGACYGCTACCAATACCCTGAGCAGCAGGGTGTCAGGTTGTATTCTGACTCTGTCAGGGTTTCTAGGATTTTTGGTTGGTTGTTTTCTTTTTTGTACCACTACATTTGTGTTTTTTAATATTCCTAGTAAAGAACTGTTACTCCTATCCCCATATCTTTGCCTGAAAGCCCCTTAATTTCAAAATTGTAATAATTTAGAGAGAGGGGGTTAACATTCYCCATTCCAAGGGAAGCTCCAGCTTTCCCTGGCAGACACCTGTCTTTCCAAACCAAGACAGACAACTCCTCCYCACATGACCTTGGCTCAGACAAGGTGTAACCCCATTCCCAGCAGCTCCAGGGCTTCTCCTGAACCTCATGTTCCACCTATACAGTCAGTGGAGCCTCTTCATCTCTCCTAGATTTGTGTCCTCAAGAGCTTGGRGGTCTCTAGAGGGATCCACTGCAAATACTGCTTAGCACCAACTCCTGTAAATAATCCAGAGGGGAAACGTTTTGTGGCTTTAGCTGGTCCCTTTGTGACTGTGTTTTGCTTCCTTGAAAGCCACAAGAGAAACTCTGCTCTTAGTAAAGTAAACAGCAATAGCAAGTAAATGTSCTTGTTAGCTGGGGAGTAGGGGAGTGGAAAGAGGTTTGAAATTCCCCTAATATTCTAAATACACGATAGGTGTGTTGCATAAGGTATAGYGTGGTACGTGAGCTAAGAAATGTGAATTTGAAAGCAAAGTACTCTCTGTTTTACCTTCCATAGGAATGCATTATGCCTGGTGGGAAGTAGGCTGTGTAGCAGCCCCCTGAATATTGCTCCATGTTCCAGTTCTTCTCTTCATAATGCACGGGCTGTGAGTATCAACAGAGRAAACAGTGAGACACTGGCAGAGAAATTGGAAATAAAGAATGTATTTGTTTTGAAGGGGGAGGGGAGGAAAGCAGGCTAAGAATACCTGACAAAGGAGTGCCATGTCATCTGGCTAATGCTATCCATCTGCACAAAACAAATTTTTGTGCTTTTACAGAAACACCAGTCTCCCACGGGCACACAACAGGACAAATTAAAACATGCACTGCTTTCTCTTTCTTGTGCAGGGTGAGACTGGCAGTTCTTTTCTTCCCGTACTCAGTGCTGCCCTCCCTTTGGGAATATAGATTGTATGGCACAACACGCAATTTTAGGTACACATTTTAGGTGCCAGGAACTTTGCCTTCATCATCCAGAGCAAAGGAGCAACATTATTGTACAACAGAGGCAAAAAYGGGCATTAATTTCTTACTTGTAAAGCCTCTTTCATCCCCAGTGCCTTGGCATAAGCCTCACAGATCCTCTTTCTCCTACAWGAAAATAAAATCAGAGTCAGAAAAAAAATGAGGGGAGGGGGGGTGGTGAAACCTCTCCACTCTCATCTTCCTTACAAAAAACCTAAATTTATTGCAACACACTGGAAAGAAAGTTGGGTTAGGCTTTAAGTCTGATTTCAAGTTCTTATCTTAACATGCATATTTCAAATGCTGATGCCTAAAAGTTACATCTAAAATGGACCCAGGGAATGGGAAATGAAGGTTGATTTTGGCAATGAGCTCTAAAAAAATAAATCTTTCTACAGCTATTTCAGGATGCAGAGCCAATTCATTCTCATGTTCGCTGGTGTAAGACCAGAAGAAAAGCAATATAAATCAATTAAATCCCTACAGATTTACTATAGCTGGGAATAAAATATGAGCTGAAGAATGCTGCTCRCATTCCTAAGCAGAGCTCCCCTTCCACTTGCACAGTACCAAAATTCATATTTAGAAAGTACTGTTTGTTCATTTCACTGACCAATGGGGAAACCATGCTTTTGTAAACACAGAAGTYTAAAAATTTTATCACCCAGTCTGAATCTGAAAGAGACCCAAAAGGAGCCATGTCAGCACTCCTGTATCCCTGGGTTAAAGCATCATTCAGTGGAGATGTAGTCTGGGAAYGTGGTTGGAAAAATCTTCTCCATTCACACAGAGACCAAGAATTGGTAAATCATAGCATGGAAGAGTGGGCAGGACTTGCAAATTTAGAAATATCCATAACTGGATGAATATCAGCATTAGTGTCTCGGCCTGTTTATGCTAAAATCTCAATTTCTGCCCCAATTTTCAGTGTTGGTAGTTGCACTGAGCATGTATTAATGTGCATACTCACACACATATTCACACACATTCCTGTGGGGATGCATTTCAGAGAAACAAATTGTTTCTGAATATCTACAGCTTCTGAACTCTTACCTCTCTTCCTTGCTGAGGTGGGCCAGTTTGACAGCCTTTCTGGTAAGGATGAAACTGGAAAGAAAAATAAGGCATATGAACATCACCCCAGCTGATTTGAAAGTTCTTGCTCAAAATGACTCTAAAAAGGGATTGGCAAAGCACTTTACTGGTATGTAATGAGCTCCATGTTTGTCATCACACCTCAACATTTAATATTTACAGGTCACACAGGTGAAAAAGCYTGTGCAGGGTAACCTGCAGAGTTCACTGAAGGGGAGGGTGTGGATTCTCAGAGGGCACCTGTCTAGGTCTCATCCAAAAAGACTGAAAGACTGAGACCCTGAGCTTTCTTGAGCATTTTAAGTCCAGCAGGAAGCTGCCTTGGTGTCACTTGTTGTCAGCAGGTTATGGCAGCCTGCTGCTCTGACAGGCACTGCACAGTGTCATGGATCACTCCTGCAAGGACTGGGATTAATATTTATTCYTCTTGAAGGAAACAGATTGGGCAATTAGTTCATATGGCCCCAGTGGAGATATCCAGGGGATGAAATATGTTCCTACACTCTTTTAGAAAGTCACACAAATCCATGAGGAGAAAGAAAGCTGGAAACTGTTTGCCATATGGGGTTTGGAGGAGGCTTGCTGCTCTCAGCTCCATGGAAGCTTTTAAGCCTTGAACATGCCCATAAACATGTAGAGTTCAGTAGGMGTGGTGAGCTTTCCCTGCCAGACACTTAAGGAGTAGTTGCCTGACATTTATATTGGCCTTTTTTTGGCAGTCTCACCTCAGATTATGGTGGAAACACTTGTAAAGATAATTTGTTCATTTGGTTTCAGCTATTTTAAAAGCCAGTCAATGCTGTCATGTGTTTTCCCACCTGTTCGTCCAAACTGTAACATTTTTACTTGTCAGTTTCTAYAGAATCTTGATTTTTTCACTGTACAGCTGCCTCCCTGCTCCAGCAGCTGATGTTCCTTGTCCTGCCTCAGCTCAGTGGGGTGAGAGGACAAATGAGGATTTCTTGGACAATTGCACTGTCATTTTGGACCAGGCACTAAACATAAAAGCCCAACATAAACCAAATAGAGGCTCAAACAGCTAGGTAAGAGAGGGATTTATTTCTAAATCTACTAAAAAAAAACCCCTGTGAACTGAATGCTTAAAAAAGACTACAGCTGAATTCAGCAACTCCTTCCCAACCACATCCTTTGTATTAGGCTGTTTGTAGCAGAACCTCCACCAAAAAGTTTATATGGACTAGAGAGGCACAAGAGGCTTGGAAGAAGTGCTCTCCTCCATGTGTGCAAACTGTGGAAGTGGGAAACACTGATGTAACCTGGTCATTTCYCCTCTCCCTCCTGCTCCCACTAACTCTTACAAGAAGAAATACACATCTGTGAGTGTGGGCTAGCAGCTTTTACCCCATAATGGCAGGGAAAGTTCCATCAGGTTTTGTGTCATCTATGGTTATTCCAATTGGAGACTCTTCATCCTCA
The DNA here is from genome assembly GCA_003546035.1 of Mixornis gularis. NCBI lineage: Eukaryota > Metazoa > Chordata > Aves > Passeriformes > Timaliidae > Mixornis > Mixornis gularis. The sequence goes on from QVAJ01000071.1 coordinate 1,520,844, forward strand.
ATGATGAAGCAACCACAGTAACCTAAGGGGAAAGAAACCCCAAACTGATTGTTAGAGAAACTCATTGATGATCATTGTTTCTGATAGTAATAAGCAAGGAAAATTATCCATAAAAGGAATTTTGCAGTAATTCCCTTATTACCAATAACACCTACATKTCTGAAGTGTCTCTGTAACAGTTTCTCTTCTCTCTGACTCTGGGAAATTRTGTACACAGACTTGTAAAAACCTTTAAAATTCCATTGCTACTTAACAAGGAATTTCTGTGGACTGCTTCAAGTCCCTTTGGCTTCCTGTTTGGGGGACAACAAACATTAAAAATAAATTGATCTARTCAGAACTATGGTGATTCATTCCATGAGTAACTTTGACCAAAACAAAACCCAGTGTAATTATATCTGGTCACTGCAGGCTGAAATTTACACTGTTTTGATTTTGCTGGTGGTAAGATTGTTAGGAATGGTGTTCCATAACAGTAATGCAGCAGAAGTATGGGCTGTCTAATCCAGGATCACATCAGGACATGTTTCAGATGAACATGTGAAAAATCTCATTGAGAGAACAATGTATACACCTGACTGTATCCTGCCTTATCTCAATGGCCAGTTTATGCCCTGAAACATGCAAAAATTATATTACTTTAATGAAGAAAGATTCTTACCACTTTCAATATTGTTAGGAAGAAAGTGGAACTAATCTGTTCATACAAATAGTTCTGAAAATGGTATCAGTTAAAGCTGAGAAAAAAAAAAGATATTACAGCATGGAAAAAATATCTTGAGCTAAACAAAAAGCTAACCTACTTTTCCCAGTCCTCTGAGATATCAAGTCTGCAGAACAGAAGATTAAAATCAGGGAAAGGTCTTGCTTACACCTTAAGCTCTGCTTGTCATCTGCTGTAAATTCTCTTTGGCTGACTTCACTGTCCCTGGCAGGAGGAGAAGGGAACTGATGCTGCAGGGAAGCTGATGCTTCTGTGCTCTGCAAGGTTTCAGCAAGGTTTCCCAGGGAAACATTGCTTGTTCTCTTGGTCATCCCACCTCAGCCAACTGCAATGAGATTTGGGATCCTGTTTGGGTCTGGACTCATCCTTGGGACAAGGCATGCACTCAAGCCCAAAGAGTTCTGCTTTCTAAGGAGCTTCACGTTTCACTTTTCTGTGAAAGAACACATTTAACCCTCTCTTCGATTTATTCCCTGATTGTTAGACAACAGCAGAGCTTCAAAATTTGCACAGTTTAGAGTTCCCAAGTCCTCTGCTTTCCCAACCTACCCTTCCTCCTCCAGAAAGGTTCCCTGTAGTACATCATGCATTTGATGACACTCCCCATAGGCATACGCTGAATTAACTGGTTTCTCTTTGGTGGCAGCTCTGGTTTGTAATGAATCTTTGTTGTCAGGATTGGAGGGATGGCACTGATCACGTACTTGGCCTGAAATGAAGAACAAAGTCAGCACAAGGCGCTGCCTCCCAGCGAGCTCATCCCACAGGACATGTTTGAAAGACACTCTCAATAGCTGCCAACAGCTTTCCCACACCTGACCCTGCCAGGTCAGGATTTCTCACACACATATTTCCAGGTGACAAACGTAATTCTGCCATTTCAGAAAAAAAGGAGATGGGAAAAAAGAGTCCAGAGTTGAAACTTGGCTGGAGACAGGTGAGGAAATGGGACAAAAGACATCCTGTGGCCAAGGTAAAGCTGCCTTTTATCATCTCCAGGAAAATACAACCCACATTTGTCTCAGTTATAAGATGCTAAAAAAAAAATCACATTTGTGCATATCCACAGGATGTTACTTCGGGACAAGGAATACTAATGGTGATTCCAGCTTTGCTGAATGTGCTCCATCCCTCTCACAGGCCCTGGGTCTGACTGGAGCAGTGCAGGACCCTGTAGGGTGACACTATATCACAACACTGCTCCTCTCAGGTGCTCTCAGGCTGGTGGGGCTGCTGCTGCCCCATGGGTACCACTGTGGGTAATCATGTGCTGATGGAGCATTTCCAAGCACCAGAGTACAGAGGCAAAATCTTACTAAAGGTGTTTGAAATGTCTTTTTTTTTTTGGTTTGTTTTTTTTTTTTTGGTGCTGCGAACCACAAACTTAGACACAAACAGCAAGGTTATTATTTTTCCTTCCTTTGAAATGGCCTCAATGCAGAACTAAAATGTAAAAAAATATAAAGACATAGAAAGTTAAGGTAGAGAAGTCAGAGTAATGGCAGAAATCAAGTAGCAGAACACACAGAAGAGAGCCAGCCATAAATAAATTTGTGAAGCGGGTTCCATGGAGTGTCAGCATAGCCCAAGAAATAGACACACACAAATGCGTATTTCCTGATTACATCTGGCTAAGAGCTACAGCAGATGTATTCCCCTACTAAATGCATACTCCACTTTTATTCTGATCGAATTACCTCATATATCTCATGGTTTAGAGTCTCCACAAGGACATTATCACCTGTCTGATYGATACTGATCACAGGTCTCTCCAGTTTAACTTTGCCTTTGAGGCGTTCCATTATTTTCTCTGATATCTGACCGGAACCCCCTATAAACTTCCTCTCCTAAAACAACAAAGAGAAAAGAAACACAAACAAAAAATCAACAGTATTCATTACAATGAATTGCATATGACTTCTGCTCACCATCACGAAATTCCAGGCTAAATCTTCAAGTCCTAAGGGTGCATAAAGACCCAGACTTTCAGAAGAGTGAGGGCATAAACCTGAGCCTCAGTGAGAATTACTGACTAAACCACTTTTGCAATGGCTTCCCTAATGACCTGGCTTAAAGACTTTTTAAGCCTAGAGAACAGACACATATAATGCAGGTTTTCTAGCAAAAATAAACATATCACTTCACTGAAAACGGGCATTGAGTATTTAACCCACCACGGTGCTACCAAAACCCTCAGGTGTGACAAAGAAACCAACTGTAAAGCGAAATACTGTGCCAGCCCAGAAGCAAGACAGATCTTTAACTGGGTCTGGCCTCAAGGTTATGAGCTTTCTCTGTCCCTGGGAAGACCCAAAGACAGTGCTGTCAGGAAAAAAGCACAGTCTGTGGCACACATTTCCCTGCAGTGTCCGTGCAGAGGGTCAGGGGAAGCACTAAAACCTCTCATCTAGCAGCCACCAGTGGTAGATAAAGCAGCTGATTTTACTTGTAAGATGCTGGTACTGGCAGGGAGGAAAGGATCCATAAAGTTTCGGGCTGAAAGACTGAAATGGCTGCCCAAGCAGGTTTTCTAAGACTTGTCAGGGCCACTAAGCCAGAAAGCCTTAGTGCTTTTGGTCAACTAAAATTGATTGGGGTGAGGGAAGAAGGAAGCACGATAGGAACAAAGAGAGCTTTTCCCATCCAAAGAAAAGGAATTGCTCTTCCCAGGTAGCTTTCCCTTCTGCATATGTTTCGTTTAGCTATGAGTACCTTGGGATTAATTCTATTTTTAACTCTTGCTGCAACATGCAGCAGTTGCTGGTGTGGGACAGCAAACACGACTGAGGGGCTCCTGAGGAGGAGGAAGGCTCTTAGTCAGGTCTGTCTCCTACCACAGGACAGCATCAGCACTGCTTATATCCTTCCTGACGTGGTTGTTTATTCTTACACCATGGACAGATGTTGATGGAAACTGTTGCCATGTGAGCTGGCCCAAGAAGGAAGGGCCTTTTGTTATTTACTTCCAACTCTTGTCATTAGAGGCTTCAACACCAAAAAACCCACCCACGTTTCATTCTGAAGTACACTTGTTCTGAACTCTTGTGAACATTCAAATGTGCCAAGTAACCCATAGAAAATAAATTGGCAAAAAAGCAACACAACTGCAACAACAGTACTGTGTTGAAGTGAATGCAGAAAACCCCCAATTGTTTAAACAGTCCCAATTTATTCCACATCTTAGCTAATAAAATCCTTCATCAAACAGGGTTAGTTGACAGGGCTGTATCACCCCATGAGAACACATTTCTCTCTGGTGCCACATGCTCTCATCTTTTCATTAATTGCAGGGTTTTGATGGGCATAACACTGCACTTGCTCCTTTCAGATTCAAGAGAGGAAGAAGGAAATGAGACATTTTGTACCTGGCCCCCATTGGTGATAGAGAAAATCCTGAATGTGCCCCCACACTGCCTCACATACCACAGGAACCAGAGGGCAGAGACTTCATGAGGCTCCGACGTGACGTTGACGTTCACAAAGACTGTGGCAAAGTCTTTGACAGCTCTGCATGAGACACAGGACCAGGAAAAGACTGAGAAAACAGGACTTCCAAACTGCTTTCAGGATTTTATTTGCCACACTAAACAAGGACTACTTTCCCAAAGTCAGAAGAGTCAAGATGATTAATATCAGTTTTATTTTTCAGTCTGTAGTGAGTCTGTTTAAATGGGTTTCTACCAGCCCCTCCCTCCCTCCCGAAGTATTTACCCATTTAGTTTGAAATCCCACTCATTTCACCTTAGGTAAATAGTTTCCCATCAGAATAAATACTTTTCTCAGCAGAAGAACATTTTTTTGCAATCTGTTCTTAATGAAGCTTTTCTGCGTTTCTCATGGGGAGCTCGTGGGGCACATCAATTCCAGGGTCTGATAGGTTCTGTGGGGCTGAAGCAGCCCAGAGTTCCCCACCTGTCATGTAACACTGCTGCACTGATCTTTTGTGACATCAAGAACCCAACTTGGAAAATAACCCAGACAGAGAAACCAAACTGGCAACGATTGCCATAAAAATAAGGGAAGGGTCACTTGTCTACCACAGTTTATCCTCTGAAGCACAGAAACAGCAGCAGGAACAGAGGATCTGGATATTCAAATTTCTTGCATTTGTGGCCACAGAGTTCTAAAAAAATTGAGATCATTTTGCAAAGAAGGTAAAAGGACTTTGACTTCAATGAAGCTTCATGAAACAACATGAATTTATAATCATCTGATAAACGAAGGAACTTTGCAAGTTATCTGGGCTAAAATATGTAACTTATAAACTTTTATAACCTCATTTCCCTAAGTATGAAGGCCATTCACCCCTATTTCATTAGCCAGGATATGAAAACAGCCTGCACACAAGAACCCTCTGTGACAATTCTGAGAGCACCAAGACATTAAACAGTTGCAGCAGGTTCAGGCCTAAGAAATGTGAAAAAAGTCTCCAGATCAGTAGATGCTGATCTGTGGCACAGGACAAACAAATCTTCTGTTGTAATCTTGGCCCTGAGTCATACAGAAAATGCTGTGGGAGCTTTTCTGTTTAAGCACTGTTTTTTAACTGTGTGTAGAAAAATGTGGCTTGGCCTAAAGATCTAAAATGGGTTTTTACTGAGTTTTTGAATGCATTTCAGCTAAGCACATCTATTAAAACTGGATGTTTTACTGACCACATTGGCAGTGGAAGCTGCCCAGCAGAGAGGTCTGTTAAAAGAGGCATCACTACAAACCCAGTCCTGCTTATGCTCCACCAGCTCCATGGCTAAAAGCAGCAGTAAAAACCAGAAGAGGAAGAGTCAGTGCACTTGCAACAGCAGTTCAAAGTAACCAAGTTTGCAGGCAAAAGGCTCATAAAACTAATTGCAAAGAAAACTGCAATGCCGCAGAGAGCACGAGCAAGTCCAAATGGCTGTACAGCATATCCCATGGAGCTGGAGCAAGACCTGAGCCATAAAAACGGATTTCAAATGGAAAGTTTTGGTCAGGAAGCAGCAGGCACAGCAATAAACTGCAGTAAGAATGAAAGGGCAAAAGGACTACAGTCACACAAATAAAAGACACTGAATAAGAGGGAGGAGAGTGTTAGAGAACAGCACAGGGGATGGCACAGCAAGCGGGGACACGAGTGCCCATAAGAGCACACTTCTCTTTGCTTTGTAAAGAGAAATGATTGAAAAGAGAAAGGAAAGAAAGAAAAATTGCAGTTGTCATCACCTCATTGTACTGAATATTGCTCCTTTTTTCATTTGTACAGTGCAGTCCCTCACAGAAAACACATTGGTCATTTTATAGATGATACAACACCTTGAGCCCTCTTCCTACCAACTATTGCTGATGCTCTGTTGGATCTGTTACTCACAAACAAGGAGGACCTGTGGGATGATGCAAAGGTGAAGGATAGCCTTGGATGCAGTGGCCATGAGACTGTGGAGTTTAAAATCCTGAGAGGAGTACAGCAAACAGCAGAATTGCAGCCCTGGAATTTGGAGGGGCAGATTTTATCCTCCTCAAGGGCCTGAATGTCAGTGTCTCATAGGAAACTATACTGTAAGGCAAAGAGCCACAGGAGAGCTGGCTGGAGTTCAGTGATCCAATGGTTTGAAGTGAAAGGATGGTGGGAAGAGCCCACACCACCCCTGCTGTGTGCAGGGACCTGCTGAAACAAACCCCAGGCTCCCCCAGCACCTTTGATACCATCTGCCAGCCAAGCAAAGCCCATCTCAAACACCTCCAGGTCTGTACTCAGCTGTACCACAGAACCTGCCAAAAAGCCACCATCATTCCACAGCTGGAATTTCAAAGCCAGGTAAAGATTTACGTACTTGGTCCAGCAGATCTTATCTATCAGATCTTTCATGGTCATTTTGTCCCACTCTTCAGCATGTGGAGCATCCCATGGTGCATCAACAGGAATCTGGAGACAGAGATGAAATATCCCAGAAATTATTCAGTATTTCACCATTTCCTGGTCATAGCTAGTTAGTAGCACAGACTTAATTGATATGGTGGCCAGGAGTTATTTTTGTTTCCTGCACATGAATATAAATTCGGAACAAATGGAAGAGTTTCCATTCACATCTTTGGGCATGAATTGTACCATGACCACCAAATCTGTCTTTGTCTGACCAGTGAACCATATCCTTGTGTTTGGGATCATCTGGCTTTCAGCTGTCCAGAAGCAATTCCAATTTAATGGTCTTGGTGTCCTCTAGAAGTTGAGGGGAAAGCTCTTTTTCCAGTCAGTTCCAAGATGAGTATCCAAAGGCCCCTATGTCTCTCTGCTAATTGCAGAGTAAGAAAAAAGCTCTAGATACTTTTKAAATATTTCAGGCAGTTAAATTCTTAATAATAATTCTTTACATGTAAGTAACATGATATGGAGGATACTACCATATCCCTAAATCTTTAAAAAATGTACTATTGACAAAAAAATGTGTAGTATAATACATAAATTTGATTCTGCAAAACCMCATAAAACCAATGGAACTTGCAGGAGTACAGTGAGTTGTGCTTGAAGATTCTGGTAAGGTAAAGCCCCTGGTTTGTTGCTAGATTATATGGAAACTGATGAATGTTTGAAAGAGAGCTCCAGGGGCTGCAGTTGTACTGCTTATATTTTAAAATTTAAAATTAAAGTTACCATGAAGTCAAACTGGAGCCCATTTTAGGCAGCTACAAAAAAATAAAATCATCTTTACACAAAATGTTGGCATGAGGGAAGGGGAAAAAAACCCTCCTAATCTTCCATCTCAAGGAATATTTTTTCCTGTCATGAGAAAATACTTACACTGARTTCAACCTCATTTTTTCAGATATCTTAGACACCTCCAGTTCTTGTCTCCTCTCAYAGAATCATAGAATAGTTTGGGTTGGAAGGGGCCTTTACAAGTCATCTAGTCCACCCCCCTCTCARGGAGGAAGACCTATTATTTCTGACAACTCCTGGGCAATATAGAAATCTTTCTGATGGATGCTTCTTYCCTGTTTTGTTTTGTTGTTGAGGGTGTTGAGGGTAAACAAACTCGCTTTATCCACGGTGACATGAGCAACATAGGAAATACTGAATTTTCACAGCCTACCTCTTCTCCCATCTTGTTCATGGTTCTCCAGAAGTTATTGTAATCCAGAAAAACCAAAGGATTCCATGTTGAAGGGCAAATTTCCGTGAAATTCCGTGACTTTCCCTGAAATGCACATAAAAACACAAGCAGCTGAAATACAACAGAGCAGATCTTCATTACTCAAGAACACAAAATTCTCAGAGTCATCACATGTTTGCCCTTTTGCCCCAAAAAGACCTGGCTGGTTTTTTTTGTTTTTTCCCTATTTTTTTTCCTGCATATGCATGCAAGCAATAGAATGCATGTTGCTAAGTAGGAGGGATAGAAACAGCAGGACTGGCATTAAAAAGGTCAATAACACCTTTTTATCTTTACTATTCTGAAGGGGTGGGGAGGGGTACAGTTATTCTGAGCAAGCTGTCAAATTCTGGGCTAAGGATACTCAAGCCATGGCAAAAGAGGTAATATTCCCTGTTCCTAAGCATCCTTCATTATTACATTTAAATTAATCCACTATTTGCCTGCTGCTGAAATGTGCATCCTGAAATTTGTGTGGGTCTAAAGTTGAATGCATTTCAAACTATTTAAGCACCTTTATGGTACACCTCACTTCAAAAGCAAACATACCTCTTTATGTTGGAAGAAACCTAGCCTATAAAAAAATCTGAACAGAAAGTTTTTGGCTGCAGGAAGAAAAATTTTGTACACTTGCAAAAATGGTGTCAGTACTTACAATGTGTGTGACACAGAGCTGCAGCAGTGGCTGAAACTGTTATTATCTGCAACTGACTGTTTCAGATAATCCTGTGATATCATGATAAGAGACACAATCTAACAGCAGCTGCTTCTTTGTGATAACTTTAATCTGAAAGAGGAGGGGATGAGCAGGTAACATTTTCTCTTATTAAATTGCTTTCAACCTTCCCCCATGTAAGTCAGTGGTGAATTTCTCACCAGACTTCTTTGTTGTCTGCCCTTCCAGGTGTGTCAGAAGTTTGTGTGAGGATGCAGAGAACACTCTGACCCTGACAGGTGTGGTGCTAAAGCAGTTTGCAACCTGCTTTTCAGTGTCATGGACCTCGTGCCAGCCCATCACACCTGGCAAGGTGGGAGTCACAGACCAAGAGAGAGGCTGCAGTGTTTCAAATGCAGGAAAAGGGGATCCAGGGATACAGGACACAAAACAGGAGCCAAGAACACCTTCCTCAGACTTGGTGAGAGAGAATTTATTGATCTTCCCCACTGCTACTTGTGTATTTGTGTGTAAATCCATATGGGTTTCTGATATTCTGCAGAATATTTTCCTCTGCGAAGATCATACAAAGATAAAGTGTGCAAGACAAAACTCAGAGATCATAGTGAGCTTTCACACTTGGCAAAAGCAGTAAAACACTGAAATTCCCACACTTTGGTGAACTTTTGTCAGCCCTAAGACAGGTACAGTAGGGGAGGCAAATGTATGTGGATAAGGGACCACAGCAAGGCTTGGCTGGCACTGCCTGGTGCTCTCTCCTCAGAGCAGGGCTTCAGCTCTGGAGCCCATCAGGTCACTCCGTGCTGTTCCTCCTCACCATCTTCAGTGAGGGCAGCAGCCTGTACTCAGCACTGGTGAGGCCACACCTTGAGTGCTGTGTCCAGTTCTG
>QVAJ01000071.1:1533975-1571721 GCA_003546035.1 Mixornis gularis
TGGAAAGAGGGCTCATAACAAACACTGAAAGTATTAAGTTACAGATTTGCAAGTACAGGACACCAAAAAAAATCCTGATTGACATTAAAGGAGTCCATGTTAYCATGCTGACTGATGGGRAAAAAAGAATAAATGGGAAAAAAAAATCAGAAAAAAGATAAACAACAGTTACATATTTGGATTTTCAAAGAAACTGTAACTACAAAAGAAACCTGCACCAATGAAGCAACTTGGTTATTAAAGCTTGCAGTACATGGAATTTTTCCACACACATATGGGAAAAATTCCTGTCAGAGAAAAGAAGCTCATTAAATCCCTCTGGGGATTTTCACTTTCTCTTGGCTGCTCCCGCTGCTTGGATAAACCATTTTCCCACTTTCTCCCAGCTCAATCAAAGCAGTATCCTGGAAGTCTTCAGAAAAAGCCAAGCTGAACCGATTGTTATGATAAAGAAAAGTTACCATAAAATCTCTTAATCCAAGAGTGCTGGAGATTACATACAGATGTCCCAAACATGGCTAAAACTGTGCTTTAGCTCAAAACACTTCCCCTCCCCTCTGACAAACCTCACAGCATTGGAGACTTTGGAGAAAGCTCCTGGGAGGAGACCTTCCTGTCTGGCCCTGGCTACACACTCCTGGACAGCCACCAGCTGACAGCAACAACAGCTGAGACACAAGGGGAGAAGATTTAATCAGAATTTTCAAACCTGAAGGGCAGTGTCGGGCCCATGGCTGATGGTGTATTAGCCCAAGAAGCTGAAAACATCCATCTTTCAGATTAATATTTAATTTCTGGTGGATATGATCCTTTAATATCAAATAATCTCTTTGCTAACAACACCTTCTGCCATCTAGGAAATACCACAGGTGCTTGTGTCCCTGGAGGATCTTTAATGAATATGAGGGGTGCAGCTACAGCTGGGAGAGCACAAACCCCTCCCTGCTCCTGCCCATCCAGCCTGGTGTGCAGCAGGCAGGTAAAAGAGAGGCAGGTAAAGAGCCCTGGGCACCGACCAGCCCAGCCAACAGCCAGGACTGCACWGATGGAGTTTAATAAGCTTCTTCCAAAGTGGGATATGAGAGAGGGTTCAACCACACATCCCTAAATCAAAGGGCAGGGTGACTGCACAATGTCTCAAGGCAAAAGAAAGGAGAAAAAGCTGTGGGAAACTTTAGGAAAGCGAAATGGAAGAAAAGGACTACAATTCATGGGAAGAGGATGTGGGAGAAATGAGACCTACAGGAAGAAAAGCATCATTATTATTCATTCAGTGCTTCAATTTGGGAGACCTTAAAGCCCCTTTGCTGTCACCCTGGTCCAACAACTGCAGCTCCCTTGGGACCCTGATCATCTCAGCAGGACCACAATGACAAATCCAGAATTGATCCACAGCCTGTGATTCAGCTGAACAGCTCAGAATGCTGCCTCTTGCTTAGAAATATGCTTTCACTTCACAGAAAACATACAAAATAAAATGGTCATTAGCAGGGACGTGCATTATGCAATGTGGGACAACAAAAAACTGCAGCTTTGGTGTCAAAATGGATTAAGGGCTCAAAGTAATGCAACCCATTAGAGCTTTTTATTTAACATAAAGAAGATAAGTGCCTTTTAGGATGCTGAGAGATTCATGCCTGAGCTTAAATTAGAGTGGGACAAACATTCTGCTGGTACAAACCAGCCCATCCCTCTTGCTGTAGAATTACATCAATTTTGCATGAGGGGGTGACAAATAACTTTTTTAGTATTATGGAGTGGCTGTGCAATTATTTAAGATGTGCCTGGTTTATGAGCATGGCATCAATCTGCCCAATAAGGAGTGCCTGCAGAACCAGATGGTAAAACTTTGCAGCCTGAACACATTGCTCTAATTCTTAGGGAAAAAGTGGGAAGGTAATAGAAATGAAACCAATTAAGGATCCATCACATAGGATGGCTTGTCTGTATCAAGTATGTCACTGTGACTCATACAGGCTCCAAGTCTGGTTCTGCCAGAGTCTGTTAAGTATCAAAACTAAAGAATATTTACAAAAAAAAATTGAAAGTGATGGTCTTTGCGAATTAAAATAATACTTTGTGTTATGGATACAGATAGTCACATCTCACACCAGTAAATCTTAGGCCTTTCTTTGTCCTTCTCCCTGCTGCTCTCACCCTGCACTAGTTTTGGCAGCAGGTTCTGGGTAGGACCTGTGCAAAAAATTCTGTGGGCTAAGATGTGGGACAAGGGCTGGAAATCTGCTCTGGACAGGTTTCATCCCTGTTCACTTTAGCCACACCAGTACTTGCTCAAGAGTGGCCACCTGGACTCCTGCTGCCCCACATCTCAGAGGTGAAACTTCTGGTGACTCTTGGGAAGGTTTTGTGTGTCACCATTAGCTAGAGAGGGACCCTCAGAGCCTCAGATTAGATGATTAACTTCCAAACACCCATTGGTTAGATGAATCCTACTCTAGGGGACTGAGAGGGATCTCATGTGAATCCAGCCATGTGGGCAAAATATATTACCCTATTCCCAGGCTAGTTCATAATATTGTTGTCCAGTATAATCATTCAATACTATCCACCAATACTATTATTTTTTAAATTTAAATTTGACTTTTATTTCAAAACAAGTATTTCAGGTAAAACATCATTGGAGGGTATGCTCAAAGACAACGTGCCAAATGCATCCCAGATTTTTTAGCTGCTGTCAGCTGCATTTTCTGAACACTTTTAAAAAGAAAATAAGAACCTTTTGTCGCACTCCCAGTAAGTTAAAACAGAATAACAACGCTTCAAGCAGGTGCTCTCTGGATTACTAAGGGTGAGTTTTAAATGGAACCCTTTTGATGACTGTCAATAATCTCCAAGTTTCAGTGCTGCCCTTGGGTACCTCAGCAGGGAAATGCAATACTTACCCCTTTATGATGGAACATGTGGCCATTCACATACACTTTGTAGGTCTCCACCCCCAGCTCCTTTGCCAGCCGGAGAATCCGGTTTTGTGTAGGTCCCACATATGATCCACCAACGTCTACATAACCCACTTTATCATTCTGTGGAAAAGAAAACAGGGGTCAGAAGCTGTGCAGGGAGCTCCTCAATGCAAACAGCTAAAAGCAGAAAGAATTATTCCATACTGAATGTGTGTGGGATGTATGTGTATGATATTCAGGAGGAATTTGTTAATGGGAAAGGTTGTCAAGCATCAAAATGGGCTGCACAGGGAGGTGGTGGAGTCATCTCGTGGAGATGTTCAAGAAATTCACATTACTTTTCCTGTCACTGGAAAACACTTCTGCAATTGAAATCATCTCCAGCATCAAGGCTTGTTTTCTCTCTCTAGAAACCTGCTTAGACTTCACGCTGCAGGTGCTGAGCACTGCACTGCAGTTTCCCAGGTAATTAATCTCTTTTCCAGCACTGCACGCCCTGGCTCCAGCCTGCTGCAGTCTGGGCAGGGACCCCCAGCCATGCCTGCCATGAAAGGTGCTCAATGCACCCCTCAGACCAGCACCCCACTCACTTGGGAAGAAAGCAGAAGGTTTCAGGGATGCACACTATCCCAGCAGGCTGATCTCCCAGGACAGTAACTCTTTTGAACACTGTTTATAGGGAGTATTTTAAGCCTGGCATTCTCAGTGTCACAGAAGGATGGTGTTTATGCTCCATGTTTCACACACAATGATTTCTGCTGGAACACCACTGTTTATCTCTGGTTCCCCAGCAATGGCACCTGACATAATTTACACCTCCCTCAGTTCCAGGGTGGGAAGCAGAGGAAATGTCTATATTACATTACACTGCACCACAAGTGACTCTTCATTTCTTTCATGTTTTTTTTTTTTCTAATGGCAATCAAGATGCAGATCATTTTTAGAAGCAGCAGTGTTATTCAGATAATTTAATGACATTTTAAAACATATGTCTGAGCCACAATGATGTCTGGTCCTGCTCAGGCTGCTTCTTACAGGGCTCTAAGTTATCATGACTGTTACAGMGTGCAAAGGGAGATGGGAAAAAGAGGGGAAATGCTCTGACACTCATGGTCCCAGATGGTGATTTTCAACACATTACTGAAGTCTTAGGTAAACAATATTCAWTTTTCCCTCATCTACTAAGCCAGTCACTGCACCTTAGGCTGTCAGGTTGGCCAAGCAGGAATTCTTGGTGAACACATGCTGACTGATGACTTTTGCATTAGTTGCTCTGTCACCTTCTAAGGGATTGAGCTGAAGCTGTAGTTCCCGGGATAAAAATAATTGTAGTTCCCTGGCTCAAAATAATAGGAGTGACATCTGTCACATCATAGGCCAGCACAGGTGAGAGTCCACACCTCATGAAGCACTTACCCTGATGGTGAATGTCCTTCCTCCAACTCTGTCCCGGGCCTCAAGGACCACCACGCTGACCCCAGCCTCAGACAGCAATTTGGCAGCTGACAAACCTATCAAAAAAAGAGAAAGTGCATTAAAGCAAGTGGCAGMAATCAGCCACATTAATGGTCAAAAACTGAACCAAAGCTCCARGGTCAGACATTTCAATAGATTGTTGTCAAAAAATCCCTGAGAAATGTTAGGAACTTTGCCTGGTATCTGACCACAGAAATCATGTGGCTGCTGCTCAGTTGCATGTTGTAACCACTCACAGCATTCACAGACTGAAGYTTCCTCCTTGGGTTGGCATTTTGGCCTTTTAAAAACAGCAAAATTTTATTTATTAAGGGGCAGACACATATCTTACTCTTCATTTGTGCAGCCTATGGAAAGGCAGCAGCCAGCTTGGGGGACTTGCAGGGCTACATGACATCAATAATGCTCCTCTCCCACATCAGCTCTGCTCCTCTGCTGTCCCTTGTCCTCATTCACATGCAGAAGGAAAAGTCTGCTCCACTGTCAGGATTCATTCTCAGCAATGGAGTTKGACCATGACAATCAAACAGGCTGCATGCAGACACTTTATAAAAGGCATTATGGTCTCAGCAAAAATCATCTAATTATGGGACTTTGTGATGGAGCCACTAGAGACAACTGAAAATTCAATAGGACAGGAGACCTCTTTGCTTCTGACAGATGCGAGCTGAAATTGTAAAAAGCAATCATGAGTTGGTGAAATCAGATTATCCCACTGCCCTGCAGGCCAATCTGGCACTGAAGCATTGTTCCTTTGGAGTTGTTTCCCCTCCTTAAGTACACAAAAGGCAGCCCTATTGATCAGAACYTCCAAGATCCCCTGCAGGCAGGAGTAACGATATTACACTCGTRTTTATTACACTGCCTTGAAATGTGATTAAAATCAATTGTTTGTGAGCCTACAAAGAATTTTCCCCATGTCTGAAAAGACATGGGGAGAAGAATCATTCTGGGAAGAGTTAAATGTACTCCTTTATTCTAAGGGCAATACAGAATTGACCATAAACTTCTATGCATAGAATCTTGTAATGGGAAAGTGGAACACCATTCACTGGAAACCAGAACTGAGGAAATTCGAATGTCTTACATAGGCAAAGATTATATATATTATTTTCATACTCATCTAAAAGTAACTTTACACCCTTGTACCATATTCTTCATATTGCTGCTGGAGCAGAAGTATACTTCATTCTTCCATATATTTAATATTCTATTTTTTTTTTAATTGCAAGCCATTTTTCAGTGGAGTGGATATCTCATAAATTGATCTAATTTATTTCAGTGATAATTTTTTTCCTCCATGAAACTCTAGAAACATTTTTTTCTAGCTAATTCTTAAATCCATTGAGTGATGGTTTCTCTTCCTCCCCACATGAACACAGAAGACACAAATCTATGATGTTGCAAACACAAACTGCAATACTTTATTACAAATATGTCATTTTTTAATATGCAAAAAAATGAGATTTCAAAATATACAGCGGGTTTTGTCACAAAATAGTGGATATCCTACATGCATAAAATAAAAGGCTGAATTCTCTATTCTGTGTAAATACCACTGGACACTCAAACATGAGTGGGTAACTCTTTTGTAAGAAAGTTTACTGCAGATATACATGCTTTGAAAAAATTGAACACGAAGCCAAAAGAAGTTCGGCCTAGGTATGAAAAAACCCACCTAAATACAAATCTTTGGTGCCTAAGACCATAATTTCTTGCTGAATACAACAGCTTTATTCCTGCCACACTTGCTTATGAAGAATAATGGTTACACTGGAGGTGGAAGTTAAGCTCACTACTGGATTTTAGCTTAATTATGGGATATATCTGAATAAAGAAGGGCTGCTAAGGGATGAAGAACGTATTGTAATGTGACTGAGGTTCCCTAACCTGTTTGCCTGTTAAACTGTACTTGTACTCCAGACATACARGTGGTTAAGTTTCATTATTGTTAACCCAAGGGTCATGTGAGAAACTGGCCCAAAAAAAGAAAAAGGCTTTGAAGTTTTATAGACTGGGAAACAGCAAGAAATAAATTGAGGCAGCAATGGCTTACTGGGAGCTGGGAGAGGGCGTGACTCACAAGTAAAAACAATACAAAATATGTTTATTTGAGATTACTACTCTACATTTATTTGCTCAAAGCATGGAAACTATTTTCTTTCAAAAAGAGGACTAGGAACAACACCCCACACAGCATCTCTATGTCTACCTCTATCTGCTGGACCCACCTCTTTAGCTTCACCCTGGTGAGACTGAGGTGCACCAGGTCCAGGTGCTTCCATATGTTTGTCTGAAGCCTCCAGAGGTCATGAACTCTCTGTGCTTTTTTAYACACAATTAACCTCTAAACTGACTGCATATTTACCCTTCATCTTCTCCATAACTTGAGTTTTCGTTGCTGTTCCAGTATCCTGGACAGGACTGGACACCAGAGAGTGACCATCTGATTGATGGGGTAAGAATGAGATAGGAAGGAATGAGACCTTCTCCTTTCCTGCTCCTTGCCTCATCCCTGCCTGYTCAGCTCCYCTCAGGCTGCATGGAGCTCCCCCCTCACTTCCTCCACAACATCTCCATCCCAGAGGACATCATCAACTTCAGCAACTGCCAAGGAGCAGGGAAGAAGTTGTGGATGCCCCATCTCTGGAAGTGCTCCAGGCCAGGCTGGATGGGGCTTTGAGCAACCTGGTCTAGTGGAAGGTGTCCCTGCCCATGGCAGGGGGTGGAACAAGATGGGTTTTAAGGTCCCTTCTAACCCAGACCATTCCTTACAGGCTGTTCCAGGCCAAATGGAGCATTGGGCTCAGGGCTCAGAGCAGGCAATGGAAACACTCCAGAGTCTGTTGCTGTGACTGTGGCACAGACACTCCTGGCACAGCTGAGCCTGTCGCCTCCACCTCCTCCCAGTGCAGCCTTGAGATAAAGCTGGAAACAGCCCCAAGTCACTGGACAAACTCCTTCCAGATATCCCCCTAATTCCATGAATTAGAAAAACACTACTTGCCTCAGCAGGACGGAAGGAGCCTGCCCAACCCATGGCTCATCTGCAGTGTCTGGCGGTGGAAATTCACTTATTGTTAAATGAGAACAGGGCGAGACATCCTCCACAAGGGTTTCTATGGAAATCTCACAAGCAGCTCCCCTCCTCTGAAGGTGCCATGCAGGAAAGCTCTGCTCCTATTGATTTTGCAGTGCTATTAAGGACTCAGAATTGCTGCTGCTACAGATCATACTGTGGCTGCTTTCATGCCAGAAAATCGTAATAATCCTACCACAAGC
Source organism: Mixornis gularis (assembly GCA_003546035.1). Classification (NCBI taxonomy): domain Eukaryota; kingdom Metazoa; phylum Chordata; class Aves; order Passeriformes; family Timaliidae; genus Mixornis; species Mixornis gularis. The sequence continues at coordinate 1,541,655 of QVAJ01000071.1, forward strand.
AAAGCCCTTTGAAGTGCATCAAAACACTGGATATACAGTACAAAACAAACAAACAAACAAACAAAACCAGACTTAAGTGAACTGATGCCAACCTGCAGACTACAAGACACACCTCATGACTGAAACATGAGGACACTGAACAATACTGAATTTTGTAATACAACAAAGCCCATCTCTACCCCATAGGAAAGAAAAGTTCAACTCCACAGGTAGCAAACAACACTGGGATTTAAGAGACTTGAACTTGATTCCAGAGGAGTCCTGTAATGTGGAAAATGGTTCCCTGTTTCCTAGGGAAGTGTTTATAAGAGAAGATTTATGAGGATAATTCCAAGGTGCCCCAATATTGGGGTTGATACAGGGCATATGAGCAGAGATGAGTTCTACACCACAAACAGGGAGAGTTTAAAATAAGTTACTTTATTGGAAATGTCCTAATGATTGTACACAAACAGTATAGAAAATTATTCTACTCTTCAAAATCTAGGCTCTGTAAATACAGAACATTCCTTCATGAAATCCTTATTAATCCACTCTACTATACATGGCATGGGATAGCCATGTTGTGAGAAAGATGATTAACTCATTACTGTAATGTTCTAGCAAGCTTTAATTGAGGAAATGGGGAAAAAACTTCCTGTAAAATCCCTACATTTTTCTGATCTTGAGTGGGGAAATAATTTTAAGACTTCTTTCTGCTCATTTTTCTAATACACGTCAGTAAAATAAGAGAATTGGCAATGTATCATTATTAAAGTTCCAATGTAATGGCATTCTAATGCTGTSATTATTTTTACTGCTTCATTGATGGAAAACCTAACTTCTTCTAAACACTATTGAGTAATTAAACCTGGCAATGACCACCTTAAAATCAGCTCTCATTTTTTCCAGCTAGAAATCCCTTTGGCAAGTAAAAATGAACCTGTCAATGAGAGATGCAAAACATTTCTACCATAAMCATAGGGTAAAATCTCCCTTCCTCAACTCTTTATTCTTCTCCTGCAACCCTGATTACCTTTCCATTGGAATTTTTGTGTACATCACAGCATTTATTTAAGCTTTAAAATACAGTTAAAATGTGTTCAGTTACATCAGATTGACCAGAGAAGCCACTAATGGGCAACAACTCACAGAAAGCTGAGAACGAATGAACTGTTTCCTTTCACTGACTACGGATTTGAAGATTTTAAATTGTCACTGAAAATATATTTAAAAAAAAAACAAAAACAAAAACAAAAAAAAAAACCCAAAAAACCCCAAAAGAAACCAACCCACCCATGCCATTAATTCAGTAACAGCATCTTAAATCCACACAAAACAGCAAGAATGCACAGTGTGGMTCACAAGTCTACATTTATTTCTACTTCAGTGTTGCCTAATACCATAATATCACTAATTTTCTGCTTGTCAGAAACCGTGTTTTATCTTGCCATACTTYCTTTCACATTCCTTCTTGTAGAATACTTGGTACTGGAGAGAGATTAAGTTTATGTATTTTGTCATTTTCAGGTAAATGTATTTAATTCCTTTTTCATCAGTATTTTTTCCCTTTCTAGGGGAAAAAAAAATCCACTTGATTCAGCAAAGATCTTAACCAAAAGAGAATAAATATTTTCTACTACAGAGTACTTTGTCCAAATGAGACAAAGCCACTTACTGGTTTCAATGGTRTTACTGTCTAAATGCTTTCTACAGATGCAAGCCTTGTTCTGTAGGGCACAAAGACAGCTTCTCATGGACAGTGTTAACAGAAATACAGTGGGCAGGAAGAGGGAATTCTATTGCAAGGATGAATCCACTYCTCTGCACACACCCACTGGGATTTTCATGTCCACAGCTTCTTGCAGTAAACATTCCTTTCCCCTAGTAATGCCCTTCCTCAAAACAAAGGCAGAAAAAAAGTTGRTGAGGATAAGCACAGGGTTGGAAACGAGGCATCTTTCCTCTCATTACATATTAAAATGAGCAGTTAAAATGATGACAGTTTGATACCACCTAGTAATGGAAACAATCAAGGTAATTACACACATTTTATGACTATTGACAAGTTTTTTTTTAGTCAGTGTCATGCAGAATAAATGCTTGTTACCTAAATGGTGACCTTYAACTAAAAAAGTAAGTGAAAAAATGTTGCTGCTAAATTATGATCAATGTCATCACCACAAATACCAATAACATCAGTGCTGGTATTCCCAGAAATGACATAATGCCTGTCTCATGCCTGCTTTTGTTATGTTAGGGTATTTTTAGGGATCTGTCCTAACTACTTGGCTATTTCTTTTGCTTTTTGTGAAAATAACACTCTGAAGATTTCAGCAGCAGAACACATTATGAAGAAGGAGGCAAATGGAAATTGGTACTTCTGCTTATTTGCAATTATTGTATAAAGCATCCACTACACTTTGTATGGGGTTTTTAGGAATTTTGTTCCWGCTGTAAATTTTTGTCATAATGACAGTCAGCTTGCTAGGAGTACATTGGGAATTCAGAGCACTGTGAAACGTTGTTAGTTATTTCTGCATCTCCAAAAATGGTCTTTAGGAATCTCTGGTACTAAATGACATCATCATCACTGATTATCAGCTTTCTGGTTGGATCCAGAAAGAAGAAAGGAAGGAACAGGGTAGATGGAACMCAGCACAAGGCAAACGCAAAGCGAAAAGCAGAGAATACATTTGATGAATCAAATATTACATTCCTATAGGTCAAACCCCAGGTAAATACAGAAGTAACAGTAGGGAAAAAATATTGGAAACTACTCCAGATTTACACGGGTCGGACAGATTCAATCTCACACCAACAACTGTGTGTTTGACAGTTTATCTGCCACCACCACCCACCAGCAGCTTGGCGTGCTGTCAAAACAAACAGGGCAGTGTACAACAGAAGTTGTGCTGCCAGGATGGTGAGCAAGGAAAATCTGCATTTCCTCATTATTCAGTCTTTCACTCTGAGCCCAAAGCCAAGGCGTAGGTAGCTCGAGGGGTAAGGCTGTCGATCACACACTGTGGAGCTGGGGATGCCAACACAGAGTGTTTTTCCACAGAGAGAAAAAACCAAAAAAAACCAGTCTCAATAATATATCATATGTTTTATTTCTATGTAAAGACTAATCGCTACTATTTTTACATCCTAGTTTTTTCCTGCAATTTGTGGCCCTTGGACTCCTCTGTAAGTGTAGCAGAAAACAGTGCTGCTTCCTGCATATGGCTGGGAAATCTCAGATTCCCAGATTGATTTTGTAGAACCACGCAATCTCCTTGTTTCTAGATAAGAACAAACATCTTTTTCTGTTATAAATAAGAATAAATAAGAACTATCCATGTCAGCGAATTATAGTCTTAAGTGTAAGATTCAATTACGTCTGCTTTTCCCTTGTGTTTTGTACTTGTTACACAATGTGCTGAAATTACTTCCAAAAGATATTTGCATACAAGATTTTTGGGACATCTTTTCTTCTGGACATACTTCTCCATATCTGCTGCCTCTCTGGTTTGTATTATGTAGACAAACATTATTAATTCTCCATGCAATCTTCTGATAAACTTGGCTTGCACATGAGGTGAAGTTGGCATATGAATATACTCCCATGAAAAAAGTTATTTTGTTTACATTCTTTTTTCCCAAATTTGGAACTATTTAAGCTGGAATTTTCAGACTGTGCTTTTCAGGGTGTGGTTTTTGGTGATTCTTTTCTGCTGGAAAATCTTGGTCACAATTGATGGTCTATTTCAAAATGTCTAAGGAAAACATACTCTTTGATTTTGAAAAACCATGCCTTTTTTTAATTCCTATTTTGGAAGTTGCAGCAGCAACTTGAAATTTGGCRRGGAGGTAACCTTGGAGTCAAACATAGCACATTTTGTTAYCCATGTGAAAATACACCCCAATAAGGTCAGTTAGAAAGTTTTGAGAAATTACAGGTCATAGCAGTCATTTTGCAGATCTGACAAGCTGAAGTATCTGAGGTTTCTGTCAAAACTCTCTGAGCATTTAATGCTGTCCAGTTGTTAATGAGCAGTGTCTGGGCAGTGACTGAGCATCCAGGACCTCCTTACAACATTTTGTGCCATCAGCTTGCTGGGTTTCAACAAACACACAATCAAGTAAGATCCATCAAGTCAAAAATCAATCCAAAACAACACTCTTCAGTTCAGTAAAAAATGCTATAAATAGAAAATGGGAGCAATATTCAAGCCATATAAATAAAAACTCCCTGTGGGTATGGGGAAATTCTTTAACTTCAGGCACCAGTTTATTTAATATGCTTGGGTATAAAATGCTGTAATTAGTATTAACTGTATTACAGGGGACATTATCTATTAAGAGTGACACAAAGGTGTGCCTGGGGCTTTTACTGGCCACAATCCACATTTTTAATGTGCAAAATGTTAAAGTGGAAAGAGGAATCTATCCCAACCTCTGCAGCTCCCYCTCTGTAGGGGTCCAAAGGCACTTGCTGATGCAGCCCTTGAGTGGGATTCCATGGGGTACAGCAGGAAAATCTCAGAGGAAAATCTCTCCCCAAGCAGAGATTTCTTCCAAAAGCTTTTTCTTCCAAAAGCACTCTTTGCAGAAGCTCCCCGCACCCCTAGACTGCAGTTCCCTACAGGTAGAGTGGATTTTATGTCCCTGGAATGATCACACTGTGGTGTGCATGCAGAGGCCAGGAGCATGGAGGAGTAGAACATGTTAGACATTGTCCAGAAATGGCTTCTCAGGACCATTCTTTGCTTTGAGGAATAGGCAACTCCAGAGCTGCCTCTCAGGGTTTGAGCTTCATTTCACAAATACTGGACAAATATTTTTAAAAGCCACAGCATCACTGCTGGRAAGTTCATACTTAATAAAACAAACACCTTGCTTATGCCTCCTACAGATTTCTTGTATTTCTAGTAAAGAACTAGTTTATCCCAGAGTTTCCTATCCTTTCCTGCAAGCACCAGGGAGTGAGTATTTAAAATACAGTAGAAGGAGCGGAGACAGAAATCTCACCAGATGAGTCAACTGCAAATTCAATTTCAGAGATACAAACAGCAAGTCAAGACTGGAGTCACAGAGATGTTGAGGGGAAATCCTGTCCATACTGGAGCATGATTTACTATGTATTCCACCAGAAGCAGAGCTCTAGATACAGATTACTTTTGGTTGTTTATTTTTTAAGACCAGAAAGCAGCACTGTCTAACCTCTTGAAGAACTAAGGTGTAGGCATATTGATACAGGAATTGGTACAGTGACAGAGAAGCTGTGGGAAAAGCAAAATAGACCAGAGGCTGATCAGAGTTTAATCCCCAGCTATGAATAGCAGTGYAAAGATGCATTAATTATTAAATAAGACATTTATTGTCTGTTTTTCAATGGGTGTTTTCTTAAAATGATGCTTGTTCTAATTCATAACAGGCAAACACCAATTTCTATGCCACTGGCATGGAGTTTCCATTGGCATGGAAAATGTTCCTGCACCCCAGGAGTGCTGTGACATGTTTATTTGTCTTCCTCACACCACTGACAAATTTTCAGGGACTGTGAGCACGGTGAAATTTTCTCCTTGGCTCCATTTCAATCCCCACACCGGATTTTGGTCCAGGGTGTAGGTGTTACAAAGTAACTCAGCATTTTTGTTCTAGTGAGGCCAGATGCCACATAGAAATGCTCTAAGCATTTTCTGAAACACTGCAACAGGTTGGGGACCTGGAGGAACGAGGCACCCTGAAGGGAACAAGAGCTTCTCAGAGCTCTAAAAGCCATAATGAGAGGATGTCGCCACCRGCTGCACACAGGATGGGTGGTAATTCCCTAAGGACACCGTGTGCATTACAGGAACCCTAAGGATGAAGACCAAATGTCTCATGCTAGCATGAAAWTTACCAGGCATCTGGTAAAGCTAAAAAGCAAGGAAATCTAGGTCCACACTCTTCTTTTGTGTTTAGTGATGTTACGGATTATTTACGTACTCACAAATAATTATTTAAACAATTACTATTCTTTAAGTAAATGAAATAATGTAATTATGTAAACCATTTGCTGTTTTACACATTAATTCAACTGCAGATAACACCAAAGGAAAGCTTCTGATTCCTTCTCAATACTAATAAAACCTAACTTTACTCACACCAATAATGGCTGTAAKGTCACTGAAGCCACCCAGTCACAAAACTCACCTTTTCTGAATCATTAGTGAAGTAAGGGCTGCCTGAAAACTGAGACCTGGCCAAAGCTGCCARTGCAAAATTGACCTGAGGGACAACCTAAACACTCATTTTCTCCAACACTGAGCAACACTCTCATTGTAGGTAACAAAAAAAAATTAATTGATGGGGTTTTTAAAGCATAAGGATGAGGGGTCATGATGCAATTGCTGGTATCGAAGTAGATCTGAAGAGTATTTTGGGAAGTTGTTGCCTGGTGAAGTGTGAGGKGTCCATGACACTTGGGGAATCCAGCTGCCTCTAGAACAGCTCTTCTCCCAGCAACAAAACCTAACCTAGAGATACTCCCAGATGCTTATTCTGCAGCATTTTCCCAAACAAAACAACTGCCACCGCTGCACGGGCAACCTAAAAAAACCACGTCCAAACACCATCTTTGTGGGGATGCACAAAGATGTGTCCCGTATCCTGCCTCGTCCYGCTCCTGTGCGCACTGCCAAGCTGCTGTTCCTCCAGCCTCCCTCCCAAGAGAACAAACCAAGGCACGGAGCAGAGATTTGTCCCTAACGTAGGGACAGGGATCATTTCCCCTCTCCTTCCCCGAGCGCACCCGGAGCCCCCGGGGCTCTGGCTCCGGGCTCGTCCATCGCAGCGCCGCGCCACCGCCCGGCCCCGCTCCGGGAGCGCTCCCGGTGGGATGCCGCRCGAGAGCCCGGCGGGAGCGCGGGGGCCGCGCCTGTTCCTGCCCTGACCCACCTGAGATGCCGCCCCCGATCACCACCACGTCGTATCTCTCGGCCATGGCGCTGTCCCCGCTGTCCCCGAGCCGGCTTCGGCTGTGCCCGCGGCTCCGTCCCGGCCCCGCGCCCGGACAGCGCCGTCCCGCCCGCCTCGGCCCCGCCCCTGGGCGTGGCCCCACGGCCCGCCCACCAATGGGTGCAGTGATGGGGCGGGGCGTCGCCTGGTCACGCCCTCCCCGGGTCTCGCTGCGCGGCCCGACGGGGCGGGGGATGCTGGGGACCACCGGCAGCACCGGGATCACCGGGGACACCGGGAATACCGGGATCACCGGGGACACCGGGAACACTGGGAACACCGGAAACACAGGGAACACCGGCAACACCGGGAGGACCGGGTACACTGGGAATGCCGCATCCCGGGGCGCACATCGCTACCGGCTCTGTGCCGCAGCACGGCAGGGGGATGCAGGCAGGCGGGCGGCAGCGTGGCCGATGCAGGGTGCAGAGTATAAACCAGCCAGGGCTCGCTTRGCCCCGTGCCTGTGTCCCGCAGCCACTACGGGGGAGGAGGAGATCCATGGAGCCAAAGGTTATGGCAGCCTGCCAGCCTCACCTCCTACTAGGATCAAGTCGTATTTGATCCGCGAGSCAGGGAACAAGGGGTTAACCTTTCCACAGATGTACCTTCCCAAAAATAATGCCTGAAATAATAATTGGTTGTCAAAAWTCTGTGTGTACTTAGCCACTATTACTGCTCTGGAACACATGATGATTGCGATATTCCTTGCCATGCGTTTTATAGCTCGTATAGGTTTTATTGCCAAAGTGTAGATATCATCCCTGTGGAGTGGGATAAATAGAGAGCCTGTCCATCCCCTTCCAAGTAAACACATGAGACTTTTACAGTCCACACAGTTACAGGAAATCCTAACACTGTTTCATGTTAAACATCGGTAAAAGTCGTGAGAGTTGCCCAATTCTGTAATCATATTCCATGCCTGGGTATGACCATTGAATCCAATGAGACTGCAATACTTTTCTTGGAAATGAGTTGGTTTTCTCTTCTACAAGGGAAATATAGGACCTTTGGTTTTTGTTAATTGTGCCAAATGAGTGAGATTCACCTGTTGTGTGAACCAGAGGAGGGCTACAAAAACGTTTGGAGCACCTTTCCTGTGAGGAACATCTGAAAGAGCTGTGATTGCTCAGCCTGGAGAAGAGAAGCCTCTGGAGAGACCTTATTGAGGCCTTTCAGTACTTAAAAGGGGACTATGAGAAAGATGAGGACAGGCTTTTTAGCAGGGTCTGTTACGATAGGAAAAGGAATAACAGGTTTAGACTAAAAGAGCTGATTTAGGTTTGCTGTAAAGAAGAACGTTTTACAATGAAGGTGGTGAAACACTGTAACAGGTTGCTCAGAGAGGCAAGGGATGACACATCCCTGGAAACACTCAAGGTCAGGTTGCTCCCAGCAACGTGGTCCAGCTGAAAATATCCCTGCTTGTTCCAGGGTGAGTGGACTGGCTGAGCTTTCAAGGTCCCTTCCAACCCAAACCATTCTGTGTTTCTGTGACAGCAGGGACTGAATGCAGAAACATCGATAAATCACTGAGCAGCGGTGTGGGAGACAGAATAATGGATCTTCTTCAGCACTAAGAACCGGTACTTTACAAAGTGCAAAACCCAGTAAGTGTGTTGCAATATCTGCAGACACAGAAGTGTCAGACACTGTAGCAAGGCAGAACAACAGATCCCTGCTGCTCTGGGAGAGCATCAGCTGATACAGAAGCTCATTATCACTGTGATTGCTGCTGCTCCATGCCAGGGGAAAGGGACCACAATGGGAGCAGACCAAGGCTGTGAGAGTGGTATGGATTCTGAAACAGAAAATCTAATGTACCAACACCTTCCTTGTGCTCAACGGGGGAAAATGTCTCTGTTTCTTGAGGGAGATAAGGACACCCACTCCCACAGCTCTGCTGGCCTCAGTGGGCAGGTCACTGGGAATCTGACAAATAAAAAGCTTCACGCAGGGGCACCTCCCTCATAATTCACAAGCCAAGTTTGGAGGAAAGCGACAAAAACATCCTTTGTGATAACAGCAGGAAACTTGTGTGCCTCTAGATAACTTGCTGATAGATAAGCTTGCCAACAAATCTCCAGTGCTAAAAGGAGCCRTAAGAGTCTTGTTAAAGGACAGTGGAGACTGGAGTGGTTCTACCTAGACCAGCTCTAATGATGAGAGATGCTGTCCAAATGTGAATTACACAAATTGTTGGCTCAACCACTGTAGTAAAGACTGAAAAAATTCCTGGGGGGTTACCAAGGGTTACCTCAGGCTTTGAGAGATTCCAGAGCCTGTCAGAACCATGTGACTGCTTAGTCCTTGGCATCAATAAGAGCACTCAGAATAATTCTCTCTCAGCTCAGATCTGCAGACATCTAGGTTTTGRAAGAAAACAAACCCTGAAGCCTTGCTTGAGAACAATAGGATAAATCMAATAGACTTGCTGAAAATGCAAGGGGTAGGGAAGAAAGAAGGTGATGTGTCATATTGAGAGTGATTCTCTTCCTAAATATGATGACCACATTTTTAAAAAATGATTTGAAATGTGTCAGAAATCAACAGAAAATAAAGGGATGCCAAACYTTAAACTAAAGGAAATTCCAAGCAGATAAAATTTTATTTGGAAATAAATCAATTGTCACTCAGAAAAAGAGARTTGATTAAGAAGGAAATGCTCACCATTGAGCCCTGTTTGTTATGCAGTGTAAAAAACAAGGGAACAGCACTGAAGGATGAATATAGGAAGCTTCTGTTGCTGAAACCATTTCCTAGCAATCTCTCTAGTGGATTTATGTCTGCCTCAGTGATTGATTTGTTGCCATAATTTGCTGAGCCTGCAGAATGTGCTTGATCATAAACATGAAGATATAGAAAGTCACAGATACAGACTTTCAAATTTGCCAGGAAAAAACCACTGAACGTTGCTGAGAAATACAGTGGAATATCGAGAACAAAGCTTTCACTTGAGATCGTATCTGTGTCAGCAACAATGAAAATTGTTGGGTAGCCCCAAGAATGGGCAAAAATKGATCAATTTGTTGATCAAAGAACAYGAAGAAAAKTATCCAAATGTAAGYGGCATCACCAAGTCCTTTATTGTACTAYCAGTGTTTTGCTTTCAGTTTTGCCAGGTACTGATGTGAGGAGGTCAAACTTCTCAGGTCATGCCATCAAGAGTCACAATTAAGTGTTATTTTGTGTCTGCTAAATACCTCAAATGATTAGTAAAATCAGTCATAATTGTTGTGAAAGAGATATTTTGCATTCCTTCCTGATTTCAATGTTACTTATCTTGCCAATGCATCCAAAAATTAGGASACAAACATAAGGAAAATCTCTAACATTAAAATAAATTGTTTTTTTTTTAAATAAAATATATTTACTGTGGCGCATATATGTATCTAGAACAGGATTTTTAGTTATTTATTTGTTTTATGAGTGTATTTTGAAAGGTAAATAGAACCTAAGTGCTGTAAGGAAAGAGTGCATTATCCCTAGAAGACTGATTGCCATTATCAAGGTCATAATTACCACCACTTAGCCACCTCTAAAGTCATGCAATTCTTGTATCTTGATGACACCAAGAGAGCTCCTCTAAAATACCCTAGAACTTGTCATCTTCAGTGTTACTGTCAGCTGAAATTTTTGCCAYTAATTCATCATCTATGTTGATTAGCACTCCACTCTGCACGCACAAAGATGAGCTTTCCAGGGAGCACCAGAGCCTTTTGCAAAGCCTAAATCRCAGAAATTTGCATTCAAACACATTTTAATTCTGGTAATTATAGGGTTAGCACTCTGGGTTGCATCAAGCTGAAAAAATGKGAAAGATAAACTCTCCCAGACATCAGGCCCAGCAGTTCTGTTGGGAGCCCTTTTGTGGGGCAACAGGACACTAGTGTGGAGCAATTCAGAASTCAGCTGTAGGTGATATTGTATTTTCTAAGAACAGTTTTCGACTTTGGAACAGTATCTTAGACTATCTTAGGCTAAATTTAGGGTCAACAGGTATTTATACGACTAATGATGATTATAGATGGTGGTTTTATTCGTCTTCCCCTTCTCCTCTCCCTGCCCAAGGACTTTATCAGTAATGAAGATCATAAAATACCAGGTAGCACATGATATTTGGACAATGTTGCACATCAAGAGTAGGGGAAAAAAAAAAAAGGTCTATAAAATGTTCCAGTCTTTAGAGTATTTTTCTCTGAAACAAATTCCAAACAAACAATGGCAGATCATTGTCTTCAAAGGTTTTGTGCAAGAGGAAGGAGAGAAAATGTGTGTTCACTAACAGCAAGGAAGGGTTAACCAGCCTCCTGCCCAAAGCAGATGCAGGGCTTGTGCAGTTTGAATGCACTGAAGGGTGGAAAAGCCTAAAGCTCTGCGGGCTTCAGGGTCTGACTACCCTCAGAGTGAATCCTGTGTTCCTTATATTGAGTTGGCATTGCCTGTGGCTCCAGGTTGTGCTCGTTGCCCCTGTTCCATCTCTGGGTGCTCGGGGCACTTTTGTGTTTTGCAGCTTCTCCTGTTGTAGGCATTTCAAGAAGTATTAAAACCATGGCACTGCAGAGTAGGTCTTGAAAGTAAAACATCATGATACCATGCCCTCAGTGAGTCCMTTAGGGAATATTCCTACAATCCCTTCACCTCTCTCTGGTCCCCCAAATCCAGAGTTGTCTAGATCCCCTGGAATGGCCCCAGCTGGGGATTCACAAACAGATTGTTAACATGTTGGCAAGAACTGGTTGGAATCAAATTGTTAAACTGTGGATGGCATTGTTGAGTATTAATCTTCGTTTTTATAGACTAGRATGTAAATTCTTAGTTTTTCAAGATAATTTTCTTCTTTAGATGTGTATTGAAAACCATCTGAAAACCATCATCAGTCTGATGTTGCAGAAGAGTCTTCACTGGTATGAAAAATGGGTTTGTACAAAAAGATGGCTGTGGCATATTTATTTATCAGTGTTCATTTTTACTGGCATGTTTTCAGCAGTCCTAGTGATCTCATGCTTCCTGGCCAGCTCTTTTTCAGGACACTGTGCTGAACTCTAATCAAGGAATAAGCACCTTGAAACAAATTATCATCACTCAYGGCTATTAACATTTGGTTAGTTCTTTTGGCCTTATAATCACAACCAGGAATCTTCTGATACACTAACACAGACAACAAAAATTCACTGCCCACCCTCTCCTTGACCTGTGTTTCGCTCATTTATAGAGCATCCCACAAACCTCCTGGTGCAGTGCCTGTCCTGAGTGCAAGACAGTGGCAGTGGGACATGGAAGGGGATGAGGGGAGTGGGGTGAGTCAGCCCCCAGCACTGGCAGAGCTCCTGCTCTTCAATCCCTGATTGATGCAGGACCTCCTTATCCACTCTCCTTCCCCTACACAGCTCCAAAGCTCTCAGTTCCTCCTCAGCTCTGGATGCAGAAGGCATCTTTATGTTACTGCACTGCCTTTGAGGGCCTGGAAACTTTAAGCAGGGATTTAAATATTGAAAGGAGGGTGCTGTGAAGACAGATCCAGGCTCTTCTTGGTGGTGCCAGGGACAGCAGGCAATGAAGAAAAAAGTTCCACCTGAACATGAGGAGGAATTTCTTTCCTGTTCCAGTTTCCAAGCACTGGAACTGATTGTCCAGAGAGGGYGTGGAGTCTCCCTCACTGGAGATATTCCAGAACCCTCTGGACACARTCCTGTGCYATGAGCTGTGTGATGCCCCTTCTTGAGCAGGGAGGTGGGACCAGATGRTCCACTGTKGTCCCTTCCAGGCTGACCCATCCTGTGACTCTGCAGTGGAGAAAACAGGCAACAGCACGTCAGGAGTTTTCCTAAAGCCAGGAAGAAAAGGTCAACTACTATGACTTCAATGCCCATAGGTAAATCACTAGAATATATTTAAAACATTAATTCAAATTTCAAAGTGCTCCTCTACAGCTGGGAACGGAAAAAGCAAAACACAAGCTTGAGACTTGCTCCCTCAAGAGCAGTGCCCTCAGCTACAGGCAGTGAAACTTTCTGTTCCCCCAGAGAAACCTGGTACGTACTCACTGCATGAAGTTTTGCTACCTCAGGATACCAAAAGATATTTTGGCTATACAGAAATGTAGAACAAAATTTTAAGTACTTTTTAGCCACCGAAGAATTAGGTAAATGTTTCCTTTCTTTTGCTAGGACAGCATCGATAATTTAGTTTTGCAAAATATTTCCAACTCTTTATTTCATTGTGTAATACAACAGAATTAGGCACGTGGGGTACAAAAATTCAGGAGATAGTTTGAGAAGGAGACTGAATTACCTCATTCAATTTTTTTAAGTAACTTCTCTGCATGGTTGTGCAGTCTGACTAAAACACTGATCTTCTAACAGCATCAGACACTCCTGTTTGTATGTCTTAGAATCGTAAAATAATTTTAAATGAAGAAGATGTTTAAATTTTCTTCAAAATTTGAGCATCCTACTGATGAGCATTAGGCAGACTTCATCAGTGGGTGAAATACAGCACAAATCTCCAGGTACCAGAAGCCAGATGTGCCCAGGCAGGTCTCACACAGAGAAGTTGCTGTTTGGCCCAGAGTGAGGAGAGTTTTCTGCCTGGTGTTAGAAGACACAAACACAATGCTCCAGGAAGCAGCAGGTGAAGTGCAATAAGCCCATTCTTTTCTCCAGGCTCAGCCTTCCCACACACACAGCCTCTCTGAAAGAAAACAACGRTTTTTAGATGTCTGTACAATTTCATAGCCAGTCAAGTTCCATTACAGTGGCAACAACAGATTTCAGACCACAAACATCTTCTGAAGGCAAAATGATCACAAAATATAATTGTTGCCTTTAAAAACAAACAATTCCTCTGTGTGGGAGTGGGATTTGTTTCCAGGAGATGTGAAAGAAACATAGCTGCAGATACATCTTCTGCTAACAAAATAAATAGAGGTAATTCARGTTTAAGTTAGCATATGTGACTAAAATAATTATGCTGGTAACTCATTTTTAATCTTTTTAGCTCTCTATTTTTTGTCTTTAATTATGTGCATTAGTTCAAATGCCAGTGTCAAGACAGACATGAAGTCTTTCCCTTTTTCTCGAATTTATCTTCATGACTCATTTGCCTTCAAAAGGAGTTTATTGTAATAACTATGGGGTAAAATATAGTCACTGACTGCAGTAATAAGGATTTTAAAAAATTTGTGTATGTCTATATTTGCTTTCAAGTTAAAGAAGYCCTGAAATGTTTTCAACAAGGTTAGATGAAAGAAATCCTTCAGGAACTTTTGTTTGACTGACACTTTCAGCTCCAATATAACCCCCAGTATGAAGTCAGCGGGGGGACCCTGCAAGGCAGGTCTAGGAAAAGGGCTCCAGGCACTCCTCACCCCTCTGAAAATTTTTCATCCCGTCTTGATGGAGAGGAAGACCTTGCTGGGCAGYACACGTGGTGCTTGCAATGCTGTCCAAATAGCTGCCAGCAGATGTCTGCAAGGTTTTTGTCCAAAAGTCATGTAAAGACCCCAAGAAGAGGGACAGGTGACAGCGAGGAGCAGCCATGGCAGAGCTGCCTGAGCTCTGGAAATTGGGAGAAATTTCTGTGTCATCTCTCCTGGGCTCAGCCCCTCAGCAGGGCATGGGTTTAACACTCAATCTGCACATTTCAGGTCTCTGACTGTCGCTGTGTGCCARTCTTACCTTCTGGTCTTTCTGAGGGCACGTTAAATTGATTTAATTCCATTCTTAGTTTAGCAGCTCCAGTTGATTTGCCCAGACTCCCTTTTCAGGTTTTAGACCCCAAATGAATGCAGGCACCCTCTGACCTTTGGAGGGGAAGAGTCAGTGTTGCACAACGTGTGACCCAGCCAGAGAATGGGACTTTATGTGAAGACCTGAACTTTGCCCATGTTGTTTAAAGCACTGGAAGCAGATTTAYGCTGTGCAGTGTCATTGCTGCTATCAAGTTTTCTCCGTGCCCTTCACCACCATCTCAATATCAGATAATTTTTATGCACCAGGTTTTAAAATGAACTTTCAGTGATATTAACTAAATGTCCCTTTAATTACCAGCTCCATAAAAGAGTGGCTTGTGTATAGCTCATGGATTGCTGGTATCATTTGAGGTTAGATCAAAGCTTGTATCAGAGAYAACAACAATCTGAGCATAATATTACCTTTGGAGAACAAGGATTTGTTATAGATCACAGAGCCTGGCTGCAGCTTGAACAGGGTTTTAGAAGCAGGACTGCCATTGTAGGCATATGGGGACATGAGTGGAGATCATTAGTGTAGACATCAAAATATCAAAGAAGATTTGGTCTGGGACAGTGAACAAGCCTAGAAACACCAGCAGGAATAAATAATCCACTTACAGCCATCAAACTCCAGCCAATAACGACAACAACAACAAAAATCAAAAAGCKTTGCTATAACTAGATCAGAGAATTTTGTCATTCCCTCTCACTGTCTATCAGGTAAAACAGCACTGGGAAGCTACAGAAAGCTTCCAATAAAGGTTGTTCTCCACTGCAAATCCTGTACAGGAAGAAGTGAACTGAAGCCATAAGCACAGTTTCATCTCTCTCCTAGATAATTGACTGCCTTACTGAACACCTAAAACCCTCAGCACTCCTCCTGAGAAGCAAATTTAGTGCAAGGGTTTGGGAGCTGAACAACCCTTTCTGCCAGCCCTCCTCTCCCTGCAGCAACCCCAGCCCTAAGTTCCACTGGGTAGAAATCAGTCACACAGACACAGTTCCCTACCTCTGTCAGGTAGATGAGCTGAGAAGGACAGAAGAGTCATTTCCAAGGGGCCATTTCTTTTCTTTAAAGTCCTTCACTGGATATTACCCTGTAGATGCAGGACATTTTCTAGTGTGACCCAAGGAATTCTTGCAATAAATAGATAATGTCAATTGAYTGTTTTTCTTTTTACAAAACCAAACGGAGGATGTTTTATAAAACAAAAGTTTTACAAAACCAAACAAAGGATCTCAGATCCCAATATCGTGCTCATTCCTGAAACTGACTTAGAGGGAAGTTCATCCTTTTTTTCACACAATCCCTCAAATTTGGATGATCAATTATTATAAATTGACCAGAGCAATGAATTAGTAGATTTTGTAATTAGGAACTGTAAATAAATTGCTGAAGTTAAATTCATGAGAATTGTTAGTAACTTCATTGACCTCTGGTGTAACTACACTTTTTCAGCAGTATTTATGACAGYGACTACTGCTTATCTGGTGATATCAAACATTCTCTAAAATAATTTTGATTACTTCTGCTTCATGCAACTTAGTAACATATTAAACTTTTTGACTGCTTCAGGAAAAAAAAAAAAAATCCACTCAGTCCCAGAAGGGAAATGGAAATCTCAGCATACACACACTTTCACACTTTCTTGATTAATAAATGTGGATGCAACATTCACCTGCAGAGAGCACAGGGTGAGTCTGCAGGGCCTCACAGGRTTCTCCACAATACAAGCAGAGCAAAGCAATCAAAGTTCAATTTGTGGTGCCAGGGCAGCAGGGAGGGAGGACAGGAATCAGGAGAGCTGCTCTCAGACTGAGCTGCCTGCTCCTGGCCTTGGTGATTTATCTCCAGCCAAAATCYCCAGCACAGATGAGAGATTTGCAGCAGAGGGAGGCAGCTGTATTTGTGGTCTGCACGATTTTGGCACACACTCCAGGACAAGGCTGCACTTCTGGTGCCAGCACAGGTGCCCAGGCAGGGTGGCAACGTCCTTGCTGTGAAGCTCTTGTTCCTGCACAGAGCTGGGAGCGTGGGAAGCAGCAGCAGCAGGCAGGTGTGCAGCTGCCTTGTGCTCCTGAGTCATTAGAAAAATGCATTGCCTGTTGTCTTTCCTCTGAATGAGTCRTTTAAGAGATGGGGCCATCAGTGCAATTTTCCCAGTTTTTTTGGAGATATTTCTGAAGGAACTGTAAAAGCAGTTTTCAATCTTGTGAGCAGTGTAATTATGAGCCACAGGTGTCATTATGAGTTTAAACCTCACCTTACACCTGTGACAAGAGGACTGAGGGGAGAAATCACACACGGGAGTGTACATTTGCTTTGTGTTGACAGGACTGGAGCCAGCCTGGACAGGCRTGGCTCCATCAGCAGTGTCCACCAGGGCTGCTGTGGCCAGGAAAGCCCTCTGCCCACCWGCCTGGGCAGCCAGAGCCACGGAGACAGCAGGGACAGGAACCAGTCCAGGGTGACATGATTTCTACCCCGAGGTTTGGGAGTGGAGGCACCTGGCTGAGAGCAGGGATTCACAGCACCTTGTCTCCTGTGTCTGCAGTGCACTCAAAAGGGGCTGGAAGAACACAGTGTCTCCAAAGGCTGGTTTCTGCCCCTCCTGAGGAAACCTGTGACTTCTCCACCAGCTGCCGAGTCTGGGGGGTGCAGCACAGGCTGAAGTGCTCAGCCAAGACACGAGGTGAAAGCACCATCAGCAGATCTCTGACTGTGGATCTCACTTCAAAATTTTCTGTACTCTGATTTCCCTTTCTGGACTTTTTCCTCTTTTCTACATGCCAGAGCCACCTGAGACAAGTTCCTGCAGCTTCCCCAGCCTCTAGCAAMTGGGAGTGCTTGTTCTTGCCTAATGCAATGCCTCAGTGTAAAGATTATTTCTGTCTATCAACTGCACAGTGCCTAAGTAAGCAAATATCTCATTTGGTGCTCTTTGGATTTTGACTTCTGGCAGGTCTGAATTTTGCTACCTTGAACATCATAAAGCTATCAGAAGGAGCCTACAGCAATAAACAATTMATTGTGTTTGCTCTCAGTGTGAAAGTACACTCCACGAACAGGGAGTCTCCTGTGTGTGAGGTTTCATATCTGCTTGAACTTTTTACCTGCAGGATGTCTTGTGTTTGCAGGTGTTGAAGTTTACACAGTGGTGAATCATGGAGTCCTTTGAAAGGAGAATTTTACCTCTTCTGAAATTTGAGTGGCTTTCAAATATATTTCTAAAGAAACAATACTTAGATATATTTTGTTTTTCCTGAGAAAACATTTATGTGGGGATGGAATTACTACCAACAGGAGATTCCTGGAAAGATAATGAATAAATAAAGGTACAATAAAGTATTAGATATACAATTCCTGTGTATTTGTGGGCTAGGATGTGTATTAGTGAGTCACTCCCAGAACACTTTGTTATATGTCTTTTGTTTTTTCTGAGCCTATTTAAACCACCAGCTTGTGACACATGCTTGTTGTAATTTTAATAACTTCTCTTTTCTAGTGTATGTTTGCCATCTCCTCAGAGTCCTTGTATGTCTGAAGCATGCTGATCACATCCAGATCTCTTAGTGACTAATCTGATGGGAAATAATCCCATTTATTAAATATTCTTCTATCAGGACTGTGTAGAATTTTTGTCTTATTTTCCTCAGAAGAAAAATATCTGTTCATGTATTATGCCACATAATTTAGTTACTTATGGGGTAAAACATGTTGATTATCTGCAGGTTTGTTTGTTTGTTTGTTTTCATGGAGTTTTCCCTCTGCTGGGGGGAAAAAAAAAAGAAATCACAGTGAAGTGGCCAAGGGAAAGTAAAACAGGTTGCAGGCAAGTGTGACAGAGTTGTTCCTTTCTAACAGAGCAGGTGCTGACCCACGGGATGTGCTGGCTWCCAGGGTCCTCCTCTCCAAGCCTGGAGAAAAAGCTGGATCTTCTGCTTGCATGGCTTTAGCCTCCTGCACATGAAAATCCATAATTTATTTCTAAGACACCCACAACCAAAAGCATCCCTTATTGTCAGGCCAGGTGAGGAGGGAGTGGCTCTGAGTACAATGCAGCTCTCCCGATTCATCTAATGAGAAGACATTTAAGTTGTCAGCACAGTTCAGGGAAGGTGGGATGTATTTCACAGGCATAATTTATTCTACTTAAATTGCATTTAGAGGTAGATGTGTGACAGTGGTAGGCAGTATAAAAAGCACCAAAAAAAAAACCCACCAAAAAACAAAAAAACTAAACCAAACCAAACCAACCAACCAAACAAAAAACAACAAAAAAAACCCCCCAAAAAATTTGCTTTGGAAAAATCCTGAAATGACATGGACCAGGTGAGCTGTCCCCAGGTTCTCTTCAGAATGTAGAATGATGAGATGCACAAGCACAAGAGACAGGATCAGGGCTCCTACTTATCTTTTTATGCACTTCACTGCTTCTTTGGCAGAGCTGAGGCTTGCAAAGGGAATTGTTGAGATCCCAAGAGGAAAATTTCCCGTTCTATCACCCCCAAGACAGATGTGCTGACTGTATTTGTTCCCTCTGGGAAATTTCGTCCTGAGCCCATCACTAAGTCTGTCTAAACGAAAAAAGATGATCTGGATTTTAGTTTGAGACATGTGGACAGCTCAGGTGRTGATCCAGCTCTCATACTTCTAGTTTGACCTGCATTTTGATGGTTGCCATCAACCTGCTAAAATTGCAGCACAAAATCTCTCAGACAGGAGAATGTGCAGTGAGCTCTGACAGTGATGACTGCAGCCAAAATCGCCTTCTCGTTCCCAGATCCTTTAACAAAGGAGTTGTGTGCATGTAATTTATTTTTTTTTTATTCACACACAAGTGCACACACATGAGCACACAGAATCCTTAAGGCTCATGCACACCTCAGCCTCTGCTCATCAGGAATTTAAACACAGTTCACATGTCAAGGCTACTTGCAGAATCCATTACACTGGGAGCTGGCAAAGCCTTTAAAATGAAAATGGCAATTGAGAAAAGGAAAAACCTATTAAAAATAAACCAATGCATTAACAAACAGAATATTTAGAGAGTTAACAAATGTGGTTTCTGACTATCTAGCAGCAATCCATTTCAGAAGGCAGCAGGTATTTTAAGCAGTTGTGAAAGAAATAGAAAAAAAAGAAGTGAGGATGTTTTCAGTTATATAGGATTGTAGCTATGGAGGCATGAATATAGAAAACTTCAAAATCCTGGAATACCTATTAAGCATTAACTGATAACTTAATTTCCTAAAAGTAATTTCTGAATTTTATGAATTTTTTTAGCAGTTGATGTACTTTTTCTAGTACAGTTAATGTAGCAGTTAGCAAATTTTTTTTTCTTTCTTTCCATGAATAGCAGGTAGGTGCCTGCAACACCTACTGAAAAAGCAGGCAAGCAAGGAAAAAAACAAGAAAAGTCTTCTCAAATGTTTCTGTGTGGCAGTTTAGGCTCCTTTTTTTCCTTGCCAAGGTCAGGATGAATAACACAGGAAACAAAGATGTTGAGTTCGGACTTGGAATGTTTACTATCTCTTATCTATTTGCAGGCTTATGAGCCATGAGCTTAACTAGCAAGCTAGAAAAATGAGGTAAAATGGAGTGTTTCTAACTCTTTCCAAGGTGTTTTTAGCGATAATTACCCAATACCAAGGTAACACCTATATTATTTATGGTTTTGACCCAATAATGACCACCCAAGACAGACTTTTTTCACCCAATTACAGAAAACCACCCAAACCCACGAAGAAGCCAGAAGAAGAAGGTGAAGGGGAAGGACAAAGACAACACCAGAAAAATCCTCCATCTTAACTCACATGCATCACTATACACTAAAACCCCAAATTCTAAGTTTCTAGTACTCAAATATTTCTGGTTTCTGAAGATTGCATAGGATGGGCAGGGCTAAAATCTA
The DNA here is from genome assembly GCA_003546035.1 of Mixornis gularis. Taxonomy (NCBI): domain Eukaryota; kingdom Metazoa; phylum Chordata; class Aves; order Passeriformes; family Timaliidae; genus Mixornis; species Mixornis gularis. The sequence continues at coordinate 1,562,271 of QVAJ01000071.1, forward strand.
ACTATGGACTTGGCTATTCAAAACTGCAGTCCAAGGGCTGCAGTGCCATAGGCCAGGATGGTTCCCTGTGCAGTTTGGCAGAGGCAGCTCATGACACAGGTCTGATCCTGTGAGAAGGACAGGACTGATTTGGGGACAGCCCGTGGCCACTGTGTGCCCTGSCAGCAGCTGCTGCAGAGGCAGAGGTGCAGCTCTGGTGGGAGTGAATCCTGCTGGTGAATCCACTCAAACTGACACAAAGCCAGCCTTTATTACAGTTTCAACCTTTGACACCTATAAAGGCTGTAGTTGTCCCTCATTACTTTGCATTTTCATGCATCTCTGGCCACAGTCCATCTGGTTAGGATGGGATATAAAGCTGAGATACTRCAGGGATGGCTCTTCTCATAAGAACCAGCATCCCCTTTTCCCCAAGAGGTGTAGCAGTTCCAAGCAGTGGGTTTGGTGAGGAGGAAGAGGRTGAGGGGTGACCATCAGAGACACCTGATGCCTCAGAGAGACTCTGTATGCTCTTTACCTCCTCCTCATGATCTGGGAGTGCTGTCAGGAGCATTTTTGAAGCCCAGCTGACTGTGTGACATTCTCCTTACCCAAATACTCCAGTCCATCTGACATTTTGTAACCCCTGAAGTGACCTCTGCATGCCTCAGCAGCCCCTCTCCAGCTCCCCACGAGGGCAAGGCTGGAGCCATCTGCTGATCTTTATGCCTGATGAGCAGAGGTGCAGGCAGGTGACAGAARGGAACAACGTGGGCAGTGGTTACCCCCAAATCACGGGGTACACGTGGTCTTTATCTTCACAACTTCCAGGACWGGGGGTGGCATATAGCCAAGCACCATCAGACAGGCTCTGTTAAAAAGAAAAAAGTTGGCTTGAAACTGTTTGGAACAGAGGAGAATCATAGAAAGAAAAGAAGTATTTGTGCTATTTCTTTTGCTGTGCTAGAGAAGTTACAGGTGCAGTTCCTTCTCTGCAGCTCTGGACAGCTGAAGCTCACTCCTCTTAAACAAGCACAGAACAAGATTTCCATAAATCTTTAGGACCTGCAATCCAAAGCTTGAAAAACAAAGTGTCATGACTGTGAGATTTTTGGTGGAGGCAAAAGAATTGGCAGTTTCRCATCTCAGTTGTATGGAAAATCCAACAGTTATAGTAACTTTAAGAAAAGCACAGAAATTTTTGGCATGACTCCAGGAAAAGAAATCCTGGGCTTTCAGTGGTTGTTTTCTTTATTCTTGTTTCTCTACAGTCAGGCCTGAGGCAGCTGGTACAAACCTACAGCATCTCCAGTAGTGTATTTATGATTTCTGTCCAAGCATAATGATTTCTGTAAAAAACGTATGGCACCCTCAGGAACGAGCTTCCGGAGGCAAGATGTTTTATGACAATTAAAAATATAGATCTCCTTCAACACCTACATACTGCTTGTATTAATACTCTCCTGTAATAAATGCTTCCCCTCTTTTTCTTTCCACACCAAAACACAGTCTGGGTGACATATGAAGTATTTGCACAATGTTTGCAAATAAGTTATGCAAAATCCAGTCTTGGCACTGTGAGATGAGGTATAAATCAGGTGTTGCTTTCCTGACAGACAGCAGGTTGTCTCCCAGCAAGATCAGGCTGCCAGGCCTCCTGGGGGCTGAATTTGTCACTCTGCTCATCTCTCTCCTTGTCACTTACCTGCTCCTTGCTCAGTGCTGGGGGGCAGGACCCTGCCAGTGCCACCCTGCTGGGTTCCTCACCCCTCTGCCTGGCCATCACCATGGAGACCAGGACATGACATGGTCACAGARTCACAGAATCACTGGGTTGGGAGAGATCTCCAAGATCATGGAGTCCAATCCAACCCAAACACCTCAATAAACCATGGCACCAAGTACCACATCCAGTCTTTGTTTAAACAAATCCAGGGACCATGACTCCACCACCTCCCTGGGCAGACCATTCCAGTACTTTATCACACAGTCTCAAGCTGCGCCAAGGGAAATATAGGTTGGATATTAGGAATTTTTTTTTTTTTACAGAAAGGGTGATAAAGTACTGGAATGGTCTGCCCAGGGAGGTGGTGGAGTCACCATCCCTGGCTATGTTTAAACAAAGACTGGATGTGGCACTTGGTGTCATGGTTTATTGAGGTGTTTGGGTTGGGTTGGACTCGATGATCTTGGTCTCTTCCAACCCAGTGATTCTGTGATCACCCTTTCTGTAAAAAACTTTTTTCCTAATATCCAACCTTTATTTCCCTTGGTGCAGCTGAGGACTGTGTCCTCTCCTTCTGTCAGTTGCTGCCTGGAGAAAGAGACAAACCTCACCTGAGCACAGCCACCTTTCAGGTCCTGTACAAACAGGACTGTGGCAGAGGACAGGTCCACCTACACTGATATTACTGTGTGAAGTGCTACTGCCATGAGTTTGACCCCACTCTGGTGTGGAACTCCTTTTCCCAAGCCTCATGAGCTCTGCACTCACCAGAGGAGGAAAGTCCCACAGCCRCCAGCCTCTTCTCTGGGTGCTCCAGCATCCAGGACAGAGGCGGTGGCCCAGGGGCAGGAGAGGAGATGCTGGAGAAAGTGAACCAAAGGTGGAGTTCCACATCTGTTTCTGTTTGAATTCATCAAACACTGTGAGCCATAGGAGTGGAATCAGCTTTCTGAGGCTGCTGATCTCCTGGGCAGCACAGTGCATTGCTGGTCCTTTGCATAATGTGTTAATTGAAATAATGACCTTCAGCTCCTTCACTTCAGTGACATTTGACGGAGACATTTTGAAAACATGGCAATGAGCTGGAATGTTACAGATTTCATATTCTTAACCATGCCAGAAAGGGTTGTATCTATGAAGATTTAGCCCAGCTCATGGTGTTTGCCAAGGGAATTTGCAATCTCAGTTTTATCTGGACAGCGAAAGGGAACATGATGTACCCCTGTGACAGCCACCATTGCAGCTGAGACAGCAGTGGCTTACATGTAGATATTCAGAGGTAAAACTAAGCTGGCTAAGCTTAACCTAAAGAATTAAYATCAGGGGCTGTAGGTGCTCCTTGTAACAGACCTCAAATAGAGGATTACAGATATTTCCCAGGCTAAGGAAAATAACATTCATGTGGTCCCACACAGCTGGCTTGAATTAATTCTCCTGCTTCCAAAACACAAGTAAAAGACTTGATGGTARTCCCCACCTGCCAATTAAAAGTAAAGAAGATATCTAGGCCTAAACGGTGGCAATAAAGAGTCACACAGTAACAGGCTATCACTCTACTGCCTCTTTCTCTCCAGCTTCTGGTACTTGACTCCCACATGTGGAGACAGATGTTTAACAGGGTCTGTTGTGATAGGACAAGAGGAAATGGATTTAAACTAAAAGAGATTCAGGTTAGCTATAAGAAAGAAGTTTCTTATGGTGAGGGTGGTGAAACACTGGAACCAGGTGCCCAGAGAAATGGTGGATCCCCCATCCCTGGAAACAGTCAAGGTCRGGTTGGACAGGGAACTGAGCAAGCTGAGCTAATTAAAGATGTCTCTTCTCACTGCAGGGGGTTGGACTCRATGGCCTGTAAAGATCCCTTCCAACCCAAACGATTCTGTGATCAGGCTGGACTGTGTGATCCTCCAATATAGTGGGTACTCAGTCCCACCCTGGGATTGCCCTGCCTGCCCAGGGATAGACATGCAAAGTAGATGCCAGCTCTGTTATCACTGAATAYCTCTGGAGAAGTAAAGCATGCCACCTGTTTTTCCAAGGTGCTTTCTTTTCAAAAGCAGTAAAACAAAAAGAACAAAAAAATGCACTCTGGGAAAGTAAAGGATCAAATCTTTTTTGTTGAGCATTTCACTCTCTGAGGTACAAAATGAAAAGACARTATTTTAGATGATTTCCCCAGCCTCAGAGCTTGTCTGACTCTCCCTCTTCATTTACCAGAGCTACTTTCTAGTTTATGTAGCTTGTCTGCCATTTGCAGTGGACWCACACCCCTTCAGCAGGGGTAAGGGCTGTCCCTGCTCCTCAGCAGCCTCCCCTTCCCACCCTGACAGCTGCTCTTCCCCAAGACTCAGTGACTCCTCTAGCACCAGCGCTTTTGGAATCTCCCCTTTCCTCTTACTCTCTCCTCCTCTCACAACTTTTGTCAGGCTGATTTGGTAGGGGCTATTTCCTGATTAATTTTTGGACAGTGTGTGTCTTCACAAACTGGATCAGGGACGGATTAGATCCTCCCCTCCCTCCTGAGCAGACTCCTCAGGGATGCAATTTGTTGAGGGGWAAGCAAGCTGTGAGCAAGGAGTGCACTGCCCCTGATAGAAGAGGGTGCCCTGGGCACTCTGCCCCTAAACCACGTGGGAAAACCTCTCYAGGGAAAACAGCTGAGTTGGGTCTGGGGTGGCCACCTCCTGCTGAGCAGGCATTCCACCTCCACCTCTGACAGCCTGCCTGGAAAAGCCAAGGCATTTGCTTTCCTGATGGGTCACTTCTCAACTGTGAAAGCTGTCCTCCAGACCAGGGCCAGACAGTTCTTTGGATAAGGAAGGATAAGGAATGGGGCTTTATAATGAGGATTTTGAAATACAATAAAGGCACCAGCATCTTCCTTGTTGCTTGTTTGGTGCCAGAAAAGCAAAACTCCAGAGCTGTACTGGATCTTTAACAACTCTCCTGAACTTCAAGCTCAAATTAATGTTTTAGACATTAACAGACACGATGTTTATTTCTTTGCTTCCTTTTTTCCCCGCCCTCCAGTTAGACCAAYATATTCAAACTCCCCAACTCAGCTCTTGCTCAAAGCCAAATCATATAAAAAGTATTGAAACCCAAAACTGCATTGTCTCTTTTAAAAGATATCCCAGCTTCTAATGCCACAAGAGCTTCAGAAATATTTGTGTCTTTTGAAAGATCTGATGATTTTTTTTCTCTCTCGGGCAGTCTCTTGAAGCTTGTGCTTCAAAGCTTTGACTGGACAACCATCTATAGAGACAGCAGTGCTCTGGGGGCATTTCTCACTCCTGAGTCCCACCCATCCATGACCTCCAGCACCCTGAAGCAAAATATTCACTCACAGGCCGGGTCTGACCCACCTCCAACATCATTGACTCAACCCCACTCTAAATTAATTGAGTAGTTAATTCCTGTAGATTTTAAAGAACCAAACATGTTGCTCCTGTGTTGGACATTATTTTACAACTTTAATGTGCTCTAAGATAAACCTCCTGCAGAATGTTTAATATTGAGAGAGACTGTCTGGAGGTGTTTAAGGCCAATGACGTGAGATTTGCACACTCCCACTAATGGATACTCCAGGACAATGAATGCTGCAGACAAGAAGCAATTAACTGGGTTTGGCTGGAGCTGAGCTCTGTCCCTGTACCTCAGCACTCCCCTGGCCTGGGAAAATGTGTGAATCTGGAGAGGGGCACCTGGCATGGCCAAGCTCCAGCTACTGCAGGTGTGARAAGTGAATGGAGAGAGACAAGAGGAAGGAGAAGGGTCTGGAGCAGGAGTTGTGGGCAGGCACACAAAACTGGCCTTCCATTTCTGCCTGGTTATCTTTCAGTGCTGAGAGGAATTAGTGGTTCCCCTGGGGAGGGAACAAAGAACTAATTTTCACACCCTGATTTCTTATGAAATGAAATACACCCTGTATTTCATGACTGGTCAGTTAAAATGGTCTAATCTCATGTTTTGATGCTCTTGGTAATATTTAGTTTGTGGGAAGAGCACTATTTGGGATAACCTGGYTGTAAACATTACAAATGGGCATTTGCCAGCCTATGCTCAACCAAGCCATTAGCTAGCTGAGGAGAAGTATCCTGTGAAACAAAATTCAGGTACATATTTCCAACAGGGCAAGCTGTTCATGCAAGAGGACATCAAGATTCATAGAGGTTGGTTGAAGGGAAGAAGCCTGCTCGGAAAGAGCTTAGAAAAAGCACTGGCACATTACTTGGTGTGCACCTCTCAAATGCTTCAGCAATGTTGAAACATTTTGGGAAATAGTTGCTCTCATACCTGTTGAACTAAAGAAAGGATGAGTTGTCTCAGTTTGGAAGGACAGGTGTCTGCCAGAGAATGCCAGAGCTTCCCTTGGAATGGAGAATGTAAACTCCCTCCCTCTGAATTATTATAATTTTGAAATTAAGAGGCTTTCAGTTGAAGACATGGGAACAGGAATAACAGTTCTTTAATAGGAAAATTAAAATAAAAATGCAGTARTACAAAAAACAAACCAAACAAAAAGAAAACACTGACAGAGTCAGAATTCAACCTGACACCTTGTCATAGTGTTGGTAGCAGTCCACTTAAGTCCTCCTGCAGTGACAGATGTGGTTCTGTTGGAGCAGAGGTGCTTCTGTAGAAGGGTGTAGTTTTCCTCTGAAGGTCCAGTGGTGGTGAGATGGATCTGGTCTTCCTCTGGGAATCCAGTGCAAACAGGCTGTCCTGGTGTTCTGACTCTCAGATTTTTATCCATGTAGGAATGCTGGGCTCCTCCCCCTGGGTGGAGCATCTCCCAATGGGATGATGTAATTGTATCAGTCATGCAGTGACCCTCAATGGCCCATTAACAGCAGATATCCCCTGGAGGGAGGATGGGTGGTGGAAGACMTAAAGAAAACYCCTCCCCASCCGTTTTCAACAGATGGCAATAGAATACATCCTTTTGGTTCCATCTCACATCRCAAACCAAGACATGAGTCCTCTCATTTTCTTAGCTTTGGCACTGGGCACGGAAATTGTGCTGTGCTGACCTGTGAGTGTGGGGGGACACATCTGCTGAAGATCAAAGCACAGCCAGACATCTGCACCGAGTCCCCACACAGAAAACCTCAGTATGTCTGTGCAGTTRCTTCCTCACTCAGCTGAGCCCAAGGTAAAGAACAGAGCCAGGAAAGATGTCCAGGATRCCCTGGATTAGGTGCAGTCTCATCACCGAGCACAGTGACAGCTGTGCAGCAGTGCTCTCACTAATGCAGGCTCAGGTTCTTGCAGGTGCCCTCTCCTCCTCAGCTCCTTGGTCTGGGCTCACCCAGGGCCAGTCCCCAGCTGTGCTGGCAGAGCTGTTCCCTGGGGCCAGGTGTTTGGGATCACAGGTGTTTGGCATCACATCACTTATCTGATTGCTGCAGCGGTGAACACCTGGGGTTCCACATGCTCTGTGCTAATTGCTGCTAATGAATTGCTGAACTAAAAAGGCTTAAACTCCATGATTTGGGTCGATGTCCACTGTTCAYTCATCAGTGGACACCACCAATAATTTCAAGCTTCATTAGGGATGCAATTATGCTGAAACCTCTATTTCTCATGCATGACTTGGACTATCAAGAAAGGGGAGTAATGCAGAAAAAGCCAAAGCCTTTGACTTTGCCCAAAGCAAAAGTGTCTGTGTGACAAAAGAATKCAGAGGTCAATAAAATATTCCACAGCTGTAGCCAAGCTGGGGCTTGAGATACAAGCAAAAGTACTAATGCTGGACATTCCTTGTTTAATTGAGGTATGAAATTACTCAAAACCCCAACAAAAACTGCCTCAACATCAGTAAGTGTAGAGGTGCTTTTTGTTGGCCAGTTTGTTTATTACAGGTGATCTCCTGTGAGGACATGGACTGAAGGTTGGTCACCCTTGTTTGGTGATTGGCCTCTGTTGGAAGGAGTTGTGAGGGGAGAAATGAGGACTGGTCAGAGTTAAGGGGCAGTGGAAAGTCTTGAGACATGGCTAGCTCATGCAGGATTTGTTGGCATTACTTCCTGAATTTTTCTGCTGGAATTCATGAGTTGGACTGTGACAGAAAGGCTCCTTTAAACCAGCATCAGACCACGTCTAGTGGACACAGGGGTGGAAATAAAGGCAAAACGAGACAAGTTGAGAGAAGGCATAGTCTGACAGAGYTGGTAGTGGAGTCCTTTTCTGAAATAAGAAGAAACAGGATGAGATTTTTCTGTATGTGTTAGGAGAAGATATGCTGGGCAGTTAAAACAAGATCAGAATCCAACCTCTCCAGTGCGGGCAAAGAGATCTGTCAAGCAAACAGCCTTGGAGAGGATCATCAGGAAAGCACAAGGAGATGAAGCTGACACGAGACCTTCTTTTGGCTTTTACCAATGATTGGACAAATTATTGTTTTGGCATTTTAATTGCCACTACCTCTGCAGAGGCCTGAGGGATGCTCTCCATKCCCCCTGTGCAGGATTTTGCTGGTCACAGGCAGCATCTACCCAGAACTCAAAAGAAAAACTTGCTAAGGTTAATTATTTAGGAACTCTTAAATACAACAGTTGAAAATTGCTTTTGCTTCTGAAATGTCCATCACTACATCCAAGGTTTAGCACACAAACATGTCTTTAATGAGGGACAAGCAACACCCTCACTTAGTTTCCTCAACACTGGCTTTGAAGGTCTTTGAGGCTTTTGTGACTTGTGACTCCTGGCATTGGAGAAGCTGGAACAACAGGCCCAGATCAGAGGGCTGGACAGTCTGAAAAAACCCATTTCTAAACTAGGAAGACGAATTGAGTCWATTTTTTGGGCCATATGGTGTCCACGGAAATAGAATAATAAATGAGATGTCTTTTAAATGTCAAATTTCATTACTTGGGAYGGATACTTGGCAATTGATGTTTAATGGTGTGAACAATATGAAAAAAACAAACCACCTGTGTAGTATGCACACATATATCTAAAGAGAGTCAAGATGATCAGATTTAAAATATTAAATAATAATAAAAAAGGGATTTAGGTTTGCCAAGTCTTTCATCCCTTTGTCCTATTATCTTTGTCACAGTGACTTCCCAAGCCTGTTTTTCTCTGTTATTCTATATTTTCACCTAAAGTGCAGATCCTGGCACAGAGTGTGGGGAGAAGCAGCTTCACCCTTGGTAAATACACATAGTGGTAAAAGACAATTTTTAAAGTGAGGACATGATTACAAAGCTACATTAAAAACCATAAAATAAACTCTTATAAGGATTTGGAGCAAAATTAAGAAGGACTGAGTCAGCAAACAGCCACTAATGCAAAYGACCTTAACTTTGCTTTTCCTTCCCTGGAATCAAAAGAAGAATGTGTGAACTGAAAGCACTTTGCTGCACTGCGCCTATTAAAGGAACACAAAATATCCAGGTCTACTTCACTGTATCAAGCAAGAGAAGAGGGAAAGCAATAATGAACTCCGAAGAGACTCAGACAGAACAAACAGAATGTAGAAGTTCACATAGAGGTGATCAGTAGCTCACTGCTCCTTCTGCTTATCCAGAAAACATGAACTCAGTGGATAATCGCTACATGCATTTGCTGACTTTCGTTTCTCATACATACCAAACTCTGCTGAAATGAGAATGTATAGCAGTAATTACATCCACAGTGGGCTGGAAAGCAGGAACRTTTTAACCTTGCACCGCAGAAAAGCTGCAGGTGAGATTTTAGTTTGGAGGCAGGATGGGGCAGGGCCTAGAAAAATATAGTGAG